>JAZDUH010000342.1:365000-520000 GCA_036419115.1 Scarus forsteni
TCTGTTTGATGGCTTGTGACCATCCATCTTCCTCTTGAACACATTCTAGATGTTTTCAGTAGAATTCAGGTCTGGAGATTGTGCTGGCCATGATAGGGTCTTGATCTGGTTGTCCTTCATCCACATCTTGATGGACCTAGCTGTGTGGCATGGAGCATTGTCCTGCTGGAAAAACCAGTCCTCAGAGTTTGGCAACATCATCAGAGCAGAAGGAAGCAAGTTTTCTTCAAGGATGACCTTGTACGTGGCTTGATTCATGCGTCCTTCGCAAAGATGAATCTGCCCGATTCCAGCCTTGCTGAAGCACCCCCAGATCATCACAGATCCTCCACCAAATTTCACAGTGGGTGTGAGACACTGGGGCTTGTAGGCCTCCAGGTCTTCGTCTAACCATTAGACGACCAGGTGTTGGGAAAAGTTGAAAATTGGACTCGTCAGAGAAGATGACCTTACTCAAGTCCTCTACGGTCCAATCCTTGTGGTCCTTTGCAAACCTCAGCCTGGCTCTTCTTTGCTTCTCATTGATGAAGGGCTTCTTTCTTGCTTTACATGACTTGAGCCCTGCCTCTAGGAGACTGTTTTGAACTGTCCTTGCTGTGCACCTCACCGCAGCTCCCATTTGCCATTCTTTTTGTAAGTCATTTGATGTCATCCTACGGTTTCTGAGTGACTTTCGAATGAGTTGACGGTCATCCCATTCAGTGGAGAGTCGTTTTTCGCCCTCTGCCAGCCTGTAGCTTTGTTGTCCCCAATGTCTGCTGCTTGACTTTGTTCTTATGAACTGCTGTCTTAGAAATTTTGAGAATGGAAACAACCTGACGTTCACTGTATCCCTCTGCCAGTAAAGCCAGAATTGAACCCTTCTTTTCATCACTCAAAGCCTGTCTTTTCAACTGTTTTGGCATGTTCTGTCGTTATTTTTGTAATTCCAATTACTTTTGAGGAACTACAAGCACTGTTTTTACCATACAGCCGGTGATACTGCAAGAGGATAGTGATGACCACAGCAGTGGTTTTCATTCTTTTCCTTGCTAAACAAGATTTGGTTCAGGTGATCACCTAATCAACACATCATTAAGTAGAATGAGTTGTGCCTGTGTTGAAATTCAACAGACACTAGAATAGAATGGCTGTCAAACATGTAGAGATGCTGATTTCAGAGAAATTGTAAGTGGTCTCTTAATTTTTTCCAGAGCTGTATATATATATATATATTTTTTTTTTTTTAATTTTATAAAGTATCTGAAAAGATGATCCAACATATAAGAAACCCACATGACCAGCACTGATCATATCTTCATGAATCTTGAACATAAATGTGGTCCAGACAGCTGTGCTGCAGGTATTCTGATCTCAGAGGAGACAAACATTAAACCATCGACCACAGACACTCTGACGGTTTAACGTCTGTCTGAACGGGACACACTCACCTCAGGCTCAGGCCGGCTCGGTGCCATGGCTTCCTCGAACAGACCCTCACGTAGTCCTTCTTATTGACGTTCTCCAGGAACTTCACGTACAGACGCTGGTAACGCATCTTAGCATCTCCGAAATACCCCAGATACTGAAAACAGGACCATCACGACAGAGTGAAGACCACGCACTTTAAAAATACTGTTTTATAGATTTATTTAGGCACTTTATAAATACTGTTTTATAGATTTATTTAGGCACTTTATACTTTATTCTATTTTATAGATTTATTAAGGCACTTTATAAATACTGTTTTATAGATTTATTAAGGCACTTTATACTTTATTCTGTTTTTAAGGCACTTTTACAGCAGAGGAGCCAAACTTTCATTTACAGATACGCACATATGTAAATGTAAACAGACATAAAACACACAAACACACACAGACTAATGTAAGAGTCTATGACACAGACAAACCCGTGGGCGCCACAGGTCTGCTGTATTAAAGTGTTCAGGTGAGACGAGGCTTCATTTCAAAGTGTCGTCGTGTCTGTTAAACTCAGAGGTCTCTGTGCAGGACTATAAAGATTTGAACGGCCAGCAATTAAAAAACAGATACAATAATTATAATTATTGTAAGATTACAGTCAACTAATGTCAATAAAACTGTGTGAAAACTGATGGTTTATTAAACAGTTTCAATTCTTTATTTTCTGCCTTTGAGCTGAATGATGATAAAAACTGACCTGGAGCCAGGTGAGCCTGAGCCTGCCTCAGTAATCTGATTACATTCACCTGAGTCCTGCACCAGTTACTGCTGCACATCAGTTTCATCACATCACCTGCACATCTCCTGAACCTTCAGACGACCTTCAGGAGTACCTGCTCCTGCTGAGAAGGTCACGACCTTCACTGCTGAGAAGGTCACGACCTTTACCCTCCTGAACTCACGTTGCTGGTGGCGCAGAACTGCCTCTGACCGTCTTTGATCTCCGGGCTGAACTTCTGCAGCAGAGCTTTCTGCACCCTCCAGATGGGCGGAGGCTCGCGTCCCGTCTGCAGCGCCATCTGTGGGACAAACAACACAGGTGAGAAGGTGACCCGCCCACACACCTGCCCTCAGGTGAGTCAGGTGACCCGCCCAAACACCTGCCCTCAGGTGAGCAGGTGACCCGCCCACACACCTGTCCTCAGGTGAGCAGGTGACCCGCCCACACACCTGCCCTCACACCTGCCCTTAGGTGAGCAGGTGACCCGCCCACACACCTGTCCTCAGGTGAGTCAGTGACCCGCCCACACACCTGTCCTCAGGTGAGTCAGGTGACCCGCCCACACACCTGCCCACAGGTGAGCAGGTGACCCGCCCACACACCTGCCCTTAGGTGAGCAGGTGACCCGCCCACACACCTGTCCTCAGGTGAGTCAGTGACCCGCCCACACACCTGTCCTCAGGTGAGCAGGTGACCCGCCCACACACGTGCCCTAAGGTGAGCAGGTGACCTGCCCTCACACCTGCCCTTAGGTGAGTCTGTGACCTGCCCACACACCTGTCCTCAGGTGAGTCAGGTGACCCGCCCACACACCTGCCCTCAGGTGAGTTAGATGACCCGCCCACACACCTGTCCTCAGGTGAGTCAGTGACCCACCGACACACCTGCCCTCAGGTGAGTCTGTGACCTGCCCACACACCTGCCCTCAGGTGAGTCAGGTGACCCTCCCACACACCTGCCCTCAGTGAGTCAGGTGACCCGCCCACACACCTGTCCTCAGGTGAGTCAGGTGACCTGCCCACACACCTTCCCTCAGGTGAACTCACCTTCAGGGTCCCGATGTCCTCGGTCCGCACCACGAACTCGTCCCTCTCCCTGAAGATGCCCTCCCCCCCGCTCTCGCTGTCCTCCTCCTCGCTCTCCCCGGCAATGGCGGCGTCCGCCTGCTTCTTGGCCAGGTGGAGGGCGGTGAGGCGCTGGGACGCGGGGGTCTCGTCCGGGGTCGGGGGGGACGGCGGGGCGGAGGATGAGGAGGAGGGTGAGGATGAGGAGGGTGAGGAGGGGGAGAGCTGCCCGGCCTCAGGCTCCTGGTCCTGGTCTGAGGATGAGGGGGGGGGCGTGGTGGAAGGGGGGGGGATGCACTGTGCCAGGGGAGGGGTGGGCAGGGGGGAGGACGGGGTGGCTGGGGGGGAGGTGGAGGGGGGAGGGGAGGTCCCTGCAGGGGCACCTGGATGGTAGGTGGGCTGCTGCCTCTGTTCGCAGGGCGGCCCCGATAATGTCACTCCCTCTTCCTGCTGGACGGGTGAGGGGGAGGGACATATGCGGGGGAGGGGGGAGGGGGAGGAGTCAGGGGGAGGTGAGGAGGGGATGGACAGTGAGGGGGGGGCAGGAGCAGGCTGGAGAGGAGAGTCTGCAAGCAAGAAGAGGAGAGTCAGAGAGAGAGCAGCTGAGCCCATCTCATCCATCCATCCACCAATTCATCCATCCATCCATCGATTATCCATCTATCCACTAGGAGTGGGAGAAAAAATCGATACACCTAAGTATCGCGATTTTTTGTCCGCCGATTTTAAAATCGATATTTTTATTCAAAAATCGATATTTCCCCCCCTACACACACATGCACACTCACACTCTATAGGCGCTAAAGTCGCCAAACTGAGGCAAGAGACATTGCTGGATAAAATAGGCCATAGCTGTTAAAATAGTGCTGAGTAGATTTACTACTTTTCACCAGCAGATAGTGGACAGGTGACAGGTTTCTATTCAAAGTTTTGGCGTATATTTATTTTAAAACACACACACCGGACCGAGGGACGCGAGTGTGGCTGCAGAGGCTGTGGAGCGGAGCAGAGAGAGAGAGACACAGAGTGATAGAGTACTCACGATGCCGAGAGTACTTTGTCAAGTACTGTCTGACTCTGAATCTGAGGAATATTTACTCTCTGAGGATGACGGTCAGTCGTCCAGTGAGGAAGAAACTGGCAGCGAAAAGGCGTGAGCGGAGCTGCTCAGCCATTACAGTCCCGGAGCAGTACATACCGAGAGCTTTTCCTCTCCCTGGCCGGCGACTACCGAAGAGTGTACATAGTCTGGGATGCAGGGAAGCTCAAAACACCGCGAAAAGTGACGGTGTTAGCGGAGAATGAGAAAGACCGCGGAGCTCTGGTCAGATGAGGGAGAAGCCGGGGGTAAACAGTGCAGGCAGCAGAGGCGTTCATGCTCGGCCCGTAAATTAAAGTGATGACGATGGCTGGGAAAGCTAACCACTTTGAAACTATAGCCTTTTTAAATCTTGATAGCAAAACTGAATATTTTTTGAAAAAACTCTGTTGCCTGAAGGGATAATAAGCGACTTTTTATATGCAATCCAGGCTTTTGAAGAGAGGGAGCATAACCAGCTGGTTAAAATATATTGCTGAATAAATCCTAAAAACAGACTCACATGTGATGTGTATTTTTCCTGATATAGTCTGTAGGCATCATCATTGTTCATCTTTTTCACAATATCGGCAATATCGTAGAATCGCAATTTAAATCGTATCGGCACCTAAAAAAATCGCAATAAATCGTATCGGGAGAAAAGTGAATCGTCCCAGCCCTACTATCCACCAATTCATTCATTCATTCACCATTTCAACCATCCATCCTCCAAGTCATCCATCCAGCCATATGTCTGTTCATCCATCCATCCATCCATCCATCGATTTAACTATCCATCCAATCACCAATTCATCCATCCATCCAGCCATCCACCAATTCCTCCATCCATCCACCAATTCATCCATCCATCATCCATCCAGCCATCCACCAATTCATCCATCCAGCCATATTTCTGTTCATCCATCCATCCATCTAACTATCCATCCAATCACCAATTCATCCATCCATTCAGCCATCCACCAATTCCTCCATCCATCCACCAATTCATCCATCATTCCATCCATTCAGCCATCCACCAATTCATTCATCAAGCCATTCACCCATCCATCCATTCATTCTTCTCTTCATCCATCCACCAACCATCAATTTAGCCATCCATCCTCCAATTAATCCATCTATCCATACATTCACCTGTTCTACCATCCATCCATCCACTGATTTATCCATCCATTCATTTACTTGTTCATCCATCCATAGATCCATCCGCCAATCCATACATCCATACATCCATACATCAATTAATTCATCTATCCATCTATCCACCAATTCATCCATACATCCATTCACCAATTCACACGTCCATCCATCCACCAATCCATCCATCCATCCATCCATCGACTTATCCATCTCCATCCATTCACCTGTTCATCCATCCTATTTTTTCCATCCATCCATCCACCCATCAATTTATCCACCTATCCACCAATTCATCCATTTATACATCCATACATTCACCTCTTCTACCATCCATCCATCCATTGACTTATCCATCCATTTATATACTTGTTCATACATCCATACATCTATCCATACATCCACATACTGATCCATCCATCCATCCATCTATCAATTAATTCATCCATCCATCCATATACTAATTGATGCATCCCTCCATCCATACACCAATTCACCCATCCATACACCAATTCATCCATCCATCCATCCATCCATCCACCTGTTCATCCATTCATCCATTGTTTTTTCCATCCATCCATCCATCCATACTTCCTTCGTTTATCCATCCGTTCACCTGTACATCCATCCATCCATCCATCATTTATCCATCTATTCACCAATTCATCAATTCATCCATCCAAACATTCATCTGTTCTACAATCCATGTATCCATTGATTTATCCATCTATTCATTTACTTGTTCATTTATTCATTCATCAATCCATACATTCACCTATTCATCCATCCATACATCCATCCGCAAATTCATCCATTGTTCATCCACCAATTCATATATACATCCATCCATACCTACACCTGTTCTACCATCCATCCATTGATTTATCCATCCATTAATTTACTTGTTTATCGATGCATACATCCATCGATACATTCAACTATTGATCCATCCATACATCCATACATCAATTTATTCATCCATCTAGCAATTAATTCACCAATCCATCCATCCACCAATTCATCCATCCATCCATCCATCAATTCACCTGTTCATCCATGTATAAATTGGTCCATATATTCACCTATTCATCCATCCATACATCCATCCACAAATGCATCCGTCCATCCATCCATCCATTGACTTATCCATCCATCCACAGGGCTCTCGACTAACTTTTTGAGTTGGTTGCAATGGTGCACCTAAAAAATTTTTTAAGGTGCACCAGCACAAAAATTAGGTGCGCCCAAATTTTTCAGTGTCGCCTTTAACGCCATAGGGTCACCATTTTATCACAGTCCATAACTTTAATATCATGTAAAAGCTTTTTAAACAAGATTTAGATGCTTGTCTTTATTTGTAGCAAAAATATACATTTGGAGAAAAACAGAGCGTTTAAAGTGCTTCACTGAATAAAATTTACAAGTTCAAGCTAAAACATTAAGCAGAATAAAACATCTCCAAATAAAAGTGCTTGAAGTGCTTTACTGAACTGAAATTTAGTATTTCAAACATCTCAAGTTTCAAAATATTAAGAGCTAATGTGCTATACTGAGCTGAAAGTGAAATAAATATTCATATTTTAACAACCAACAACATAATATTTAACCTGATGGACTTACTTTCCATTAAATTTGAACCTAGAATAAGACTTCACACACTACAGTCAATATTTACAAAACTGAAACCAAGATAAATAATGAAAAACAATTCTCAAACTAATTTATGAAAAGGACTTTAAGGGCAGAGCATTTATTACTTTTTATCTTTATTTTTTTTCTCTTGTTTTAGCTTTTTTTTTTACAGCCCTCCTTAATGTTCAGTCAGGAGCTGTCAGTCGGCTCATTTGTCCTCAGTGAATGTGAACACACCTCTGTGCCTGTGTGACTAAGGCCCAATCCCAATTCCCTTTGTACCCCTACCCCTTCCCCTATGGCTTAAAAAATAGTGTAAAGTCAAAGGGCTACATCTTCAGCCCTATGAAATGGGACACCCCTTTAAATTAACAACTTACTTTTCTTATTTTGAACATTCTGAGCATAAATGGGATCTCTATTTTTATTTTATTTGTATACATGCCTGTCTCTTTTTGCTAAATTATTGCCTTTCCTACTGTACCACATCCATACCTGTCAAGTTTTGGATTTGAAAATAAGGGAAATTTTCAGCGCTTGCTGTGAGTTGTCCCACCACCCCAACCAAGCTCCAGTATCCCTTACATTTTAAGACAGGAGTCAGGGTAGGCCTGTCAAGATAACAAATTTTGTAGGATGATAATAGTCCAAAAAATTATTACCGATAAATGATATTATTGTCAATATTAATTTGATTTTTTTTCAATTTTTTCATTGATGTAAATACAATATGTCATAATAAAGTGAGTGCACGATATCAAAAGCAAGAAACTTTAATTTCTTAAGAATATTTAACTGTAACTGGAAGGTCAGGATATTTTAAATAAAATAAACAAAAAATATTGTAAATTTAACAAAAAAAAAAAAGAAAAAAAAACAATGAAAATGAAATGGACTCTCTTTTAGGAAAATTGCATGTAAATAAAAATAATTATACTAGTCAAAAACAATAAAAAAAAATATACCCTGTCTCTGTAAAGAAAAAACAAAACTCACACAACAAAAAAAACTATGGCCTAAATAAAATGTAGTTTATACAGTTCAGGAATTGTTTGTGACATGTACTTTCCCCCAGTCAATTTGTACTGTCTGTCAAACGTTTGTAACTGCTGGCTTTTCAACCGTGTTGAAGGGCTGCACTTCTTTTGCAATGTAGCGAACGACACTGTCCGTGAGCGCATCGTTTTGGGCTTTTATCTATATGTTCTTTGCCGACCAAACACCTCAGTAAGTGTTGACTGTCAGGACAAAGGCTCTGCTGCACCTGCACATCTTCGTCGCCACTACTTTCAAACAAATGCGACATATCAGCTCATATGTGTTCATGAGCTCACACCTTGTTCATCCTGTTTAAAACCAAAATATTCCCACACTGGGGCAGCCGGCTTAAGAACCGTATCTTTCGTGCCATCATTCATATTAGCGTTTGTTTCCTCGTTACTCCTCAGGACGCTCACTTCAGCTCTCTCCGTGTGTACACCCCGTCTTCACCCCAAAGATTGCATGTTTGACGGAAGCTCACTCGGCTATAAATCTGCTAAATCCGCTACAGAACCGATGCACCCCGGTGTTAAGAAAGACAGACGTAGTGAGTCATGTTCTCATTCAGCCTCTTTGGTAGAAAGGGAGGAGGAAAACAAACATGACAGTGTTCAGTTGGGAGCAGAGGCAGAGGATTTTTTTTTTTAATACGGGAGAATTATGGGAAAATATTAATACGGGAGGACAGCGGGAAAGAGGGATAAAATACGGTAGTTTCCCGTCCAAAACGGGAGACTTGACAGGTATGATGTATACACAACATAGCGATAACACGTTAAGCGACGTGCATCCAACACTGCCGAGAATATTTCTAACTTAGCATATGAACACAACAGGTTTTTACAACTTTTTAAGCATTATTATGTGCAAAACAGGCTTACGTTTATGCGAGTCCTTGTTGGGCGCCATGTCTCTTCCTCTCGAAAGCGTGAAACTCCGCCCACCCTATGCTGTAAAGTCTGCATCCCAAAAAACTATCTGAAAGGGCTAAAACGCACTTCGCCTTAGCCCTAACCCTATACCCAAAATAGATTTGGGACACCCCTCTGACTCTCGTGAACGCGCAAATCATAGGGATAGGGCTAAGGCGAAGGGCTAAGGGGGAGAATTGAGATTGGGCCTAAGTAACTTTCCCCTTAACAGGAGAAAGGACTAAACAAATATAGATGTTATATGAAACTTTACTTTGTTTTACTTGTAATTGTATTTAATTATGAATTATCTGACAGTCTCTAAGACGTATTCGGCAGAGCTCCGCTCCTTCTCGGCTTTATCGATCCCTGCTGTAACCTGACACCACAGAGTCTGGGCTCTTTTGCATACTGACAGCTGATTGGATGATTACTGAGGGCTGTGTGTGCGTGTGACGTGCATGCGTGTGTGTGTGTGCTTCTCCGCCCTGCTGTAAAACGGAGACAGGAGGAGAGGCTGGCGATGTGTTTTGTCAGTTTTAGGCAGATTTTCCGCCACCGTCGTCACTTTTGTCAACATTAATAGGCTATATCACCTTTGTAGGTATATCGAGATGTGCTCTCTCAACTTCTAAACTTTGGATTTGAGAGAGGGAGATGAGGGACTTGTTTTCTTGTCAGTCGCACTGGTGCGACTAACAAAAAATGTTAGGCGCACTCTTACAAATTTGCACTTGAGAGCCCTGATCCATCCATCCACCTGTTCATCCATCCATCTATCATTTTTTTCCATCCGTCCATCCATCCATTTATCGATTTTTCCATCTATTCACCAATTCATCAATCCATACATCCATACCTTCACCTGTTCGACCATCCATCCATCCATTGATTTATCCATCCATTCATTTACTTGTTCATCCGTCCATACATCCATCCATACATTCACCTATTGATCCATCCATACATCAATTTATTTATCCATCTACCAATTCCTCCATCCATCCACCAATTCATCCATCCATCCATCCATTCAGCCATCCACCAATTCATCCTTCCACCAAATCATCCATCAAGCCATTCACCAATTAATCCATCCATCCATACATTCATTATAGCTGTTAATGTAGATATTAGCATGATCTCCATATCCATGATCAATACATCTACAGTATCTACTTTTAATTACCACGTAGTCATGAGGTCCCTCTTGAAAATGGGATGTCACATCTCTAGAGGCCTTTAACACATTTATACTTAACGGAGACAAATATGGTTGGGATGACCTTGTGGTCTGGGCATCCATGAGTTCGTCACTACCATAAGTTCTTATTTTCAGTAAGAATATCTATGATTATACTTCTATAAAATGATCACCACAACCATTCAGACATGAGGACCCTCCTGAAAACCAGATGTAGCATCTCAAGAGGCTAACCTCTAATAAATCAGACAACAGGTCTATGGTTCATGGATCTGTCCCTAACTTTAGTTCTTACTTTAGTCCACTTGTCTCCTCTTACCTCCCTTCCTTCACCCTCACACCAACACAGCATGGTGTGGATTTGCTGTTCATCATGAGACTGGGATCCACATTCAAGATTTCCTGCTGCTTAACAGAAGGTTTTTTCTTGAGCCATGATGGAGGGATTCATGATTGGCTATATGGATTCATGTTGGGTGTTGGATGTATATATTTGTATATATATGTATATGTGTATTTTATATGTATATATGTATCTATGCATATATGTGTATCCATAAAATGAAGAGCTTTATGCTCTATTGTAAAGGGTCTTGAGGTAACACTTGTTATGAATTGGTGCTATACAAATAAAGATTGATTGATTGATTGATGATTCACCTGTTCTACCATCCATCCGCTGATTTATCCATCCATTCATTTACTTGTTCATCCATCTATAGATCCATCCACCAATCCATACATCCATCCATCAATTAATTCATCTATCCACCAATTCATCCATTTATACATCCATCCATCCATTGATTTATCCACCCATTTATATACTTGTTCATACATCAATACTGTCACAATCTCAGTCTCAGCCTTGGTCTCATCCACAACCTGCCACTTCCTGCTGCAGCCTTAATCAGCCCAAACTCACTTCACCTGCGCTCCTGCTCACACCTGCACCTCGTCTGCTCCAATCAGGCCACCTATAAGAACCCCAGCTCCACACACAGTCGTTGTCAGACTGTCTTTGCACTCATGCTGAGCACTCCAGACCTGTTTCCCGGATTGATCACCCATTGCCGACAAGTTTCGTCCCTGACTCTGCCTCATACGCCTGACCCTCGGCTTGACTTCAAGGTATCAACTAGCTTCTGTCCTGCACTCACCCGTCTGTCTGAGTCCCCGACTACTGATCCTGCTTTCGTCTCTGACGCCGAGTCCAGCCTGTCCCACTCCATGCTGGTCTGCCTGGTAACTGATCCCTGCCTGTCCTCGACGCTGAGTTCCTGCCTGTCCCACTCCGTGCTGGTTTGCCTGGTAACTGATCCCTGCCTGTCCTCAACGCTGAGTTCCTGCCTGTCCCACTCCGTGCTGGTTTGCCTGGTAACTGATCCCTGCCTGTCCTCAACGCTGAGTTCCTGCCTGTCCCACTCCGTGTTGGCCTGCCTGGTTACTGAACTCCTGCCTGTCTTCGACTACGTGAGTTTGCCTGATTCACTTCTCTGAGTGTTCCTGAACGCCTCTGCTCGTCTGTGAGTGAGTCAAGCCTCTACCGTCTCCCACTTAAGACTGAGTGAGCCTTTGCCTGTACATCTCCTGTGTGGCTCAGTCGAGAGAGCGCTTGTCTTCAGATCCTGCTGTCGCGGGTTCGACCCCCGCTCAAGTCACAGCTTCTCTCCAGTTAAGACTGTGTGAGCCTAGTCTGAACGTCTCCTGGGTGGCTCAGCTGGTAGATCACTCACCTGCCATTCCTAAGTGCGCGGGTTCAAACCCCACTCTGTACTGTGACTTGAAGATCTGTAAATAAAGACTGTTCATTGTTCACTTCTACTACATGCTTCTGGGTCCTAAATACAAACGTGTCACATATATCTATCCATACATCCACATACTGATCCATCCATCCACTGTTTTTTCCATCTATCTATCCATCCATCCATCCATCCATCCATCAATCCATCAATTTATCCATCTATTCACCAATTCATATATCCATCCATCCATACCTACACCTGTTCTACAAGCCATGTATCCATTGATTTATCCATCTATTCATTTACTTGTTCATTTATCCATTCATCAGTCCATACACTCATCCATCCATCCATCCATCCACCCATCCATCCAAGATAGGATGGATTGATGACAGAAGATAGAAGATCATCATTCAAACTCTGTTTCAGTCACACTGAAGGTCACACTGAAGGTCACACCACACCTGGTTGATGTTGCACCTGCAGCTTCAGTCTTTGTTTATATCTGTTAATGTGTACCTGATCAGCTGTTTAAACCCCTTCTACTGCTGTATATCTATGAACCATCCCAGCCCTCCTGACAACAGGAGTCCACGTCTGAGTGAGCCTCGCTGTGATTGGTCCACTGGCTCTGCAGGTACCTGAGGCTCATCAGGTCTACCACTATGACATCACAGTGAATGAGAGCTTCAAATCAAAAACCAGCCTTACCTTGAGCTTTAGAGTCCTCCACGACCTGAGGGTCACATGGTCCCTCATCCACTTCCTCCTCAAGCTCCTCCTCTTGCTCCTCTTCCATCTGCTCCTCCTCTTGCTCCTCCTCTATCTGCTCCTCCTCCTGTTCCTCCATCTGCTCTCCTGGAGATCCTGTCTGCATCTTGTGTTGGGCTGGCACTGTCTCTGCTTCCTCCTCTTCCTCCTCCTCCCTCCCCGGCAGCTCCTCCTCTTCCTCCTCCCCCCTCCTGGGCAGCTCCTCCTCTTCCTCCTCCTCCCTCCCGGGCAGCTGCTCCTCTTCCTCCTCCTCCCTCCCTGGCAGCTCCTCTTCCTCCTCCTCCCTCCCCGGCAGCTCCTCCTCTTCCTCCTCCTCTCTACCGGGCAGCTCCTCCCCCTCTCTCTCCAGCTGAGGGGAGGACTCCTTCTGCTCCTCCTTCTCCTCGCAGAGGTCCTGATCAAGGCTGAGGGCCTCCTCTTTCTCCTCGTCCTCCATGGCTGGAGGAGGCGTGGAAAGAGGCGGCTCCTCAGGAGAGGGAGGAGATGGAGTGGGCGGGGCTTTGGCCATGGCAGAGGCCATTGCGGCGGCGAGCGAGTGCGGCGTGTCATACAGGGCGGAGATGGCGGAGGAGATGCTCTTCTGCAGGTCCTGGTTTTTGCTGACCGAGTCCTCCTCGTCTGAGGAAAAGGAGGGCAGCGTCTCCAGGTTCCTCTTCAGCTCCTCGTCCAGAGGCTTGCACGGACTCGAACAGCCGCTCAGGTTAAGCTCCGCCCCCTCACCCTGCCCCCCCTGGCTGTAGGACCCTGGAGGCTGCTGGGGAGGAGTCGATGGGAGTGGTGGAGAGGGCGGAGTTAAAGGCCTGAGGGCGGAGCTCTTCAGGGAGGAACAGGAGTTCATGACCTCCTCCTCTTGAACGCCATCAGCTCCCAGCTCGTGTTTCTTTCCCGCCTTCAGGAAGTCCAGAAAGGACGCCATGAAGCCCGGTTTGAAGTCAAAGTTCTTCTCGTCAGCCTGAAACAGAGCAGAGCCTCAGCACATGGACGGGAAGCATGGGAAACAGGAGAGGGGAGGCTAACGGGCAGAATTATTAAAACTGACGCCACCTGTCCAGGTAATGCAGTCCTGATGTGGCTAAGTGATTCACTCTGATTAATCTGTTTAACTCTGACTCTTAAACAGTCATAAAAATCAAACTGTTAAACTAGTTCACATGCTTTGATGTTCAAATATCATCTATATGTTATACATGCTTCACCGTTCTTAATGTTTTGGCCACCAGAGCTCATCACACGGCCCTAAAAACAGTTATTGATTTAAAATATAAAATCAGGCTACAGAGAGTTAGTTAGGCTCTGCTGTAGCTGATGAAGACTCTGAGGTGATGCACCTCTGCCGACAGCAGGTGGCAGCACAGGTGCTGCTCAGGAAGAGGCAGTTACCATGGCAACAGCTGCCGTGGCAACAGCCATCCCTGGTCTCTTTGTCAGTCAGAGGGAGCTGGCTGTCAGTCAGCATAGCCTCCTTTCTCCAGAGCTCACGATGCAGAAGCTGGATGACTGATCACTGATCAATAATCGAAGGACCAGAGGTCTGATCAGCTGAGGTGCAGCAGGTGCAGCAGGTGGAGGCTGTGCAGCTCTCCCCTCACGCTGCAGTTTGAATGGATGGGGATGAATTATATATGAAGCTCTGCTCGTCTGCTCGCTTTTGGACCAACTTACCGAGCTGGAGAGCTTCTGCACGGACGCCCAGGGCTCCGGGTTCTCCGGCTCGTCCTTCTTCCACGTCACCTGAAGCAGGAGAAAGATCTCAGAGGCTCCTGTTTCTGACTAAAATCTGTTTATTCACAATCAAAATGAGAGTCTGTGTGTGAGCACACCTGTCTGAGGAGGAAAGACGCATGAGGAGAGGAGCTGTTCATTTTTAAAACTTTGTTTCAGTTTCATAAAGAAAATCAAAACTACAAGAACCCATCAGTAAATCAGAGAACAGCACAAAGTTCTGCTGAGCAGTGACGAGAGAACATGAAGCACTAAAATCATACACAAATAGACAACTGCAGTTAACTCTAAATATCATAAAGTAAAAAGGGCTCCACATGTTAAGTAAAGAGGCCCATGTGTCTATGTGAGGGGGGGGTATTTGTCCTGTCTCTGACTTCAACATCGGGGTCTCAAAGTCCTCTGCTCATGCCTGAGGACTCCTGCTTTCATGTGCCACCTTCAGTGAGGACAAGGAAACTCTCAGCTTTGGTGACACGTCCCACAGTGACGGCCCATCAGCATCAGCCTGACCTGATGGAGGAGAGAGCGGCTGCAGCGCAGGTGTCTCTGCTGTTTAACACCTGAGGCAGCAGGAGCCACCAAGAAACCACCGGCCTGAGATCACACAGGGAACCAGAGCCGGCCATCTGATTGGCTCACACCATGACCCGAACACCGCTCTGTTTCAAATATGTGACCCGCCTCAAACATCTGACCCACCTCAAACACCTGACCTGCCACAACCACCTGACCCACAACAACCACATGACCCGCCTCCAACACATGAACCGCCTCAACCACCTGACCCACCTCAAACACCTGACCCGCCACAACCACCTAACCCGCCACAACCACATGACCCGCCTCAAACACATGACCCGCCTCAACCACCTGACCCACCTCAAACACCTGACCCACCTCAAACACCTGACCCACCTCAAACATCTGACCCGCCACAACCACATGACCCGCCTAAAACACATGACCCGCCTCAACCACCTGACCCACCTCAAACACCTGACCCTCCACAACCACATGACCCACCTCAAACACATGACCTGACTCAAACACCTGACCCCTCTCAAACACCTGACCCGCCACCAACACCTGACCCACCTCAAATACGTGACCCACCTTTAACACGTGACCCGCCACAACCACGTGACCCGCCTCAAACATGTGACCTGCCTCAACCACCTGACCCGCCACAACCACATGACCCGCCTCAAACACATGAACCACCTCAAACACCTGACCCGCCACAACCACGATCTGCCTCAAACACGTGACCCGCCTCAGACACCTGATCCACCACAACCACGATTCCTCAAACACGTGACCCACCTTAAACACTTGACCCACCTCAAACACGTGACCTGCCTCAACCACCTGACCTGCCACAACCACGACCTGCCTTAAACACCTGACCCGCCTCAAACACATGACACGCCACAAACACCTGACCCGTCACAACCACATGACCCACCTCAAACACCTGACCCACCACAACCACATGACCCGCCTCAAACACGTGACCCACCTTAAACACGTGACCGGGCTCGAACACGTGACCCGCCTCAAACACATGAACCACCTCAAACACCTGACCCGCCACCAACACCTGACCCACCTCAAATACGTGACCTGCCACAACCACATGACCCGCCTCAAACACATGACCCACCTTAAACACGTGACCTGGCTCGAACACATGACCTGCCTCAAACACCTGACCCACCTCAAGCACCTGACCCGCCACCAACACCCGACCCACCTCAAATACTTGATCGCCACAACCACATGACCCGCCTCAAACACCTGACTCACCTCAAACACCTGACCCACCTTAAACACGTGACCCACCTTAACCACGTGACCCGCCTCAAACACATGACTGGTCACAACCACATGATCCGCCTCAAACACCTGACCCACCTTAAACACCTGACCCGCCTCTTGTGGGACTGTGTCGTCAAAGCCCAAAAACTAGTCAGACACGCCCAAACCAAACTGCGCCACAATGCTTGTCAGCATGCTCAGAGTACCTGACACGTGCTCACATGGTGGCCACGCCCACAGGCTCACGGGCTGATACCAGGTGGTCCTCCTGTGGTCCACGGTCCTCACCTCAAACACCTGAAAGCCGTCTCACTCACCGAGCGTCCTGCCTCTGCAGCCTTCTGGTGTCTCATCATCTTGTCGTGGTTCAGGTCCGGTCTGCTCACGTCCAGGGCCAAGCTGGGTCCAGGACTGAGGCCCAATGTTGGCGCCGACCCCACAGACCCATCAGACAGAACCGGGTCAGTGCTGGACAGAGAGTCCGTCCTCAGCAGGGAGTCTGACGGGAGCATGGGGGGGATTTTCACCTGAGGGTCAGAAGAGGGCAGTGAGGATCTGACTGAGTCCAACAGTCCGAGATGAACAAAGACTTTCTAAAACATGTGAAACAAACTGGACCTTCTGTTTCCAGCCCGTGGACCCGGTTGGACTCATGTAGGAGGTTCTGGATGTGGAATTGTTTGTTTGAATGTAATCAGTTTGTAACAGTAAGTAACAGCTTTGAGTCCAAACACACAAACTAACAGACCACCTGTAGATTTTAACCTCCTGTTAGTTTGAGCCCGTCTGCATCAGAGGAAATCAAACTAGACGCTGACACCAGGTTCATAGAACTGCGGGTCCAGAGAAGACTCGTCTCTTAGGGATGTAAAAATGACCTGTTGGACAAACTGAAGCCTTCATGATCAGACAGGAGACATCGAGAAGGACATCATGTCGTCAGGAAAACATGACCATTTACACATCACTATTTATTAAGGAGCCTTTTTGCTTCAGCTGGTTGCTGACAGGAGCAGAGCTGGAGAGCAAAGGGAGAGAGAGTTGGGGGAATGACATGCAGAAAAGGGTCCTGACCTGAACAAAGGGCCCTGCCATTTGCTCCCTGGACTGATCAACTTTGATCATGAACACAAAGATATCAGTTCAATTCTCTCTCCAAAGAGCCTCGTTCCTCACGTCCTCCTCACACTGGTCCAGTTCTCCCTCAGACCAGTCTGGTCTGTGCCAGAGCTGGCACAGAGAAATGTATCTCACACTTTGGCCACAAACACAGAGACGCAGCGTGGGCAGACTCTGCACAGCAGCAGGACTTCATCATGCACACATATATACTGTAAGGACGAAACATGGAGCCGCACGAGGAGCATCAAACAAAGAGGGAAGCAGCTTAAAGGCAGCAACGTGAAAAATGCTGCTTCATCCAGAATGACACCTAAAATGCTTCAAATAATAATATTAGTACCATTTTCTATATTGTATACTGTATATTGTATATATTGTATATATATCAAGTATAATCAATAACTGCTGTGGTCATCACTATATTAACATTAATGACTACAATAAACTGGAGAGGGCTGATGTTGATTAATGTAGCAGCATCAAGCTGAACAGCCACGGCCCAAATCCAACTTCAGTCACCACTTTAGGATCAAGCTCATAACCACCCTGACCTCTGACCTCTGACCTAGGAACAAAGACCCTCCTGAGACTTGAGCTGTGTAAAGACTCCAGAAAGACTCTGTCTAAAGAAAAATCTGAGCCCCAGACTCCCTCAGAAAGACGGTCTAGTCGTCACCTGTTTTAAATTAACGATCTGTTTTGGATTTCTCTCTGACTCAGACTCTGACTGGAACCTGGACTCAGACTCTGACTCGAACCTGGACTCAGACTCGGATTCGGACTTGGACTCGTGACCAGGCTTCTCGCTCTTACCTTGGCCGGTCTGATGGAGTCCGGCTGCAGCTGCTGCTGTTGGTGGAGCGGTGGTTGTTGGGCACAGGAGGCGTGCTGATGCTGGAGGTGCAGGTGGTGCTGCTGCAGGGCCGGGTGCTGCTCCGCCTGCAGCCGGTGGTGCTGCGGTGGATGCTGCTGGAGGTGCTGCTGTTGGCTGAAGTGCTGATGCTGCTGTTGATGGTGGTATGGGAGGCTTTGTGCTTTGTTCATGTCACGATGCATGTCCACCAGCCCTTCGTCCCTTCTGCCCCGCCCCCGGCCCCGCCCTCGGCCCCGCTTTGTTTCTCCAGGTGACCCCATCAGGCCCCTGCAGTACGGGGGCTCTGGTAGAGGGCGTATTCGCGGCCGACCTCGCGGTCGAGGGGGGCCTTCACGTTTTGGTTTGGTGGGTTTCCTGCCTCTCTTCTTAGGCCCATCGAGGGGGGGGTGCTGTGGGGGGTGTCCAAGGGTGGAGTACCCTGAAGGGTGGCAGAAGTCCATGTCCCCCATCAGTGGACTGAGCCCCCCCATTGCCCCCCCGGCCTTCCTGCAGCTGGACACCAGGTCTGGCAGCAGATCAGGAAGGCGTCGACTGTTGAGGCGGATATCTGCTGGGACATCAGCTTTGTCCTCGTCATCCTCAAACTCGTACTCCTGGGCATAGTTCTTCTTGGTGAGCGGTTGGGGCTCGCGCCGCTGCTTCAGCAGGTGGAAGGAGCTGGTCTTCAGCAGCTTCTTGGGCCGGGACGAGCAGAATATGGGGGAGGTCAGACCCGGAGCGCTCGGACCTCCGCCCACAGCTCCCATCATCTTGTTGACAGAGGCGTCGCCTTGAACGGCTGGGGTCAGGCCCAGGTTGGAGGTCTGGGACTGGATGAGGCCGAGCTGGTCTGTGTTCACGGTGGACGGGAGCTCGTGGGGCTTCATGGAGTCAAGGTCTAAGTGGAGGTTACTGTTCGATGATCCTTGAAGGCAGTACTGCCCATAGCCTTGGTCCCCATGATGACCTACCATGTCATAGCCCTCTCCTCTTTTTAAGACCTCCATGGCATCCTGGCCCGGCCCGTGACCCGGGGCGAGGCCCTCCGGAGGTGCGTGTCCTGCCCCCGAGTCTGCAGCGCAGCTTGACTTGTAGTCAGCTGAACAGAACATGTCCATCTCAGGGAAGAAGGAGCGGTCTTCATCGTGTAGGAGCGAGTCGGGGAAGCAGATGGAGGAGAGGGGGGCAAACCTCTGCTGCTGGGCCTGGCCTTGCCCGGCCTTTACCGCAGAGGTCACCGAGTCAAACTGGTGCTGCTTCAGCTGGTCTAGCTGGGAGTGTGACAGCGGCGTGTCAGGCTCTCTCTGCTGCTGCTGGGTCGAGGCCATGCTGGCTGCCATGCGGTGGGATTGTGGGTGAGGCAGTTGAGAGTGAGGCAGCTGATGGTGGGGGTGCACCTGCTGCTGGTGGTGGGTGTGGGTCTGGTTGAGGTGATGCAGGTGGGAGGGGGTTGGCAAGCCCATATCTGACTCAGACAGGAAGTCATGGAGCCCCGGGGCCGCTGGTTGGGTATGGTGGTGCGGCGTGAGCCTGCTCTGCTGCCTCTGTCTGTCTCCACTACCCACCTCCCCGCCTCGGTCCACAGGACCTCCACTATCTCTGCTGTTGGCCCTGGAGAGGGACTGCTCCAGCAGGGCCAGTGGAGACACTGAGGGCTGCTCTCTTTGCCCTGGTCCCAGGCCATAGTGGGAGTCCAGGCCACCCTGGTTCTGGTTCTGGAGCTGGAGGTGTGAGGACTGGCTCTGAGGGTTGGACTCCACCCCAGAAGACCCTGATGCTCCCACTGATCCCATCATGGCCTGTTGGCTCAGAGTCAGCTGCGGGGGGGGTCTCTGGGGGTCCATCTTGGGGTGGGCAGTGTGGGACAGGACGGACTGCAGCATGTGGGCCTGCTGGGTCGGGTCGGGGCCTCGGTTCTGGGGGGCTGGCTGAACCTCTGATGTGCTGCACATGTAGGTGTTCTGGTTTGAGTCAGGGGTCTTCTTCAGGTCCATGTGGGGGTGGGAGAGGGGGACGCTGTGCTGGGGGGGCAGGTGTGAGGGGTGATGGGGGTGCTGAGGGTACAGGTCTGCTCGGTCGTAGTGGACCAGCGGGTCGTGCTGCTGCTGGTGGGAGTGAGGGAACGAGTCGGCAGTGGACTTTGAGATGCTGATCTCCGTCTTCTGCTTCTTCATCTCCAGGTGACTGCTCAGGGTGCTCGAGGAATCGCTGCCCGATGCCCCCGAGCTGCTGTTAGCATTGTTGGTACGAATGACACTCTGGAGATGGTAGCGCTCCTCTGAGATCTTCATGTCGTAGCTCAGGCCCTTCCCCTCTGTCTCTCCTGCCTGTGCGAGGGGCAGCTGCTGAGGAGGATGGGGGGCTGTGGTCTGTAGAAGGTGGTGAATGAGGAAGTCTTCCTCATCTTCCTCTGCATCCTGCGATCTCTCCACTCCCAGCATGGCGGACTCAGGTTTTGACTTGGGGGGCGTTGAGTGGTAGGACTGGCTCTGCGTCTGCCGTGTGTCGGTGAATCCTTGGGGGGAGGGCATGAAAGGAGGGGAGAGGATGGACGACATGTACTTGTTGGCTCCTGAGCTTCCAGGCGACTGTGTGGGGTGAGCGGAGGCCGGGGAGTGCAGTCCAGACCGGCTGATAGAGGACCCGATGGAAGGGGAGGGGCTTGACTCAGACAGGTGAAAGGATCTGCTGCCAGTACTACTGCTCATAGCTCCACCCCCCAGACCTGCTGATCCAACACCACCTCCCAGTCCAGATAAGGACCCATTCCCCGATGGCCCCCCTGCGCTTCCATAGCCTAATGGACTGGAGGCTCTCCTCGAGCTGAAGCTGGATTCTCCAAAGACCACCTCTGCAGAGAAGGAGCGCCCCCCTGAGCCAACGGCAGGGAATGCCTTCCCCCCGCCTGCCCCGCTGCTCAGATCCTGAGAGTGAGGCGAGTTAAAGCTGGAGTACGTCATGTGAGAGGGCGGAGGCTGGTTTGGCGAGCAGGACGGGGCGTGTGGTTGGGGGGGGGTCTGATCCGGCAGGTTGGGTTTGGCCACAGATGGAGAGCTGTAGGAGGAGAGGCACTGCTCTGCTGCCGGCTGCTGAGGAAGGTTGGACGACACCTGTAAAGGTGTGTGCACCTGCGCAGACTGAGGGAGGGGCTGCTGGCACGAGGAACCAGACAAGGAGCCGGCGCTGGTCTTGGAGCTCGAGGAGGAGAGAGAAGATGCTGAGGAGGCCGATGGGGGGGTGAGGGGGGTTCTGGATGAAGATGACACTGAGCCAGAGGAAGAGTACCCACTGCTGGAGCTCGAGCACTTGGTGGCTTTGGGGGCGGATGAGGAGGTGGAGCTGGAGGTGGAGGAGGTGTAGGGGGTCTGGATGATGGGTCGATATGCCTTGGGCTCCATCCTGGGGGAGGGTTTGGCGTCGGGGCTCTGCTCGCCCAGAGGGCTGCAGGAAAGTCCGGGGTGTCGGTGGTGGCTGGCGGCCTGCTGGTAGCCCGAGGAGCTCCCACAGCTGGCATACTGCTGCAGGGGCAGTGCCGCGGGCTGGGCGGGGGACGCTCGCTGGTAGTGCTTTATCACGCTGTCCTGCCGGGATGCCGCCCGCTCTGGAGGGGGCGGGCCTGAGGGCTGCAGGGCCGGCGTGGACGAGAACATGGACGCATTATAGAGCTGGGACTGGCTGTGGAGCTGCGAGGACAGCAGGTTGAACTGAGGGGGGGGCAGGTGGCAGTTGGAGGAGGTGGGAGGGGCCTGGGTCGGGCCCGTGGGCTCCTGGGAGCCTCTGTATGCGGCGCTCTGGGACGAGAGGAGGCGGTCGAAGCCCAAACTGGACTGAGAGGGAGTCTTGATGTGCAACAGGGAATCATGGGGGGAGAGCAAACCATTGGAGGTGGGGCTAAAAGTGGGCGTGTCTTGCAAGGAGAGCGAGGGAGTGAAGGACCGCCCAGAGAAGGAGCTGGGATGCTGGTAGGCAGAGAGGGCGGAGGACGAAGGGAAGGAGGCGGAGCCTGGAAGAGCCCCCGACATGAAGAGCTCGGCGGGGCCCGGGGCGTGCATGGCTGCAGGACAAACATGAACAGAAGGTCAACCAGGGTCACACACATGCCTTCTTGTATTAAAGTCAGTGCTGACAGCAGAGACACTCACCGGTCTGCCAAGAGGGAGTACGAAACTGCGAGAGGAGGGAGGAGGCGGAGGGCGGGGGCTGAGGACCTCGGGACTCCAGCGCAGAAATCAGATTCATGACAGAGGGGTCGGGACCCGAGGGGCTGGCGTGGTGGAGGCTGGCATCAAACAGCCCCGACAGGCCTGGAACACAACACCGAGCTCAGTCACCATCACACAGTTAAGTCTCAGGTGTTGTTCACACCTGTCCCTCGGTGGGAAGATTTCAGGTCAGTGAAAAACCCTGAAGTCTGTTCACACATGCAGCTCGCTGTGAAAAATTCAGGATAATCTGGGAGGTTTCTGCAGGTGTGAACCAGGTTTTAGCTTCAGTGGGACCAGAAAAGAGCTGCAGTGGACTTTGTGTGTCCGTCCTGCTGCACACGGTCGCGTTTGAACAAGTCCAATCAGGACACCTGTGACTCTAGAACCACCTCAGGGTCAGAGGTCACCTGAGAGGTCACCTGCTTTAGAAGATCACAGATTAGTAATCCAGTCAACACTGAAACGTCTCCAAACAAATACAGAAACCACAAAGTCGATCCTTACCCAACGTGCGGCCGGCAGCGCCCCAGGCTCCGCCCTGCCTGCTGCTGCCTGGATGGTGATTGGTTGCATAGCCCTGGAGGGGGTGGGGGGCGCCGTAGGCTTGGCGGTGGAGCAGCTCTGAGTCTGGGTGTGAAGACCTGGAGCTCCCGTACATCAGGCTGAGGAGACACGAAGATAGAGGCTCATTCACACCCACAGTCTGACAAACAGGTTTAATTTAATCCCCTTTAATCCTGAATAAAACTGAAATCTTCTTTAAAAAGAATAATTATGATAAACACCTCATTCTGAATGAAAATTATCATTCCGAATAAACTTAAATCCAAAGTAACTGGCTGGTTTAATCTGATTTTAAATCTGATTTAAAAGATTTTATGTTCATGTTTATGTTCATTCTGCTTTTATTTGTTTCTTCATTCTGCTGGATCCCTTGTCTTGATGCCGGGACGCTGACGGGCAAGGATGGCTGCTCGAAGCAAGCATGGGACTCCGCGCAAGCCGAGACAGGTTATTTAATTAGAGCCTTAGAAGATCTGGACCCTTTTAAAGCTGTCACGTCCAAGTTGGACGAGGTTTCCCTGACGGAGACGCTGAACTGGAGTTTGGTTTCTTCGGTACCTTAAATACGCCACTAAGTTACATCTGCCTCCAATCAGAACCATTCCCAACCACCAGGCCTCAGATAGGCGAATAAACGTGTTTTCCATGTTAACCTTTATTCAGAATTATTATTTCCATGTAAACACGAAGGAGAAAACTTTCATTCTGAATGAAAAACATCATGTAACCATGGCAACAGTGACAGCGGCGTATGCCGCGGAGGACGCCAGCCTGTCAGTCACAGCAAAACCACGTTCGCCCTATGTAGATGTGGAGCTCTGCTGTGATGGACTGTTTCTGTATGGACGTCATCAGGGCAGACTGAAGGCAGTGCCCCACACAAACTTCACGTCAGGCAGTGGCTGAAGCAGAACAGTCCCGAAACCATCAACATCTGAGGTTTCAGAAATTAACTGTTTTGTGATGAGCTCTGATTCTGATCGATCGTCCTGCCTTTGTGTGTGTGTGTCTTTGCCATACTGTTTGTGTGTTTCCTGCCCAGGGACTGCAGATGTAAATCAGCACTGATGCCATAATCCGGCATATTTACATCTATTGTTTTCTGTCAGGCCCGACCGATAGGGATTCCTGATTATTCGCCCTGATTAATTAAAAAAATATATATAATGACTGAGAAAAAAATGGTACCAAAATGCAACAATGAATATATGAATTACAGGCAGAACATTTTATTGTTTTATAATACTGTGTCCTTTAGTATTTGTTCAACTTTACAACAGAGAGGACAATCAAAGTACAAAAACATGCAGAAATGTATTAAATGTCTGGGAAATTAATTATATAACCTTAAAAAAGAAAATTAGAGGTTGGTTATAGCACAGGTAGAACAGCTTTATAAAAAGTTGTAAACAGGTAACTGAGAGAAACAACATAAACATGCTATGGTAACACTAGTGTAGTTAGCTTGCTAGCTAGTTAGCTTGGCTACTGTGTCAGGGACAAGCGTATGAATCTAGGTTTCTGTAACAATCATCACAGATCAGCCATGAATAAACCGATCCCCTCCATCAGAAGGTCCAACTCCTCAGCTTTGTGAGCGACAGATGTGGCGTTCATCAGGAAGATGTTTGGCAGCGTCGGGTTGTGAGGCTGTTTCTGTGGCCGAGCAGAGAGCCGGCGGTCTTTCTTTGTCCAGCAGCAGCGGGACATTGTGCAACTGCTGAAAGTCGCTCGTCATGTCGGACCTTCAGGCTAAAAAGAGCAACTCCGTGTGAGTGCAGACGAGTCATCCACGCACAGCATCAGAACTGGATCAACAACGCACGCCGCCATCTTTTGTAGCGTCATCAGTCTGTGCAGCTTGGGCACTGAACAGTGTTTTACTTTTTTATGAGAAATTAAGAATATATCAGCATTACATGGGCAGAACTCTGACCAATGTTGTAAACCTTAAAAAGGGCTATAATCAGCCGATGTAACTGGCCATTCGATGTATCAGTCGGGCCCAATTTTGCCGAATAGATTTTCATTAATGTGCACTGTCCCTGATAAATGAATATACAAATAAACTCTGCATGCAAAGGTTTCAGTGCTGATTGGCTGATCGGCGTGCTCTGCATGCAACGAATCAAAAGGTGCTGTAGGTGAGACAACGCTGTGGAGAACTCCTCTGCTGGCATTAAGGGTAGATGGGAAATGTAGTGGCATAAGCGTGAAAAACTACATGTCAGTTTGCAAATAAACTACAATTCCCATGATGCCAAAAATGAAGGAGATTTGCCGTTACAGAATTTAATGATTTTTGTGTCATCTATCTGAATCAGATCAGTACCAAAATGTTCTGACTTCTTCCTTTGACCAAACCACAGCCCTGCTAACATGTTCATGTAAATCCATTTACAGTCAGACAGACAGACAGTCAGACAGACAGTCAGACAGAGAGACAAACAGTCAGACAGAGAGACAAACAGTCAGACAGAGAGACAGACAGACAGACAGACAGTCAGACAGACAGTCAGACTGTCAGACAGACAGACAGTCAGTTAGTACAGACCTCCAAACTTCATGTGGCCTTCAGATTAGCTCAAGAACAGAGCAGAGAACTTCATGGATCACACATCACCAAGTGCAATGCAAAGCATGGATGCAGTGGTGTAAAGCACGCCGCCACTGGACTCTAGAGCAGTGGAGACGCGTTCTCTGGAGTGACCAATCACACTTCTCCATCTGACAATCTGATGGACCAGTCTGGGTTTGGAGGTTGCCAGGAGAACCATACTTGTGGGACTGCATTGTGCCAAGTGTAAAGTTTGGTGGAGGGGGGATTATGGTGTGGGGGTGTTTTTCAGGAGCTGGCCTTGGCCCCTTAGTTCCAGTCAAAGGAACTCTGAATGCTTCAGCACACCAAGACATTTTGGACAATTCCATGCTCCAACTTTGTGGGAACAGTTTGGAGCTGGCCCCTTCCTCTTCCAACATGACTGTGCACCAGAGCACAAAGCAGCTCCATAAAGACATGGAGGACAGAGTCTGCTGTGGATCAACTGGACTGGCCTGCACAGAGTCCTGACCTCAAACCCATAGAACACCTTTGGATAGAACACCTGAAGTCGCTCCGAGTGTCTATAAATACCTCATTTTTGAGGTATTGATGAGGACATATCCGCGATCATATCATATATCATATAATAGGATGTATAAGCTGACATTATTCCAACTGTTTCCTTTTCACTCTCCTACCAACCACAAAACACTGCAGCTGATGACCTGCAGCACCATCGTCTGTAAGTTTTCTGTGGTCCATCTTGGCAGAACTAATGTCCTCACTGACTGATGTTTCCACAGGGACATGGATTGTTACTCTGTAGTCCAGATTAAAAACTGTCTGTCACAGGTACCATCACACATGCACACACACACCTCTGATTGGCTGTTGCAGCACAGCCACACACGACACCTTTACAGACTGTGTCTTACTGAGGGAGAGGAGAGAACTTTCCATCTACTGCATCTGATGGACTTGGAGGCCACATGGAGCTCATACAACCACACCTCAAAAACACTGAACTGTCCCTTTAACCTTCAAACTGAATGTGTTTGCTAAATCCAAGACCTTCACAGACTGTTAAAAATCTTCCGTTTCCTGTTTTATTTTGAAATCCCTGTGTTCCTCGTGATGTTTCCTGCCCGCCCTTCCTGATGATGATTCCTCTCACCTGTGTGACGGTCTCACCTGTGCTTGATTGTTGTTTTAGGGTTGTGACTTTGTTTTTGGTTTTTGGACGTTGATCCCTTGTTATTTTAAATAAAGCCTTTCTGTTTGTTTTTGGGTTTCACTCCTTGACACTCACCTTCCATTCACTGAGCCCAGCATCATGTCAACATCTAAGTCCAGGCATGAGGCTGTCACCAAAAAGAAAATCTAAAATTAATCAATTAGAGGCACAAGCTGTGGTCATCACAGTGCTGCTATCAGATAACACCTAAAAGTCGACTGTTGGATGTTTTGGCTGAAATTCTCAGCTGATACTTCAGTTCAACAAACGAGCTAAAACAAATCCTGCATGTGAGCTCAGTGTCACACAAACGGGCCTCATCACCATCAAAAGCCCAAATTTAAAAACAGTTCAGTAGCATCAGAGTCTGGGATGAACGATATATTGGCCGTCCACACCAGAGTTAATATTACATATTGGCTTCATCACCCACACAGAGTATGAATGTGGTGCCATGTTATTGCTGAATATGTTCTAAAAACTTCTGTTAGAGAAGGAGACGTTTCATTGGTCAACGGTCACAGTGAGAGGGCAGGTCTAAATATCAGTGTCAAAATGAAAAGTTTGGAAACATCAGCACGACCTGTTTCAGCAAAAATCCAACAGCCGATTCAAAAATACAGCCGATGTGAAGAACCGCAGATATCTCACCTATAGCGTGTTACACCTCACTTTTAGCATGTTACAGCTCACCTTTAGCATGTTACATCTCACCTTTAGCATGTTACATCTCAGCTTTAGCGTGTTTCAGTTCACCTTTAGCATGTTACATCTCAGCTTTAGCATGTTTCAGTTCACCTTTAGCATGTTACATCTCAGCTTTAGCATGTTACAGCTCACCTTTAGCATGTTACATCTCACCTTTAGCATGTTACATCTCAGCTTTAGCATGTTTCAGTTCACCTTTAGCATGTTACAGCTCACCTTTAGCATGTTACAGCTCACCTTTAGCATGTTACATCTCACCTTTAGCATGTTACATCTCAGCTTTAGCATGTTACAGTTCACCTTTACCATGTTACATCTCAGCTTTAGCCTGTTACAGTTCACCTTTAGCGTGTTTCAGTTCACCTTTACCATGTTACAGCTCACCTTTAGCATGTTACATCTCAGCTTTAGCGTGTTTCAGTTCACCTTTAGCGTGTTTCAGTTCACCTTTAGCGTGTTTCAGTTCACCTTTAGCATATTACAGCTCACCTTTAGCATGTTACATCTCACCTTTAGCATGTTACAGCTCACCTTTAGCGTGTTTCAGTTCACCTTTAGCATGTTACATCTCAGCTTTAGCATGTTACAGTTCACCTTTACCATGTTACATCTCAGCTTTAGCCTGTTACAGCTCACCTTTAGCGTGTTTCAGTTCACCTTTAGCATGTTACATCTCAGCTTTAGCGTGTTTCAGTTCACCTTTAGCGTGTTTCATTCACCTTTAGCATGTTACAGCTCACCTTTAGCGTGTTTCAGTTCACCTTTAGCGTGTTTCAGTTCACCTTTAGCATATTACAGCTCACCTTTAGCATGTTACATCTCACCTTTAGCATGTTACATCTCACCTTTAGCATGTTACAGCTCACCCCTAGCGTGTTAAAGCTCACCCCTAGCGTGTTACAGCTCACCCCTAGCGTGTTAAAGCTCACCCCTAGCGTGTTAAAGCTCACCCCTAGCGTGTTAAAGCTCACCCCTAGCGTGTTAAAGCTCAGGGTTTGGCAGTGCCCAAACAGATCTCTGGAAGCCCTTGTCGGCCATGACACTTACCCTACCTGCTCTGCTCAGGTGGTCCGTGTAGGACTGCAGGTGCTTGAAGATACCTGAAGACCGTGACCCTGACATGGAGTAATCTATTACTCTCTATTCATCCATGAAGCAACAGCTCCACATGTTCCATATTAACTCTACACCGTAGTGTTTTCTGTAGGCAGAGGAAAGTGGACCAGGGCCACAGCAGGTCCATGAACCACAGTTTGGACACCTCTGGTGACAGACAGGCTGCTCTATTGCAGTCCACACTTTCCTCAGATATCTGTGTGTAAATATCTGCACAGCTGGAAAGAGCACAGAATTTACTAGTTTAATATTATTAACATTTAACTTTTGACTAGTTAAATGTTAACATTTAGCCTGTTACTAGTTTAATATTTATAACGGTGGCATATCATCAATACCTGTCTGTCCCTAATGTTTGTGGTCAGCTGGGGGCGCGTGCAGGGCCGTCGGCGCCGTGCCTACCTGCTGAGCTCATTAACACACCTGCGTGCCGGAGCGGGCGCGCGGGCCCCGGTTATGCTCCGGTTCTCCGGTTCTCCGGTTCCGTGGGTCGGCGCAGCGGCGTGGGGCATGCTCCCCACGCCGACATGCCTGACGGAGAGCTCGGCCGCGCTGACAGCAGCCGCTCGCCTCCTCCGCGCTGATTTGAGGCTGGAGCCAATTAGCGGAGTACCAATCAGCGCGAGCGGCTGTGTGTCACGGAGCAGCACGCGCAGACAAAGCTGCAGGGAGACAATGCAGCGGATCATACATGTGCGCTGGAACATGTTTTTAAGAAAAACACCGTGTGCTCTCTCTGACCCATCCCCCTCCCCTCTGTCTGATCACCTTCCATCACATTCCGTTCATTTCGGAGACGGCCCCCTCCTCCCCCTCCTCCCCCCTCTCCCCTGATGACAATACGGCGGGCTGTAGGTGAGCCTGTGTCCGTGCAGCCCCGCGCAGCCCCGCACAGCCCCGCGCAGCCCCGCCGGCTCGCCGCTGCAGCTCGCAGGCATTGTTCGGGCTGGGCAGCCGTGCACGCCGAGCTTACCTCGCTTTGGCCGGTCTGTCGTAGGTCCATCCCGCCCCGGGCCCCAGGTCTCCGAAGCCTGCAGCGGGATAATTCCTCTCCATGAAGAAAGGATGAAGATGGACAGAGAGCGAGGAGGGGGAGGGGAGGGAGAGTCTGCTGCGAGCTGCTCCTGTTTATCTCTGCGCTGACGAGGAGGCTGTAGACTGGGAGGAGAGGAGGGAGGAGAGGAGGGGAGGGGGCGGGGGGGGGGTCACAGCAGCACCTCCTCCTCCTCCCCCCCTCTCTGCACATATATCGGCCTGTCTATTGTCTGCGTGCAGCCGCGGAGCTGCGGGGCCGCGCGGCAGATGCTGCGTGTTCTCCCGCAGCGGCGGAAAGTGACGCCGTCCTTAGCGGGCCCGGCCGGGGCCGCGCTCCGCACGTTTCCCCTCATTCTGTTGCCAAGACGCCATTTTTAAGAGGAATGACTGTGCTGGCGTCCATCCTCTACTCCCTCCCTCTCACGGTGGATTTGTCATGCACAGCAGCAGCAGCAGAGTTCAGACTGTACAGAGAGACAGCAGCAGGAACCAGAGGAGCCTGGCTTCATTATTATTACTATTATTATTACTACTGTTATTATTATTATTATTATTACTATTATTATTATTGTTATTTTGTTATTAAAATGATTATTAATATAATTATCGTTATTATTTTTATGACTATCATTTTTATATATAATTATTATAATCATTGCCGTTATTATTTTTATTATTATCATTATTATTATTATTGTTATTATTAAAATTATTAATATAATTATCATTATTATTTTTATGACTATCATTTTTATAAATAATATATATATATATATAATACATATATAATAATATTATCATCACCGTTATTATTTTATTATTATTATTGTTATTATTAAAATTATTATTATTATCGTTATTATTTTGACTACTTTTATTTTTATATATAATTATTATTATTATTACAACAATTATTATTATCATTATTATTATTTTACCATTATTATAATTATTTATTATATAATTATTTTTTTATAATTATTAATATAATTATCGTTATTATTTTTATGACTACTATCATTTTTATATATAATTCTTATTATCATTACCGTTATTATTATTATTATTATTATTATTATTATTGTTACTATTACAATTATTATCATTACACTTATAATGATTTTTCTCATTGTCATTACAGTTACTATTATTATTATTATTATTATAATCATTACCATATTATTATTTTTATTATTAATATTGATAATATTATCATTACAAGTATTATTATAATTTTTTATTAGCAGTAGCAGTAGTAGTAGTTGTAGTAGTCGTTGTTGTAGTAGTAGTAGTATCCGATTTTAAGCTCCACAGGACAAAGTTCTGCTGGAGCTCATCAGAGTCCTCTCTGTCACATCAGCTCAAATCCAACAGCCAGAGACCAAAGACACAAGCACACACTCAGATAGATATTAATACCATAAATGGTAACAATAAATACAGTAAATGGTAACAATAAATAAATGGTAAATGTCCCCACAGATGCTCCTCTGGTTCAGGTTGGTGTCTCTGACTCATTTGATTCTTAATGTTTTCTTTAAATGATGACACTCTGTTGTGATTTATTATATCAAACATATCTTTATTTTCTCTATAAAACAGATCGATATATATTCTTTATCCAGCTTTGTAGCATCCCAATGTCCTGAGACCCTCAGTGATGTACCTTCAGATTAAAGCAGTGCAGACGGACTTCGGATCAACCACCTCAGAGCCTCAGAGCCTCAGAGCCTCAGAGCCTCAGCTCCAGGGGACAGCTGCTCCTGGTCTGTTTGGGCTGACCTCCCCTCCCTGAATTCAGACCTGAGAGTTTCTGCTCTGGTTCACAGCCCTGCCTGAAGTCCTGATGGAGCTTCAGGAGCTTCAGGAGCTTCAGGAGCTTCAGGAGCTCCAGGAGCTCCAGGAGCTCCAGGAGCTGATGGAGGTGATGGAGGTGATGGAGCTTCAGGAGCTTCAGGAGCTTCAGGAGCTTCAGGAGCTTCAGGAGCTTCAGGAGCTGATGGAGCTGATGGAGCTGATGGAGCTGATGTTAAATATTCTGATCATCACAAACTCTCGTCTTTGGTTTGGCGAGCGACAGTGACTGTCTGTTATCACATTCTTGCACTGATGTTCAGGTGAGCTCAGAAAAACACATTTATTTATTTTAATAATATCTTAAACCGGTGGGACGCGGGTGGACTAGTGGTTCATCCAGCCAGCCTGGTCCTGGTCTGGTGGTCTGGATTTGAACCCCTCCTGCCCCCTGTCCCTGCAGTAAGGCAGAAAAATCCAGAATAGAAGGTAAAAAAGAGCTGACGGCTGTTTCTGTGAGCTCTCTCTTCAACATGCTGGAGTCAGACATCAGCAGGAACAATCCCATCCTCATCCTCTCCTGGAGGATCAGCCAGCTCTGACGGCGCCCCCCTGTGGCCAAACAGGAGAGGAACAATGAGGACTCATGCAGCACAGAGGATAGAGCATAGATATATACAAACAGATAGAACACCAACAGGCCAGAAGGAAAAAAAACATGAATTTAAAACAACAGAAATAAAGCTGAGAGACAGTAACAGGTAATGACTCTGATATAACACCAACAGAGCTGAGGGTCAATAACGAGCTGCTGTGGCTAAGGACATGTTTTTAAAAATAATCATAATTAAAATAATAATTTAGAGTCTTTATTTTAGGATCTGGATCAGGACTGGTCCAGCCCACAGTTCACTGACAGGAGCTTTAACTCTCCACCAGTGATCCAACCATATCAGCAACTTCTGTAAAGACAGCCAAGACTAACACCAGTCCAGTCCGCCCCCCTTCGGTTAACACCTGTACTACCCCTTTGGTTAGGTCCTGTAGTCCCCTTTGGTTAAGACCTGTAGTCCCCCTTTGGTTAAGACTTGTACTACCCCTTTGGTTAGGTCCTGTAGTCCCCTTTGGTTAGGTCCTGTACTCCCCCTTTGTTTAAGACCTGTAGTCGCCCTTTGGTCAGGTCCTGTAGTCCCCCTTTGGTTAAGACTTGTAGTCCCCCCTTTGGTTAGGTCCTGTACTCCCCTTTGGTTAAGACCTGTAGTCCCCCTTTGGTTAAGACTTGTACTACCCCTTTGGTTAGGTCCTGTAGTCCCCTTTGGTTAGGTCCTGTACTCCCCCTTTGTTTAAGACCTGTAGTCGCCCTTTGGTCAGGTCCTGTAGTCCCCCTTTGGTTAAGACTTGTAGTCCCCCCTTTGGTTAGGTCCTGTACTCCCCCTTTTGTTAAGACCTGTAGTCCCCCTTTGGTTAGGTCCTGTAGTCCCCTTTGGTTAAGACCTGTAGTCCCCATTTGGTTAAGTCCTGTAGTCCCCCTTTGGATAAGACCTTTACTCCCCCTTTGGTCAGGTCCTGTACTCCCCCTTTGGTTAAGACCTGTAGTCCCCCTTTGGTTAAGACCTGTAGTCCCCCTTTGGTTAGGTCCTGTAGTCTCTCTTTGGTTAAGACCTGTAATCCCCCTTTGGTTAGGTCCTGTAGTCCCCCTTTTCGTTAAGACCTGTACTCCCCCTTTTGTTAGGACCTGTAGTCCCCCTTTGGTTAAGACCTGTACTCTCCCTTTGGTTAAGACCTTTACTCCCCCTTTGGTCAGTTCCTGTAGTCCCCCTTTGGTTAAGACCTGTACTACCCCTTTGGTTAAGACCTGTACTCCTCCTTTGGTTAAGACCTGTACTACCCCTTTGGTTAAGACCTGTAGTCTCCCTTTGGTTAAGACCTTTACTCCCCCTTTGGTCAGGTCCTGTAGTCCCCCTTTGGTTAAGACCTGTACTACCCCTTTGGTTAAGACCTGTACTACCCCTTTGGTTCGGTCCTGTAGTCCCCCTTCGGTTAAAACCTGTAGTCTCCCTTTGGTTTAGACCTGTAGTCCCCATTTGGTTTAGACCTGTACTCCCCCTTTGGTCAGGTCCTGTAGTCCCCTTTGGTCAAGACCTGTACTCCCCCTTTGGTTAAGACTTGTAGTCCCCCTTTGGTTAGGTCCTGTACTCCCCCTTTTGTTACGACCTGTAGTCCCCCTTTGGTTAGGTCCTGTAGTCCCCTTTGGTTAAGACCTGTAGTCCCCCTTTGGTTAGGTCCTGTAGTCCCCCTTTGATTAAGACCTGTACTCCCCCTTTTGTTAAGACCTGTAGTCCCCCTTTGGTTAAGACCTGAAGTCCCCCTTTGGTTAAGACCTTTACTCCCCCTTTGGTCAGGTCCTGTAGTCCCCTTTGGTTAAGACCTGTAGTCCCCCTTTGGTTAAGACCTTCACTCCCCCTTTGGTCAGGTCCTGTAGGCCCCTTTGATTAAGACCTGTAGTCCCCCTTTGGTTAAGAACCTGTAGTCCCCCTTTGGTTAAGACTTGAACTCCCCCTTTGGTTAAGACCTTTATTCCCCCTTTGGTTAAGAATCTTTAGTCCCCCTTTGGTTAAGAACCTTTAGTCCCCCTTTGGTTAGGTCCTGTAGTCCCCTTTGGTTAAGACCTGTAGTCCCCCGTTGGTTAGGTCCTGTACTTCCCCTTTTGTTAAGACCTGTAGTCCCCCTTTGGTCAGGTCCTGTAGTCCCCCTTTGGTTAAGACTTGTAGTCCCCCTTTGGTTAAGACTTGTAGTCCCCCTTTGGTTAAGACCTGTAGTCCCCCTTTGGTTAGGTCCTGTACTCCCCCCTTTGGTTAAGTCCTGTAGTCCCCCTTTGGTTAGGTCCTGTAGTCCCCCTTTGGTCAGGTCCTCTAGTCCCCCTTTGGTTAGGTCCTGTAGTCCCCCTTTGGTTAAGACCTGTTGTCCCCCTTCGGTTAAGACCTGTACTCCCCCTTTGGTCAGGTCCTGTAGTCCCCATTTGGTTAAGACCTGTACTACCCCTTTGGTTAAGACCTGTACTACCCCATTGGTTAGGTCCTGTAGTCCCCCTTCGGTTAAGACCTGTAGTCCCCCTTTGGTTAAGACCTGTAGTCCCCATTTGGTTTAGACCTGTACTCCCCCTTTGGTTTAGACCTGTACTCCCCCTTTGGTTTAGACCTGTAGTCCCCATTTGGTTTAGACCTGTACTCCCCCTTTGGTTAGGTCCTGTAGTCCCCCTGTGGTTAGGTCCTGTAGTCCCCTTGGGCCAAGACCTGTACTCCCCCTTTGGTTAAGACCTGTACTCCCCCTTTGGTTAGGTCCTGTAGTCCCCCTTTGGTTAAGATCTGTAGTCCCCCTTTGGTTAAGACCTGTAGTCCCCCTTTGGTTAGGTCCTGTACTCCCCCTTTTGTCAAGACCTGTACTCCCCCTTTGGTTAGGTCCTGTACTCCCCCTTTTGTCAAGACCTGTAGTCCCCCTTTGGTTAGGTCCTGTAGTCCCCTTTGGTTAAGACCTGTAGTCCCCCTTTGGTTAGGTCCTGTACTCCCCCTTTGGTTAAGACCTGTAGTCCCCCTTTGGTTAAGACCTGTAGTCCCCCTTTGGTTAAGACCTTTACTCCCCCTTTGGTCAGGTCCTGTAGTCCCCCTTTGGTTAAGACCTTTACTCCCCCTTTGGTCAGGTCCTGTAGTCCCCTTTGATTAAGACCTGTAGTCCCCCTTTGGTTCAGAACCTATAGTCCCCCTTTGGTTAAGACTTGAACTCCCCCTTTGGTTAAGACCTTTACTCCCCCTTTGGTTAAGAACCTTAAGTCCCCCTTTGGTTAGGTCCTGTAGTCCCCTTTGGTTAAGACCCAGACTGTGACCCCGTCTCACCCTGAGTACGGCGGTGGGGGGGCGTCGTGCATCCCGCTGTGGTGCAGAGCCTCGTTGTAGCTCGGTAACCCCGGAGCGATGATCCCTGCCAACGGCACCGTCTCTGGGGCCGGACGACCGTCTGCCGCCATCATCACTGGAGCCCTGCACACAGACACGAGCACACGCACACATGGAGCATCAGTTACCATGACGACGGTTGACACTCACTAGACAGGATGAGCTGACAAGAGGGGGACACCTCAGGAACTCAGGGAGGAGGACTGACTGATCCAACAGACCAGCACCAGACCTTAAACCAGTTCATTAGAGAATCAATCAGCCGATTAACAAATTATCCAATTATACAATTAACAAATTATCCAATTAACAAACTGTCCAATTATCCAATTAACAAATTGTCCAATTTACCAATTAACTAATTAATCTGTGACCTGACCCCGCTGAGGCCCTCAGGACTCCCCTCTAAGGGTCAAAGACCTGATCCAGATGTTAAGTCCCTCAGACCCCCAGAGTCCAGTGTTGGTGTTTGATCCTCATGAGGGGCCATAACGGCCCCGGTCTCCCCTGCTCACTCACTGAGTTCTGCGTCCTCCTTTGTTCTTGGCCTTGCAACAGTAGATCCCCAGAACCGTGGCGATGACCGCCGTCACTAAGATGGCCATGATGCCCGCCACCAGCCCGGATACGTCCACCTTAGGGGCGTTCTCTGGAGAGGGAGGTAGAAACAGGAGTCTGGTTTTCGATCGGTCATCGATGAACAAAACGAATACAAAGACATTTCAAAAACATTAAATCATGTCAAACTGCAGCATCTGTGTGAACACATAGAAAGTCGTATAATCGGGTCTTTGTGGGTGTAAATAAAAATAAACTCTGGAGCTCTGTGGCGCCCCCAGCTGGATGTTGATGATAATTAATGTAAACAAATGACCCTCACAGACCGATGATGAAACATCAGCTTTGAAAAGCTTTTTGTCATTTTAATAACATCATAAAGATCATTTTAAACCAAGCGTCTTCAGGGATAAACATTAACAGCATCATAACTTTGTTTTTTTTAATGGACGTTCATATTCAGTCAAAAGTTACTCAGCCAAAAAAAGACAAACATGCAGACAAATGGAGTAATGTGTAAAAACTGATTACCTTGATTGCTGATGTAATTGTCCCAAAACTCTTTCTAAGAAGGAAAAAAAGGAATATTCAGTAAAAAGAAGGATTTGATATAAATGTTTGAAACAATCACATTTATATTGATTTTTATAGAAATCTTATTTTACTACACAGTTAGGTTTCAGAGATAATCTGATCTAAATTATTGACTCTATTCTGTTTTTAAAAGTTCCAGACCCAACAATATAACTGTCACTGAACTCAGGTTATTGTAGACATAACTATCAATCAATTCAGATTATTTAAATCTGTTACTAAACTTAGATTATTTTAAATATACCCGACACTGAACTCTGATTCTATTAAATTTAACTAACCTCAGGTTATTAAAGTATAACTGTCATTGTCTAAAATCAAATAATGTCAATACAACTGTTTCTACAGTCTAATTATTTTAAATATAACTATCTAAAAAAAAAAAATTTTAAATATAACTATCTAAAAAAACTAATTATTTTAAATATAACTGCCATGGTCTCAACTCAAAATATTTAAAATTTAACTTTTGCCTAGGTCATATTATTTAAAGTAAAACTCTATCTAAACAAAGAACTAAAAAGACAACTATAGGAGTATATTAATAATACTGACATTGTCTAAACTCAGATGATCATCTGATTTTATTTCAGGGCTGTAACTGACCCAGACTGATGAACTTTAATCGTGATTTTAAATCAGCTGATGTCAGTGAGTCCAAAGACACAGAGGAGTCTTTACCGTCAACGCGTCGTCCTCAAAAACCTCGCGGGCCTCCTCGTAGCTGCACATCTCGTCCAAACACTCCCTCTGAAGATCATCGGACACAAACAGCTCAAAGTCCCAACTGTTATAGAGCAGCGAGCGGGACAGGAAAGACGAGGCCGCCTGTCCATCCAGCTGCAACGGAAGATCTGCAGGACAACATGACAACATGTGGACATGTATTAGACAACATGTGGACATGTAAGAGACAACATGTGGACATGTTAAAGACAACATGTCTACATGTAAGAGACAACATGTGGACATGGGAGGGACAACATGTGGACATGTAAGAGACAACATGTGGACATGTTAGACAACACGTGGACATGTAAGAGACAACATGTGGACATGTAAGAGACAACATGTGGACATGTAAGAGACAACACGTGGACATGTTAGAGACAACATGTGGACATGTAAGAAACAACATGTGGACATGTAAGAGACAACATGTGGACATGTTACAGACAACATGTGGACATGTTACAGACAACACGTGGACATGTAAGAAACAACACGTGGAGATGTAGGAGACAACATGTGGACATGTAAGAGACAACATGTGGACATGTAAGAGACAACATGTGGACATGTTAGAGACAACACGTGGACATGTAAGAGACAACATGTGGACATGTTAGAGACAACATGTGGACATGTGAGGGACAACATGTGGACATGTTAGAGACAACATGTGGACATGTTAGAGACAACATGTGGACATGTGAGGGACAACATGTGGACATGTTAGAGACAACATGTGGACATGTGAGGGACAACATGTGGACATGTAAAAGACAACATGTGGACATGTAAGAGACAATATGTGGACATGTTAGAGACAACATGTGGACATGTGAGGGACAACATGTGGACATGCTCATCATAGCACAGAGACTGCTCTAGTAAAAGTAACCAACGATCTACTCTCAGCTCCAGATGAAGGACTTCTCTCTGTACTTGTTTTGTTAGATCTTAGTGCTGCTATTGACACCATTGATCATGATGTTTTCATACAGAGATTAGAGACGCCCTAAATTGGTTTAAAGCGATATTCCCGGATGGAACAAGTTGGGTCCTATCACAAGGTTTAGGGCAGAAATTACTCTTACAGCGGTGTTTCTGTGCAGCAGAAGCCCAGGGCGTCTGCACCAAACTCCCCCTCCCTGCTCCGGTCCTGCTTGTTTGCTGATTCCTCTGCACTCAGACGGGGACATATTTTACTTGACCAAAAACACACATAAACAGACCCCCACCGAAAAAATCTGATATTGGTCCGCATTCACGCTTTATTTAGAGAATTTTCAGCGCGTTACTTTCACACAAAAACACCGCTAAATAAGGCGCCGTAAAACGGCCTCAGCTGCAGAGCCACAGCTGGCTACGAGGCGCTGTGGCTCTGCAGCTGAGGCCGTTTTACGGCGCTATGAGAACTAGAGCCTTATTTAGTGGTGTTTTTGTGTGAAAGCAGTGGTGTAAAAAGTCCTTGATACCCATACTTGAATAAAAGTAAAGATATCTTATATAAAATATACTCAACTAAAAGTGAAAGTCACTCATTAAAAAATCACTTAAGTAAAAGTCTTAAAGTAGCTACTATTAAATGTACTTAAGTATTAAAAGTAAAAGTACAAACAAAGAGAACAGGTACAAATAGTTGTTGCTGTCCCAAGCTTTATTAAGTTTAACTCTTCCTCCCTCCTTCAGCTCCCTTCACCTCTTACTCCCTCTCTCCTTTCCTCCCTTACGTAAAGTCCACAAACTTGCAGTTCATCTATAGCAGAAGTTGATTTTCAAAACTGCTTGAGTTCAGTCGTGCTCTTCGTGGGCTGAATACAAGTCCTGCAATGCTAAACAGTCGTTCACAGACTCCAGAGGCAGGCAGAGGTGTGTTCAGCTTCACTCAAGAGCACATACAGTCCGTACGATCCTCTTCAGAATAAAATGTGAAAATAAGTGTAATTCATATTCACATTTTATCATGTAGCGAGTAACTAAGTTGGCAATTTAAATGTAACGGAGTAAAAGTATCATTTTTTGATTTTTAATGTAGTGAAGTAAAAGTGAAAGTTGCAAAAAACATATAAACTCAAGTAAAGTAAAGATACTCCCAAAACATACTTAAGTACAGTAACTAAGTACTATTACTTCGTTCCTTTACATCACTGTGTGAACGTAACGCGCTGAAAATTCTCTAAATAAAGCGTGAATGCAGACCGATATCAGATTTTTTCGGTGGGAGTCCGTTTATGTGTGTTTTTGGTCAAGTAAAATATGGCCCCGTCTGAGTGCAGAGGAATCAGCAAACGAGCAGGCCCGGAGCAGGGAGGGGGAGTTTGGTGCGGACGCCCTGGGCTTCTGCTGCACAGAAACACCGCTGTAGGGGTAATTTCTGCCCTAAACCTTGTGATAGGACCCAACTTGTTCCATCCCGGAATATCGCTTTAAGTCCTACTTATCTGATAGATATCAGTTTGTACACGTGAACAATAAATCCTCTGTGTACACTAAAGTAAGTTACGGAGTTCCTCAAGGTTCGGTGCTCGGTTGAATTCTCTTCTCCATAGATATGCTTCCCCTTGGTGATATCATGAGGAAATACTCTGTTAATTTTCACTGCTACGCTGATGATACACAGCTTTATGTATCACTGAAGCCAGGTGAGACAAACCAATTATCTAAACTTGAAGCATGTTTAAAGGACATCAGATCCTGGATGGCCAGAAATTTTCTTCTTCTTAACTCAGACAAGACAGAGGTTATTGTGCTGGGCCCTCGACACCTTAGAAAATCCTTTTCTAGTGATTTAACTGCCATAGATGGCATTAACCCTAACCCTCTGGCACCAAGCACAACTGTGTCCCAGCAAGTCACTTAAGACGCTTCAGCTGGTCCAAAATGCTGCAGCACGTGTGCTGACTAGAACGAGGAGAAGAGACCACATTACTCCTGTATTAGCTTCTCTGCATTGGCTTCAATAAAATCTAGAATAGAATTCAAAGTTCTTCTTCTCACCTATAAAGCTCTCAGTGGACAGGAACCAATCTATCATGAAGAGCTTGTAGTGCCGTACAACCCCTCTAGAACATTGCGCTCCCAAAATGCTGGCCTGCTCAGAGAACCGTCAATCTCCAGAAGTAGCATGGAAGGTAGAGCCTTCAGTTACCAGGCTCCTCGTCTCTGGAACCATTTACCAACCACAGTTCAGGAGGCAGACTCCCTCTCTACCTTTAAGGTTAGACTGAAAACATTCCTCTTTGATTAAGATTTCAGTGAGGGACCAGCTCATAGTCCAGAGTTTAGACTCATAGTTAAGATGCAATAGGCTTAGACTGCCGGGGGGGATCTGGCACGTTGGGCTCTCTCTCTCTCTCTCTCTCTCTCTCTCTCTCTCTCTCTCTCTCTCTCTCTCTCTCTCTCTCTCTCTCTCTCTCTCTCTCTCTCTCTCTCTCTCTCTCTCTCTCTCTCTCTCTCTCTCTCTCTCTCTCTCTCTCTCTCTCTCTCTCTCTCTCTCCATATCTGCCTTTGCCCCTTTTGTTTGCTCCTGTACTCGTCTCTGGCTCTGGTCTTGTAGGTGGTCTGGGATCCTTGGTGGAGACTTCCTGCTGTTGTGGAGCCACGAAGCCTCAAAACTACAATTATAGACATGACACATAGTTGGCCATTTTATTAGGAACATTCCATTCCCATTATCATTATAGCTGTTAATGTAGATATTAGCATGATCTCCATATCCATGTTGATACATCTATAGTATCTATATTCAGTACCACATAGTCATGAGGTCCCTCTGAAAATGGGATGTCACATCTCTAGAGGCCTTTAACACATTTATACTTAACAGAGACAAATATGGTAGGGATGACCTTGTGGTCTGGGCACCCATGAGTTCATCACTACCATAAATTCTTATTTTCAGTAAGAATATCTATGATTATACTTCTATAAAATGATCACCACAACCATTCAGACATGAGGACCCTCCTGAAAACCAGATGTAGCATCTAAAGAGGCTAACCTCTAATAAATCAGACGACAGGTCTATGGTTCATGGATCTGTCCCTAACTTTAGTTCTTACTTTAGTCCACTTGTCTCCTCTTACCTCCCTTCCTTCACCCTCACACCAACACAGCATGGTGTGGATTTGCTGTTCATCATGAGACTGGGATCCACATTCAAGATGTCCTGCTGCTTAACAGAAGGTTTTTTCTTGAGCCATGATGGAGGGATTCATGATTGGCTATGTGGATTCATGTTGGTGTTGGATGTATATATTTGTATATATATGTATATGTGTATTTTATATGTATATATGTATCTATGCATATATGTGTATCCACAAAATAAGGAGCTTTATGCTCTATTGTAAAGTGTCTTGGGATAACACTTGTTATGAATTGGCGCTATACAAATAAAGATTGATTGATGTAAGAGAGAACACGTACAAAAGGGTAAAGAACACACCACAGGTCACGTCTACACATTCACACCACAGGTCACGTCTACACATTCACACCACAGGTCACATCTACACATTCACACCACAGGTCACGTCTACACATTCACACCACAGGTCACGTCTACACATTCACACCACAGGTCACGTCTACACATTCACACCACAGGTCACATCTACACATTCACACCACAGGTCACCCTGATTGATTTTAGTTTAATGAATAATCCAACATGGAGGTCTGTGGGCGTGACGGGTTTGCTCTGTTTTGTTACCCCAGCTGAATCACTCAGCCGGAGAGGCAGAGTTGTCGGGACAGATCTGCTCATGTCTATTTGGGTTAGGTGTGTGCAGGTGAGCTTACCTGACTGACGGTGTCTGTAGATGTGGGAGCAGCACACCTCCTTCAGCAGAGACAGCAGACAGATCCACAGCAGTGACAGAGCCGCCATCACAGACCAGGTCGAAACCACAGACCAGTAGCAGCCTGGATACGATCCTCCCAGCTGTCCACAGGTAGGCCCAGGTGTACCCAGGTGTGCCCAGGTGTGCCCAGGTGTGCCCAGGTGTGCCCTCTCCCTCTGTGGTTATGGACCAGGGACTCCTGCAGATCTTCTTGAGCCTGGAAACAGCAGATCAGTTTTTATCCTCACAGACCGAGACCAAGTCACAGTTTACCTGAGCACAGCCAAACACTAACCTGTTAGACCACATACCTGAGGGGGCGGAGCCACACACCTGAACCAGTCTGACTGCACCTACACACAAAAATACAACACCACACACAACCACACAATCATGAACACACAACCACACACAAACTGCTACACACATAAACACATGAACCACACTCACACACACAGAGACAACTACACATAAGCACATACAGTCATACACACATTCCAACAGAACTACACACAAATAAACACACAAACACAACTACACAAACTGCACATAAGCACATGTCAAACACAGAACTACACATAAATAAACACACAAACACAACTACACAAACAATTACACACAACCATAAACACACAAAACTACACACTCTCACTCTGGGCCGCATCAGCACTTTCAGGTTGTGGCTGCTCATTTCCTGCTTTGTTGTCATGTTCTCAAGGTCAAAGGTCACCGTAGTCTTCAGTTTTATCTTGTTTTGTGTCTGACTGAAGGTCAGCGGTGCCCTCTGAAGGTCATCCAGCACCGACCTCTGAAGGTCATCCAGCACCGACCTCTGAAGAGCCTCAAACCTTCATCATGTTCAGTGTTGGACGAGGACCCTGGAAGGGTATTAATTATCTGCAGGCGTCAAAGTGAAGGGGTCAAAGCAGGTTTAAAGATGTTAACGAGCTGAGGTTAGCGTTAACGAACTGAAGGTAAGAGTTAATGAGCTGAGGGTTAGGGTAACGAGCTGAGAGTTAGCATTAACGAACTAAAGGTAAGAGTTAATGAGCTGAGGGTTAGGGTAACGAGCTGAGAGTTAGCATTAACGAACTAAAGGTAAGAGTTAATGAGCTGAGGGTTAGGGTAACGAGCTGAGAGTTAGCATTAACGAACTAAAGGTAAGAGTTAATGAGCTGAGGGTTAGGGTAACGAGCTGAGAGTTAGCATTAACGAACTAAAGGTAAGAGTTAATGAGCTGAGGGTTAGGGTAACGAGCTGAGAGTTAGCATTAACGAGCTGAAGGTAAGAGTTAACGAGCTGAGGGTTAGGGTAACGAGCTGAGAGTTAGCATTAACGAACTAAAGGTAAGAGTTAACGAGCTGAGGGTTAGGGTAACGAGCAGAGAGTTAGCATTAACGAACTAAAGGTAAGAGTTAACGAGCTGAGGGTTAGGTAAACGAGCTGAGAGTTAGCATTAACGAGCTGAAGGTAAGAGTTAATGAGCTGAGGGTTAGGGTAACGAGCTGAGGTGAAGGTTAACGAGCTCAGGGTTAGGGTTAACGAGCTGAGGTGAGGTTTAGTGAGCTGATGATCTTGTGATGAAGATGAGCGAGTAAAGACTTCAGAAGACGTTTGTGTAAAAGTTTATTAAAGTTTAAAAAAAGAGCAATACAGGTTAGACCTTTGGCCTTTAATTTCATAAATGTGCTGAAACGATTTAACATCATCATGACATCATCATGACATCATAATTAAAGTAACACCTCCACCGTACCCGTGTGCAGGTGTAACGAGCTGCAGATCAAAGAAAAAGAAAAAAACAGAGTCAGGTGTTTTCAGCTCCAGTTTGGGCCCTCACCTGTCAGCACGCCCACCTGCTCCTACGCACCTTACACACCCATAAATCTGACCTTGAGGATGACCTCTGCTCGTCTTTAGTGTCCTTAACATAATCTTTAATAACAAACAGATGACCTGATGACAGACAGGTGAGTCTGGAGGAGCCTGGACAGACGAGTCCCCTCAGGTAAGACGGCCCGGACAGGTGATTCCCCTCAGGTAAGACGAGTAGGACAGGTGAGTCTCCTCAGGTAAGACGACCCGGACAGGTGAGTCTCCTCAGGTGAGACGGCCCAGACAGGTTAGTCCCCTCAGGTAAGACGAGCCGGACAGGTGAGTCTCCTCAGGTAAGACGACCCGGACAGCTGAGTCTCCTCAGGTAAGACGAGCCGGACAGGTGAGTCTCCTCAGGTGAGACGACCCGGACAGCTGAGTCTCCTCAGGTAAGACGAGCCGGACAGGTGAGTCTCCTCAGGTAAGACGACCCGGACAGCTGAGTCTCCTCAGGTAAGACGACCCGGACAGGTGAGTCTCCTCAGGTGAGACGGCCCAGACAGGTTAGTCCCCTCAGGTAAGACGAGCCGGACAGGTGAGTCTCCTCAGGTAAGACGAGCCGGACAGGTGAGTCTCCCCAGGTGAGACGACCCGGACAGGTGAGTCTCCTCAGGTAAGACGGCATGGCGTCAGGTTCAAGGGTAAATTGTCTGTCACTCAGAGCTCCTCACAAGCACAGTGAGGGAGGGGCCTCATGTTGGTCAATCACAGAGCTCCTCCCCCTGCAGGTACAGAGACCTGTAATGTGTGATCTGATCAGCAGGGGGGCAGCGATGAGTCCTTTATGAGGATCTGACCCCTCAGCGTCTCAGAACACAGTAAATACATTCTTCAATTACTAATGACATTATTCATAACATCATTTCATTAAGACTGAAGTACCTTAAAGCTGTTTGACATGGACAAACTGCTTCCTCCTGACTGAGGCCCCTCCTCCTCCTGAGTTGAGGCCCCTCCCTCCCCCTCCTGACTTGAGGCCCCTCCTCCTCCTGACTGAGGCCCCTCCTCCTACTGAGTTGAGGCCCCTCCCTCCCCCTCCTGACTGAGGCCCCTCCTCCTCCTGAGTTGAGGCCCCTCTCCTCCCTCCCCCTCCTGACTAAGGCCCCTCCTCCTCCTGACTGAGGCCCCTCCTCCTACTGAGTTGAGGCCCCTCCCTCCCCCTCCTGACTGAGGCCCCTCCTCCTCCTGAGTTGAGGCCCCTCCCTCCCCCTCCTGACTGAGGCCCCCTCCTCCTCCTGAGTTGAGGCCCCTCCCTCCCTCTCCTGACTAAGGCCTTCCTCCTCCTGAGTTGAGGCCCCTCCCTCCCCCTCCTGACTGAGGCCTCTCTTCCTCACTGAGTTGAGGCCCCTCCCTCCCCCTCCTGACTGAGGCCCCTTCTCCTCCTGAGTTGAGGCCCCTCCCTCCCCCTCCTCACTGAGGCCCCTGTAAGCAGCCCTGCAGCTCTGTTACTCACGTCTTTGGAAAAAGAAAATTAAACAAAATTTTTTTTAAATCAAACAAAACTAAAAAATAAATGAGAAATACAAAAGTTCAACAATTAATTTTTGTTTCTCTGATGGCTGAACAAAGACTGAAATGTTTCTGTAAAAGTGCAAAAATTAAAACCGATGCACACACACACTCACACTCATACAGTCAAACACACACTCTCTCTCTTTGGCGGAGCGTTAGCGGCGGTTTGTTGTCTCCATGCTAACCGCCTCACAGGAGGACGCAGGGACAGCCTCCACCTTTCTGTTTCCCCGTGTTCTGAGCCGGGAGGGGCGGAGTCTCCAGCTCCTGAAACCGCCTGAGGGCGAGCGAGGGGGGAGAGAGAGAGAGAGAGAGAGAGAGAGAGAGAAAAACCAGAACCAGAATAATGAGAATCCAGATCCCTCTGGAGCCAGATCAAGACCTGCCCCCCAGACCCCCATGCGTACCTGATGATCTGGACCAGCTCCATGAAGGCCTCGTCCACATTGTACCGGTTCTTGGCGGAAGCCTCCATGTAGTGGATCCGGTTCTCCGAGGAGAAGGCCTGGGCGTCCTCGCGTGAGATCTGGACACACAAACACTAAGTCCTCAAGGTGTCTGTGTCCCTGTCCCTGCCTTAAGGTGTCCATGTCCCAGTGTCCCTGTCCTATGGTGTCCATGCCTTAAGGTGTCCATGTCCCAGTGTCCCTGTCTTAAGGTGTCCATGTCCCAGTGCCCTTGTCTTATAGTGTCCATGCCTTAAGATGTCCATGTCCCAGCGTCCCAATCTTATGGTGTCCATGTCCCAGTGTCCCTGTATTTTGGTGTCCATGTCCTAGTGTCCCTGTCTTATGGTATCCATGTCCCAGTGTCCCTGTCTTATGGTGTCCATGTCCCAGTGTCCATGTCTTATGGTGTCCATGTCCCAGTGTCCCTGTCCTATGGTGTCCATGCCTTAAGGTGTCCATGTCCTAGTGTCCCCGTCTTAAGGTGTCCATGTCCCAGTGCGCTTCTCTTATGGTGTCCATGTCCCAGTGTCCATGTCTTATGGTGTCCCTGCTTTAAGGTGACCATGTCCCAGTGTCCCTATCTTAAGGTGTCCATGTCCTAGTGTCCCTGTCTTATGGTGTCCATGTCCCAGTGTCCCTATCTTATGGTGTCCCTGTCTTATGGTGTCCATGTCCCAGTGTCCCTGTTCTATGGTTTCCATGTCTTATGGTGTCCCTGCCTTAAGGTGTCCATGTCCCAGTGTCCCTATCTTATGGTGTCCATGTCCCAGTGTCCCTATCTTATGCAATCCATGTCACAGTGTTTCTATCTTATGGTGTCCATGTCCCAGTGTCCCTGTCTTTTGGTGTTCATGTCTCAGTGTCCCTATCTTATGGTGTCCATGTCCCAGTGTCCCTGTCTTTTGGTGTCCATGTCTCAGTGTCCCTGTCCTATTGTGTCCATGTCCCAGTGTCCCTATCTTATGGTGTCCATGTCCCAGTGTCCCTGTGCTATGGTGTCCATGTCTTAAGGTGTCCATGTCCCAGTGTCCCTGTCTTGTGATGTCCATGTCCCAGTGTCCCTGTCTTATGGTGTCCATGTCCCAGTATCCCTATCTTATGGTGTCCATGTCCCAGTGTCCTTGTCTTATGGTGTCCATGTCCCAGTGTCCCTATCTTAAGGTGACCCTGCCCCAGTGTCCCTGCCCTATGGTCTCCATGTCTTATGGTGTACCTGCCTTAAGGTGTCCCTGCCCCAGTGTCCCTGCCCTATGGTGTCCATGTCCTCACCACTCTTTGTGTCTCCAGGTCGGCCTTGTTCCCCACCAGCACCATGGGGAACTCGTCCCTGTCCTTCACCCTGAGGATCTGAGTGTGGAACTTCTGGACCTCATGGTAGCTGCAGGAGAGCAAAGGGTTAAGGGTGAGGATTGGTGACCTCTGCTCATCAGATGTTCCATTTCTCTATAGGGTGCCACAGGGATCTATGGTCCTGTTCTCTTTTCTCTTTATTTGCTTCCATTGGGGTCAATCATTGCAAAGCATAACATGTCGTTTCATCTTTATGCAGATGATTTACCGTTATATTTGCCTCTGAACCCAAAGGGAGGCTCTAAACTCAATAAACTACAGAGCTGCATTAGTGACATCAAGCAGTGGCTGGCATGTAACTTTCTGCACCTGAACAACAGCAAAACGGAATTTATCCTGTTTAGCCCTTCTTGGCCAAATGCAGCCATGATAAATATCGGTACTCTATCTCCTCTTTTTAAAACACAGGTAAAAAACCTGGGGGGAACTCCTGACTGTGGCCTAAAGTTCGACAAACAGATCACCTCTGTGGTGAAAATGAGCTTTTTTCAGCTGCGCCTCTTGGCCGAGGTTAAGCCCTTCCTCAGTCGGCAGGATCTTGAAAAGGCTATCCATGCTTTTATTAGTTCCCGCCTGGACTACTGCAATGCCCTTTATTTCGGCCTCAGCCAGTCTTCCCTCTCTCGCCTTCAGCTCGTTCAAAATGCTGCGGCGAGATTTCTAACAGACACGCCAAGACGTGAGCACATCACCCCTGTGCTGTCGTCTCTCCACTGGCTTCCAGTTCATTTTAGAATTGATTTTAAACTTTTGTTGTTTGTTTTTAATGCCATTCACGGCCTGGCTCCTCTATATCTATTGGAGATTTTAACTTTACGCAGCCATACGAGGGCCCTGCATTCTTCTGGCCAGTTCCTTTTGGATGTTCCAAGGTCGAGATGTAAACAGTGGGGGGACGTTCTTTTGCTGTTGCGGGACCTATGTTGTGGAACAAGCTGCCCCCAGACATCCGCACCACGACCGACTTTGGTCCTTTTAAATCTAAACTAAAAACTCACTTTTTTAGAATAGCTTTTAACCCTGACTAGGGCTTCTAGGTTTATGCTCATGTCAGTTAGACTTTATTTTGTTTTATCTTTCCGTATGGCTTTAATGCCCCTTGTTGCTGTGTCACACTTCCATTTTTGGCTTTTATGTATCGTTCTTACAGAATTGTTTTATGTTGTTTTTATCCATAGTGTTCTTATTTATTTTCTGACACTACTGTAAAGCACTTTGGGGGCCTTTCGGGTTACTGTAAAGGGCCTTATAAATAAAAACTTTGATTGATTGATTGATTGATTAATCAGAGAAGGTCTCCCTGTCCCTGGAGACGGACTCTGGGTACAGGCAGGCGGTCTTCAGTCCAACAGGAGGACATGAGCCGACCTCCAAAGAGTCTGAAGGTCACTAAGAGCAGAGAAGGCTCATTGAGACATGACCTCTGCTCTTCTGAAGCCCCAAAACCTGTATGTACCTTTCAGCATTAATGGTGCCTTCACAGATGTGTAAGTTACCCATGCCTTGGGCACTAATACACCCCCATACCATCACAGATGCTGGCTTTTGAACTTTGCGCCTATAACAGTCCGGATGGTTCTTTTCCTCTTTGGTCCGGAGGACACGACGACCACAGTTTCCAAAAACAATTGTAAATGTGGACTGGTCAGACCACAGAACACTTTTCCACTTTGCATCAGTCCATCTTAGATGAGCTCGGCCCAGTGAAGCCGGCGGTGTTTCTGGGTGTTGTTGATAAATGGCTTTGGCTTTGCATAGTAGAGTTTTAACTTGCACTTACAGATGTAGTCGAACTGTAGTTACTGACAGTGGTTTTCTGAAGTGTTCCTGAGCCCATGTGGTGATATCCTTTACACAGTGATGCCGGTTTTTGATGCAGTACTGCCTGAGGGATCGAAGGTCACGGGCATTCAATGTTGGTTTTGGGCCTTGCTGCTTACGTGCAGTAATTTCTCCAGATTCTCTGAACCTTTTGATGATATTACGGACCGTAGATGATGAAATCCCTAAATTCCTTGCAATAGCTGGTTGAGAAATGTTGTTCTTAAACTGTTGGACAATTTGCTCACACATTTGTTCACTAAGTGGTGACCCTCGCCCCATCCTTGTTTGTGAATGACTGAGCATTTCAGGGAAGCTGCTTTTATACCCAATCATGGCACCCACCTGTTCCCAATTAGCCTGTTCACCTGTGGGATGTTCCAAATAAGTGTTTGATGAGCATTCCTCAACTTTCTCAGTCTTTTTTGAAACATGTTGCAGGCATCAAATTCCAAATGAGCTAATATTTGCACAAAATATCAAAGTCTCTCAGTTTGAACGTTAAGTATCTTGTCTTTGCTGTGTATTCAATTGAATATAAGTTGAAAATGATTTGCAAATCATTGAATTCTGCTTTTATTTACAATCTACACAATGTGCCAACTTCACTGGTTTGGGGTTTGTATTTATATGAGCCCAGTAAAATCCAAATGTTTAGTATTTTTTTGTTAATCCATCAAACAGTTTTTTAATTCAAACATGCATCAGAGGAGATTCATCAGAATAACAAACACAGAAACCACAACAAAACCAGGAAATACAGTGAAGGTCAACCTTAGGACTAAAGGTCAACCTCAGGACTAAAGGTCACCTGGGGGTCAGTCTCTGGCTCTTACCTGCCGCGGTCGTTCAGAGCGAACACCAATAAGAATCCTTCTCCTGACCTCATGTACTGCTCCCTCATCGCCCCGAACTCCTCCTGACCTGCTGTGTCCAGGACTGACACACACACACACACACACACACGCGCACGCGCACACGCACACACACACACACACACACACACACACACACACACACAACAGTGTTAATAAGAAGTGCTATCATTGGCCACTTTATTAGGTACACCTGTCTCATCCCAGATGGGACGTCAGTCACCCTCAGAGGCTAAACTTGACCTTCAGCAGGTCACCTGGACCTACATGCCCAAATACACTAAGCTGCTGCCATGTGATTGACTAATAACTGTCTGTGTCAAGGACCTTCTAAGATGGTGTACCTAAAAAAGAGGCCAGTTTCAGGCTCACTCACTGTCTGACCCTCTGTCTCACTCTCTGTCTCACCCTCTGTCTCACCCTCTGTCTCACCCTCTGTCTCACTCTCTGTCACATTATCTGTCTCACCCTCCGTCTCACTCTGTCTCACACTCTGTCTCAATCTCTGTCTCATCCCCCGTCTCACCCTCTGTCTCATTCACCCTGTGTCTCACTCTCTGTCTCACCCTCTGACACTCTCTGTCACATTCTCTGTCTCAGCCTCCGTCTCACTCTCTGTCTCACCCTCCGTCTCATTCTCTGTCTCACCCTGTGCCTCACCCTGTGTCTCAGCATGTGTCTCACCTGTGTCTCACTCTCTGTCTCACCCTCTGTCTCACTCTCTCTCATTCTCTGTCTCAGCTTCCATCTCACTCTCTGTCTCACCCTGTGTCTCACCCTGTGTCTCACTCTCTGTCTCACCCTCTGTCTCACTCTCTCTCATTCTCCGTCTCAGCCTCCGCCTCACTCTCTTTCTCACCCTCCGCCTCACTCTCTGTCTCACTCTCTGTCTCACCCTGTGTCTCACTCTCTGTCTCACTCTCTGTCTCACTCTCTGTCTCACCCTCTGTCTCACCCTCTGTCTCACTCTCTGTTTCACCCTCTGTCTCACTCTCTGTCTCACCCTCTGTCTCACCCTCTGTCTCACCCTCTGTTTCACCCTCTGTCTCAATCTCTGTCTCAATCTCTGTCTCCCCCTATGTCTCACTCTCTTCTCACCCTTTGTCTCACTCTCTGTCTCACTCTCTGTTTCACCCTCTGTCTCACTCTCTGTTTCACCATCTGTCTCAATCTCTGTCTCTGTCTCACTCTCTGTCTCACTCTCTGTGTCTCCCTCTGTCTCACCCTCTGTCTCACTCTCTGTCTCACCCTCCGTCTCAGCCTCCGCCTCACTCTCTTTCTCACCCTCCGCCTCACTCTCCGTCTCACTCTCTGTCTCACCCTGTGTCTCACTCTCTGTTTCACCCTCTGTCTCACTCTCTGTTTCACCATCTGTCTCACTCTCTGTCTCAATCTCTGTCTCTGTCTCACTCTCTGTGTCTCCCTCTGTCTCACCCTCTGTCTCACTCTCTGTCTCACCCCACAGACAGTCTGAGTGTCTTACTGTCCAGCCTCGTCTCCTTCCCGTCCACGGTGCAGATCTTCGTGTAAGAGTCTTCTATTGTTGGGTCGTAATCAGAGACAAAGTACGACTGGAAGAGACGAGCACAGAGTTAGAACAGAAAACTTAAAAAAAAAACACAGTTCACTAACAGGGACCTAAGACCGGGACCAGGAACTTTAATATCAACAAGACCCTTATAAAGGGACCAGGAACATTTACATCAACGAGGCCCTTATAAAGGGACCAGGAACATTCACATCAACCACATCAACATGACCCTTTATATAAATATATAAATATATATATATATATATAAATATATATATATATATATACATATATGTATGTATATATATATATATGTATATGTATATATATATATATATATATATATATATATATATATATATATATATATATATATATATATATATATATATATATATATATATATATACATGTATGGAGGCTATGAACACTTAAATAAACAAGAGTTATATATGGAGACTAGGAACCATAACTCTTAAGGGCCTTTTTATTTCCAGCAGTTCAGTTTGCACTTCTCTTTCTGCATTTTCTGATAATTACAACAAAAGCTCTGGTCAAAGCTCTGGTCAAAGCTCTGGTTAAAGCTCTGGTTAAAGCTCTGGTCAAAGCTCTGGTTAAAGTTCTGGTACTAAAGCTCTGGTTAAAGCTCTGGTTAAAGCTCTGGTTAAAGCTCTGGTCAAAGCTCTGGTTAAAGCTCTGGTACTAACTCTCTGGTTTTCCTTATCAGACATGATGAAAAGTCTCCTGTGGATCTCCTCAGGTCTTCTGGGATCAGTCGGAGCAGCTGTTTGGTTCTATCCCTCAGAAAATCCTTCTCAATGCTTCAGTGGTTTGCCCTTGTCCAAAGTTCCTGGTACTGAGGGTGTAAATGTGTCCTTAAATGTGGTTGGATTAACTCTGAGCTGGTGTTAACACTGGGCTGTTGAACATGTGTGCTCCTGTCAGAGTGACTCAGCTTTCACTCCCTTTCAGCCTCATGCTCACCATGACTACCAGCAAACTACAGCCTGGACTGCTAATACAGATTATCATCAGACTGGATTATCTCTGGGAGCTCAGAGCTACAGTTACGGATTAACATCAGACTGGATTATCTCTGGGAGCTCAGAGCTACAGTTACAGATTAACATCAGACTGGATTATCTCTGGAAACTCACAGCTAGAGTTACAGATTATCATCAGACTGGATTATCTCTGGAAACTCACAGCTACAGTTACAGATTAACATCAGACTGGATTATCTCTGGAAACTCAAAGCTACAGTTACAGATTAACATCAGACTGGATTATCTCTGGGAGCTCAGAGCTACAGTTACAGATTAACATCAGACTGGATTATCTCTGGGACCTCAGAGCTACAGTTACAGATTATCATCAGACTGGATTATCTCTGGAAACTCAGAGCTACAGTTACAGATTATCATCAGACTGGATTATCTCTGGAAACTCAGAGCTACAGTTACAGATTAACATCAGACTGGATTATCGCTGGAAACTCAGAGCTACAGTTACAGATTAACATCAGACTGGATTATCTCTGGAAACTCAGAGCTACAGTTACAGATTATCATCAGACTGGATTATCTCTGGAAACTCAGAGCTACAGTTACAGATTAACATCAAACTGGATTATCACAGGGAGCTAATAGCTACAGTTACAGATTAACATCAGATTGGATTATCTCTGGAAACTCAGAGCTACAGTTACAGATTAACATCAGACTGGATTATCTCTGGAAACTCACAGCTACAGTTACAGATTATCATCAGACTGGATTATCTCTGGGAGCTCAGAGCTAGAGTTACAGATTATCATCAGACTGGATTATCTCTGGAAACTCACAGCTAGAGTTACAGATTAACATCAGACTGGATTATCTCTGGAAACTCACAGCTACAGTTACAGATTAACATCAGGCTGGATTATCTCTGGGAGCTCAGAGCTACAGTTACAGATTAACATCAGACTGGATTATCTCTGGGACCTCAGAGCTACAGTTACAGATTATCATCAGACTGGATTATCTCTGGAAACTCACAGCTAGAGTTACAGATTAACATCAGACTGGATTATCTCTGGAAACTCGGAGCTACAGTTACAGATTAACATCAGACTGGATTATCTCTGGGACCTCAGAGCTACAGTTACAGATTATCATCAGACTGGATTATCTCTGGAAACTCAGAGCTACAGTTACAGATTATCATCAGACTGGATTATCTCTGGAAACTCAGAGCTACAGTTACAGATTAACATCAGACTGGATTATCTCTGGGAGCTAATAGCTACAGTTACAGATTAACATCAGACTGGATTATCTCTGGAAACTCAGAGCTACAGTTACAGATTATCATCAGACTGGATTATCTCTGGAAACTCACAGCTACAGTTACAGATTAACATCAGACTGGATTATCTCTGGGAGCTCAGAGCTAGAGTTACAGATTATCATCAGACTGGATTATCTCTGGAAACTCACAGCTAGAGTTACAGATTAACATCAGACTGGATTATCTCTGGGAGCTCAGAGCTACAGTTACAGGTTAACATCAGACTGGATTATCTCTGGGACCTCAGAGCTACAGTTACAGATTATCATCAGACTGGATTATCTCTGGAAACTCAGAGCTACAGTTACAGATTAACATCAGACTGGATTATCTCTGGAAACTCAGAGCTACAGTTACAGATTAACTTCAGACTGGATTATCTCTGGAAACTCAGAGCTACAGTTACAGATTATCATCAGACTGGATTATCTCTGGAAACTCAGAGCTACAGTTACAGATTATCATCAGACTGGATTATCTCTGGAAACTCACAGCTACAGTTACAGATTAACATCAGACTGGATTATCTCTGGGAGCTCAGAGCTACAGTTACAGATTAACATCAGACTGGATTATCTCTGGGAGCTCAGAGCTACAGTTACAGATTATTATCAGACTGGATTATCTCTGGAAACTCACAGCTAGAGTTACAGATTAACATCAGACTGGATTATCTCTGGAAACTCGGAGCTACAGTTACAGATTAACATCAGACTGGATTATCTCTGGAAACTCAGAGCTACAGGTACAGATTAACATCAGACTGGATTATCTCTGGAAACTCAGAGCTACAGTTACAGATTAACATCAGACTGGATTATCTCTGGAAACTCAGAGCTACAGTTACAGATTATCATCAGACTGGATTATCTCTGGAAACTCTGAGCTACAGTTACAGATTATCATCAGACTGGATTATCTCTGGAAACTCAGAGCTACAGTTACAGATTAACATCAAACTGGATTATCACAGGGAGCTAACAGCTACAGTTACAGATTAACATCAGACTGGATTATCTCTGGAAACTTAGAGCTACAGTTACAGATTATCATCAGACTGGATTATCTCTGGAAACTCACAGCTACAGTTACAGATTAACATCAGACTGGATTATCTCTGGGAGCTCAGAGCTACAGTTACAGATTATCATCAGACTGGATTATCTCTGGAAACTCACAGCTAGAGTTACAGATTAACATCAGACTGGATTGTCTCTGGGAGCTCAGAGCTACAGTTACAGATTATCATCAGACTGGATTATCTCTGGAAACTCAGAGCTACAGTTACAGATTGACATCAAACTGGATTATCACAGGGAGCTAATAGCTACAGTTACAGATTAACATCAGACTGGATTATCTCTGGAAACTCAGAGCTACAGTTACAGATTAACATCAGACTGGATTATCTCTGGAAACTCAGAGCTACAGTTACAGATTAACATCAGACTGGATTATCTCTGGAAACTCAGAGCTACAGTTACAGATTATCATCAGACTGGATAATCTCTGGAAACTCAGAGCTATAGTTACAGATTATCATCAGACTGGATTATCTCTGGAAACTCAGAGCTACAGTTACAGATTGACATCAAACTGGATTATCACAGGGAGCTAATAGCTACAGTTACAGATTAACATCAGACTGGATTATCTCTGGAAATTCAGAGCTACAGTTACAGATTATCATCAGACTGGATTATCTCTGGAAACTCACAGCTAGAGTTACAGATTAACATCAGACTGGATTATCACAGGGACCTCAGAGCTACAGTTACAGATTAACATCAGACTGGATTATCTCTGGAAACTCAGAGCTACAGTTACAGATTAACATCAGACTGGATTATCTCTAGAAACTCAGAGCTACAGTTACAGATTAACATCAGACTGGATTATCTCTGGAAACTCAGAGCTACAGTTACAGATTATCATCAGACTGGATTATCTCTGGAAACTCAGAGCTATAGTTACAGATTATCATCAGACTGGATTATCTCTGGAAACTCAGAGCTACAGTTACAGATTAACATCAGACTGGATTATCACAGGGAGCTAATAGCTACAGTTACAGATTAACATCAGACTGGATTATCTCTGGAAACTCAGAGCTACAGTTACAGATTAACATCAGACTGGATTATCACAGGGAGCTAATAGCTATAGTTACAGATTATCATCAGACTGGATTATCTCTGGAAACTCAAAGCTACAGTTACAGATTAACATCAGACTGGATTATCACAGGGACCTCAGAGCTACAGTTACAGATTAACATCAGACTGGATTATCTCTGGAAACTCAGAGCTACATTTACAGATTAACATCAGACTGGATTATCACAGGGAGCTAATAGCTACAGTTACAGATTAACATCAGACTGGATTATCTCTGGAAACTCACAGCTACAGTTACAGATTAACATCAGACTGGATTATCTCTGGAAACTCAGAGCTACAGTTACAGATTAACATCAGACTGGATTATCTCTGGAAACTCAGAGCTACAGTTACAGATTAACATCAGACTGGATTATCCCTGGAAACTCAGAGCTACAGTTACAGATTATCATCAGACTGGATTATCTCTGGGAACTCAAAGCTACAGTTACAGATTATCATTCATTCATCCACCGAGTAGATCGGTCAAACTCAAACTGATATCTTCTCTGTGGTTAAATGATCAGAGCTCTGAGGCCGAAGTATCTGACACAGAGTCACACCTTTCATTTTGGCCGGTCAGTAATCTGCCTGCTTTGTAAAGTTTTAGAGCTTTGTTGAGTTTTCGATCTTTGTAAAGTTTTAGAGCTCTGTCAGGTTTTAGAGCTTTGTAGATTTTCAGATCTTTGTAAAGTTTTAGAGCTCTGTCAAGTTTTAGAACTTTGTAGATTTTCAGATCTTTGTAAAGTTTTAGAGCTTTGTAGATTTTCACATCTTTGTAAAGTTTTACAGCTTTGTGGAGTTTTAGATCTTTGTAAAGTTTTAGATCCTTGTAAAGTTTTAGAGCTTTGTAGATTTTCACATCTTTGTAAAGTTTTACAGCTTTGTGGAGTTTTAGATCTTTGTAAAGTTTTAGAGCTTTGTGGAATTTCAGATCTTTGTAAAGTTTTAGAACTTTGTAAAGTTTTAGAGCTTTGTGGAGTTTTAGAGCTTTGTAAAGTTTCAGAGCTCCATTTAAGTCACTGACAGTTAATTTGAGTTTTTCTGTTGGTCCTCATGAACACTCATCAGAGTCACACTGATAGCCTCAGTCTGTATTAGTGCAGACCACAGTTTGAGGCCCCTGCTGTCTGTAACCTGTAGCTACTGGTAAAGTGTGTGCGTGTGCGCGTGTTACCTGTATGAACTGGATGGTCAGCGCGCTCTTTCCCACTCCTCCTCCTCCCACCACCACCAGCTTGTACCTCTCCTCTTCTCCGCTCATCTTGGCTGACCCTCCCGAGACTGATCCGGATCTGATCCGGGTCTGATCCGGGGCTTATCCTGCGTTTACCCGGGTTAAAAGTTAGTCCGGGTCTTGGTGAGCTCGGCAGCAGAGGCCACGGGAGTCTCCGCGTGGATCTCAGCTCCGCGTCCGTGGGTTTTTGTCTCGGTCACTCGGAGCTCATGGTGCTCGGCCTCCAGCAGCGGGTCCTCCCTGATCTCCTCCCCGGGGACAGCGGCCTGTTCTCGGTCACAGTTTGCTGGTCGGCGGCCTGTGGAGCTCCGGGTGGTTCTTCTGCTGGAGCTCAGAGGGCGGAGCTGCTTCCTCTTTTCTGCTCTGTGACTCAGACAGGCAACACACACTCACTAAAAAACACACAATAACACACACACACACTCACTAAAAACACACAATAACACACACACATACTCACTAAAAACACACAATAACACACACACACACACTCACTAAAAACACACAATAACACATTCACATTGAAAAACACACAATAACACGCACACTCCCTACAGCGTGGTGTGTGTTCACTTCAGTGTGTATTTGTGTGTATTTGTGCGCTGGTGTTTGTTGGTCAGTGAAGTCGGGACTTGAACATTCCTCTGCTCCTTTGTCACTTTCCTTATTTGGGCATACGGAGGGTCCTTGACGTCACATCAGATTTTATTTGAACAGGATGCAGAAAAGCAGAGAGCAGATCGGCCTGATCTATCACATCTACATCTATAATGACCTGCCGCTCCCTCAGGCTGCACATTCCTCATCTCTGTACCTGAACACCAAACCGGAAGTCTGCCCGCGGCCTACAGGGGGCGCTCCGGGGCAGGCAGACTTACGTGAGTTTTATTTTGAAGGGGAACTTCTGTGGTGAGAAAGTTTCAGTTTTGGCTTCTTCCAGGTCCTGATCTACAGAAACATGTCCGACTGAGAGCCGAGGAGAAAATAACAGAAAAATATAAAACGAAATAAAGGAGGGGAAATTAGAAAAACAGAAAACAAACAATTTAAAGTTTTATAAGGCAGATGAGCAAAAAGAATCAGAGCTAAAAAACAGACCCACCTTCAGCTGTTTTTAAAGTGACGAGGACTCAGCAAAGGCATTTAAATATCATCTTTATTCATCATCAAACATTTAAAACTCTGATAAAAGTATTTTTCATTGGACAGGTGATCAGATTTAAATTAATTAAATAATCTTAATTTCTTAAATAAATAAATAATAATTTCATTATCAACTGTCAATCATCACAAACATCTCATCAGGGTTCATAAACAAACATGCACACTCACAAACAAGCCCCGCCCACATATATTTCAAACCCCGCCCACATCTTCATCAATACAAGCCAACATCATAGAAAGCCCCACCCACATCATCCCCGTATCAAAGCCCCACCCCATGGTCCTGGACATAAGCCCCTCCCCCTCAGCACCTGTAGGGCAGGGCGGGCTGTCCCATCTTCACAGGGGCCACAAAGAGCCCCCCGAGCAGCAGCCGCTCCCCCCAGTCCAGCAGCTTATTCAGCCCCAGGCTGAATGGAGACCCAGCGCCCTGCTCCTTCCTGTGGGCGGGGCCGTGCTCCCTGTGGATGGGGCCCTGCTCCCTGTGGATGGGGCCCTGCTCCTTCATGTGGGCGGGGCCCTGCTCCTTCCTGTGGGCGGGGCCCCGGTCCTTCAGGCTCATGTCTTTGGGCTCAGAGGGGGTCGTTACGGCGCCCCCTGCTGGCTCGACCCTCAGCGGCGTCAGAGAGAGCGTGAGGCTCCTGCGTTTCTCCTGCAGAGAAGCAGAGGATTCTGGGAGCTGTAGTGTGGAGGGTTTGGAAGGGGGCGTGGCCTCAGGCAGGTGTCCATCCTGACATCTTTGGACTGTCCTCTCTGTTGTCTCCGAGGCAATCGGAAGCTCCGATCCTTGGTTGTGGTGGGCGGAGTCAGACTGGCGGTCACAGCTCTCCTGGTGATGGCGGGCGACGCCCCCTGCAGGACCGCTGAGGCACAGCGTGCTCTGGAAGAGCTGCAGCTGACCCAGGAAGTTAAAGTTGGGAGAGATGGAGGGACGGCGCTCCTTCACGAACCTGAGGAGAGAGGCGGAGTCAGCGAGGAGCGACAATTCTTCAGAAATAAAAGTATAAAGATGAAATATGGGAACTACACTTCATTTAAAACATTATAATAGTTAAATATAAATATAATAATTTTAATATTTTAAGGATTAACATTTCACACAACAGCTCAGACTCTGAGTCTGATACCAGAATTTTATTATTTTAATGGTTTGATGATTTTGTAGTTTTATGATTTGAAGACTTTTATGGTTTTATAATTTTTTGATGATTTTTTAATTTTTGGATTTATGATTTTATTATATGAATTATTGTTTAATATTTCAGGGTTTAACGATTTTTTTATTTTATGATGTTGTGATATTATGGTTATATTTATATATTTTTGATTTTATGGTTAATGGCTTTGTTATTTGATAATTTTATGGTTTAATGTTTCCACATTAAAGATCCACTTCCAGACCAGAGGGTCAAAGGGTGCTGGTCCAGGATGAGGTCTCACCTGTAGGCCTGGTCCAGGTCCAGTCCCAGTCGGTACATGATGTACGCCACGGCGAGGGCCGGAGAGCGAGAGATCCCCGCGGCACAGTGGACGAGGACCGAGGCCCCAGAGGACATGGCCCCATCTGAGTAAAGACAGACAGGTGTCAGGACATCGTCATGGAGACAGGGATAGGTACAGTTAAGGGGGGGGGGGGGGGGGCTGACCGATGAAGCTGAGGGCCTCAGGGATCCACGGCAGCAGGTCATCCCACAGAGAGTCATCGATCGGGATCCTCAAGTACCGAGACCGCGGCAGGAAGGACGGCTGAGGACTGCAGCGACTCACCGAGAGGACGTACGAGATACCCAGGGACGAGAGACAGTCCTGCAGACACAAAGAGACAAAGAGTCAGAGAGACAAAGAGACGGATAGACAAAGAGACAGAGAGTCAGAGAGACAGAGAGACAAAGAGACAGAGAGTCAGAGAGACAAAGAGACAGAGAGACAGAGAGTCAGAGAGACAGAGAGACAAGGAGAAAAAGAGACAAAGAGTCAGAGAGACAAAGAGACAGAGAGACAGAGAGACAAAGAGACAGAGAGTCAGAGAGACAGAGAGACAAGGAGAAAAAGAGACAAAGAGTCAGAGAGACAAAGAGACAGAGAGACAAAGAAACAGAGAGACAAAGAGTCAGAGAGACAAAAAGACAGAGAGACAAAGAGACAAAGAGTCAGAGAGACAAAGAGTCAGAGAGACAAAGAGACAGAGAGACAAAGAGACAAGGAGTCAGAGAGACCAAAAGACAGAGAGACAAAGAAACAGAGAGACAAAGAGTCAGAGAGACAAAAAGACAAGGAGAAAAAGAGACAAAGAGTCAGAGAGACAAAGAGTCAGAGAGACAAAGAGACAAGGAGTCAGAGAGACCAAAAGACAGAGAGACAAAAAGACAGAGAGACAAAGAAACAGAGAGACAAGAGTCAGAGAGACAAAGAGACAGAGAGAAAAAGAGACAAAGAGTCAGAGAGACAAAGAGACAGAGAGTTGATGAAATGATGAATAATAAATAATCATGTAAACAGGTTTCAGGGCCCCTGAGGAGACAGTTGGTCCTAAATTGAGAGACAAAGAACTATTTTGTTTTATTTTACTAACATTTATATAATTTAACTCTGTGATATTATATTTAATGTATTATAATTTACTGTATTGTATTATATTCTGTTTTATTAGGGTCCTCGCTCTAATGGAAAGGACCCCTCGAGCTGGAGCTTTGTTTTTGGTCCACTTCTTTCTGATTATTAATATTAATCAGTCTGTGGACCTGAAGGTCACCTCCTAAATGCACTCAGGAATGTCACAGATCAAACCAACTGTAAAACGTTTGTCTCATCAAGACCCAAAAACCACACACCAACAACCCTGACCTATCTCAAACAGGAAGCTGGCAATTAGCCTTTCAAAATAAAATCAAGCCCAAAGAACAGCTCTCGAAATAATGTATCTTCTCCGAGGCCGTAAATGGGATCAGCTTGAAAAGCAGACAGATGGCAGTGGAGGCCTCAGAGCTGGTGACCCCTGATGCAGCCCTCGCAGCTCCTCCCATTCAAATGAATGGGGGAGAAAAAACAGCACCAGACAAACTGTGGGAGTTCGGCCTCCGCAGAAAGAACAAACATTCATACAGCTTTAAAATGACATGTATGGATTCCATTTAAAATATCTTATTTTAGAGATTGGGTCAGACTCTGGCTCCTGTGAGGTCTGTTTACTAACACCTGAGTCCACCTGCAGAACACGAGTCCTCCTGAGGGGTCAGAGCTACACCGGACAGGAGCTTTGAACCTGGCCCCGGCTCTGAGAGGGTCTGATGTTCACCTTCAGCTGGACCCTTCAGAAGGTCCAGAACATCCCCTCCACCCATTTAAGGTTTAACCTTCAGGTGAAGACCACCAGAGCTCTGAGGTTCCTGAATGAGTTCCCGGTCCTGCTGAGGGACCAGGACCCTCAGAGCTCTGAGGGTCCTGAATGAGGTCCCGGTCCTGCTGAGGGACCAGGACCCTCAGAGCTCTGAGGGTCCTGGTCCCTCCTGGACGCTGCACGATCCCATCCAAACACAGAAGGTCTGAAATGTTCAATCATAAATCTATACTAATAATCTATAATCTGACGGAGGAGAGCATCTATACACCTCTATCGACACCTTCATCATCATCATGGTGTTAACCTCTGCTTCACATGCATTTGAACACACACACACACACACACACATATGTGTGTGTGTGTGTGTGGTCTAACAGACTGAGCCGTGCTGCCTCACACTCACTCTGATTGTTGTTTATTCTTTGGTGTTTTTTGCAGTTTCAGTTTTGATCGTGTTTCATTTCTTCTCCTGCAGTTTTTGTCTCGGATGCTTTTGATGCTCAGGCTGCTGTTTGTTTTTTTGTTTGTTTGCTCCCTCACCTGCTCTGCTGCAGGATCACAGTAACTACGTTTGTCTCTGCAGAAAGTGTTTGTGGATCAGTTGAGTTCAAATCGATTTATGATCGAACAGACAGATAGGAGCAGAAGATGCACGAGCGCTCACCTGCGTCACGTCACTCTCCGCTCCCAGGTACAGTCTGGGCAGGATGGCGGACAGAGGAGGTTTGTCCGAGTCCCGAGTCCAGAGCATGTCTGAGGATGGAGACCAGGACAGAGACCGGGTCAGAGCCTCGGCTGCATCCACCAGATCATCAAACATCAGGTAAGAACCGGACTCACCGGCGCTCCCTGATCCGCTGCGGAGGGCTGCAGAGAGGATCTCCAGATGATCTCCAGATGATCTCCAGGTGACGTCCAGGTGATCTCCAGATGCTCTCCTGATGTTCTGCAGGTGATCTCCGAGCTCCTGCGTGGCTCCTTCTCCGCTCGCTGCTCCTCTGAACTATGAGCTCATCTCTAATCCAACAATAGATCAACACAGGGTGATGTCATCTGCAGCCAATCACAGCCCGGCGGGCCGCGCAGCCGCAGTACAGCTGCTGTATCAGCGCCTGAGCAGCAGGGGTGATTTCAGTGACACACCTCGGAGCTCCGTCCAAACGTGAAAACATCTCCACACAAACGCTCCTGATGCGGGACAGTCTGCGCATGCGCACTCTGCGCGGCAGAAACAGCAGCTGACCCACATCCTGCAGACCAGCACGGGCTGCCCACGGCCCGACATCACAGAAGGAGACGATGTTAGGACAGAGTCCAGACTCTCAGCTGCTGATGTGCAGGTGACGAAACTTTCGCACATGTTCTCTTCATCCAACTAAACCTCCCTTCACTGTCAAATATCACCGTGTGCATCTGTTATGTCAAAACCAAAATGCTGATCACAGGGTGTGTTGAATCTGTGCAGGTACAATGAAATCTGAAGACTATCAAGACATTCTGGAGTGAAATGTGCTGCCCAGTGTCAGAAAGCTTGGTCTCAGTCACAGGTCATGGGTCCTCCAACAGGATGAGCCAATCACACAGCTAAAAACACCCAAGAATGGATCAGAACAAAACAATGGACTATTCTGAAGAGGCCTTCTATGATCCCTGATCTAAATCCTGTTGAACATTTGTGGAAGGAGCTGAAACATGCAGTCTGGAGAAGACAGCCTTCAAACCTGAGACAGCTGGAGCAGTTTGCTCATGAGGAGTGGGCCAACATACCTGTGGACAGGTGCAGGAGTCTCACTGAGAGCTCCAGAAATCACCTGATTACAGTGATGGACTCCGAAGGCTGAGAAACAAAATATATAGTTATACCATCATTTTCATCATTTTCCAGGCCAGTTGTATTATTGTTATTAGAAGTTTTTCTGTTGTACAATTCAAAACCAATGTCTGACTGTCATTAGTTAATTTCAGTAAATTTTTATTACTTTTGTCAATTTCAAGTTATTTCAGAGACCATTGTGGGTTTTTCTTTCTTTACCAGAAAGGGCAAACAATTTTGCACGTGTGTATGTTTATACATACATATATATATATACCAAAGATGTTTAGTGCACGCTGTCAGCATCATATCCAGAGATTGTCTTTGGGAAATAGATGTACAAGTACTGTCAGCATTGCTGCAGGGGTTGAAGGGGTGGGGGGTCAGCCTGTCAGTGCTCAGACCATAAGCTGCACACTGCATCAAATCAGTCTACATGACTATCGTCCCAGAAGGAGGTCTCTTCTAAAAATGATGCTCAAAAAGTCCACAAACAGTTTACAGAAGACAGGCAGACCAAAGACATGGATTACTGGATCCATGGTCCTGTGGTCTGATGAGACCAAGGTGAGCTTATTTGGTTCAGATGGTGTCAAGCATGTGTGACAGCAACCAGGTGAGGAGCTCAAAGACAGGTGTGTGTTGCCTACAGTGAAGCATGGTGTTGGGAGTGTTATGGTCTGGGGCTGCATGAGTGCTGCCAGTACTTGGGAGCTACACTTCTCTCACCAAGGCTCTTCTCCCCCGATTGCTCAGTTTGGCTGGATGTTCAGCTCTAAAGGTGCGTTCACACCGGACGCTACCTGTACTACCTCAGCGATCACTCTCCATGCAAAGTCAATGTACAGCTGTGATGGGGCGGGCCTAACCCTCCCGCGATGCGACAGCCAGCGACAAGACGACCGCTTCACTCGCCGCGCGATGTCAAAGTTAAAAAAAAAGTTGATCTATTCAGGTGATGTCGTGCGTGGCTGTGCAGCATCAGCCAATCAGCGGTGTGTGTACGTGTGACGGTGCTGTTATTCATCTGGACTACAGGGCGGATGACTTCCGCAAAGGCAGAACTAATCTCAGTGAGGACATTTGCAGACGGATCGCAGTAAATTCACAGAGGATGCTGCTGCATCATCAGCTGCAGAGTTTTGTGTTTGATAAGTGAGTGAAAAGGATACAGCTGGAATAATGTCCGCTTATACATCCTATTATGTGATATATGATATAAGATAAGATAAGATACACCTTTATTAGTCCCACAGGGGGAAATTCCAGATTTACAGCAGCAGCAGGATACAGAGAAAGAAAAGATATACAAATGAGACTATAAGTAATAAGAATAAAAATACCAGATAGCATAAATACAACGCAATGAAAATAAGTGAAAGAGCATGAGTCTTTCAGCAATATTAACAATATTAACAATATATAAAACATCTGATGAGAATAAGTAAAATGAAAAGAAAATAGGTGAAAAAGCCTTAGACTTCCAGCAGTAATTTTATATTACAATTATTAACAATATATAAACAGATCTGAATGAGAATAAGTGAAATGAAAATGAAAATAAATGAAAGAGCATGAGCCTTTCAGCAATATTAACATCATTAGCAAAATATAAAGATCTGAGTAAGAATAAGTGAAATGAAAATTAAAGTAGATGAAAGAGCATGATCCCATCAGCAATATTAACAATATTAACAATATTAACAACAAATAAAAAGATCTGAAAATATAAAAAGATCTGAACAAGAAGGATGAGTTTGGAATCCTTACACTAAAAAATACAGATTATTGCAGACTGGAGAGGTTTTTGTTGTAGAGTCTAACAGCTGCAGGAAGGAAGGACCTGCGATACCTCTCTGTCACACACTTCGGGTGGAGCATCCTGTCACTGTCAGAGCTCCTCAGTGCAGTCAGTGTGTGTTGGAGGGGGTGAGGGTCTCTGTCCATGATCGTGGACAGTTTGGCTGTAGTCCTCCTCTCCACCACCTCCTCCACAGGCTCAAGAGGGCACCCCAGGACTGAGCTGGCCTTCTTTATGAGTTTGTCCAGCCTCCTCCTGTCAGCTGCTGTGATGCTGCTCCCCCAGCAGACCACTCCATAAAAGATTGCAGAGGCCACAACAGAGTCGTAGAAGGTCCTCAGGAGTGCCCCCTGCACCCCAAAAGACCTCAGCCTCCTCAGCAGATAGAGTCTGCTCTGACCCTTCTTGTAAAGTGCAGCAGTGTTAACAGTCCAGTCCAGTTTATTGTTGAGGTGAACACCCAGGTACTTGTAAGAAGTCACCATCTCGATGTCCCTTCCTTGGATGTTCACGGGTGATGGGGGGGAGTGGGGGTGCCTGCGGAAGTCCACGACCAGCTCCTTGGTCTTTCCAGGGTTGATCTGCAGGTGGTTCCACTGGCACCAGTCCACAAAGTCCGTGATGAGCTCTCTGTACGACCTGTCGTCCCCGTCTGTGATGAGGCCGACAATGGCAGAGTCGTCAGAGAACTTCTGCAGATGGCAGGTGGGGGACAGGTGGGAGAAGTCTGCCGTGTAGAGGGTGCAGAGGAACGGCGCCAGCACCGTACCCTGTGGGGCCCCTACGCTGCAGAGGACAGTCTCCGACACTCCGTCCCGGGTCCTCACGTACTGTGGGCGGTTTGTGAGGTAGTCTGTAATCCATTGTGTGAGGTGTTGGTCCACGCCGGAGAGCTCCAGCTTGTCCCTCAGGATGGTCGGCCTGATGGTGTTAAAGGCACTGCTGAGGTCCAGGAAAAGGACCCGAACAGAGCTCCCGGGCGACTCCAGGTGGGACAGGGCTCGATAGAGGAGGAAGATGATGGCATCGTCCACTCCGATACCAGTCTGGTACGCAAACTGCAGCGGGTCCATGGACGAGCTCACCAGGGGGCGCAGATGAGCAAGGACCAGCCGCTCCAGGGCCTTCATGAGGTGTGATGTGAGGGCCACTGGTCTGTAGCAGCTAGGGTCCTTGGGGTGGGGGGTCTTAGGCACTGGTACCACGCAGGATGTTTTCCAGAGGCATGGTACCCTTCCCAGTCTCAGGCTCAGGTTGAAGAGGTGACCAACTATCCCACTCAGCTGGTCTGAGCAGGACCTGAGCAGTCTGGGACTGAGGCCGTCTGGTCCTGCAGCCTTCCTCCTCTTCATCCTCCTCAGCTGGTTTCCCACCTGGAGAGGTGTGAAGGACAGGTTGGTGCAGGGGGGCTGTGTGTTCTGGGGTGTGGATCGGGAGCTGTGGGGAGCAGTGGGGGAGGGGCAGGGGTGGTGAACTGGTTGCTGTAGTGGGGGAGGTGACGGGGGGAGCTGGTGAAGGTGAGCTGGGTATTGAAGGGGGGGAAATGCGGGGAGGACCTGGGCAGAGTTCTGGGAGAGGAATGGGTGGGGGTTGCTGCAGGACTGTCACAGCTGGGGGAGGGGCAGACACCTCAAACCTGCAGAAGAAGGTATTAAGTTCATCTGCCCACTTCTGATCCCCGGCTGGCTGGGAGTTGGACTTCTGGTGGCCCGAGATGGTTTTAAGGCCATCCCAGACTCCCTTGGTGTTTCTCTCCTGCAGCTGTTCCTCCATCTTCTTCCTGTATCTGTCCTTCTCCTCCCTGATTTTCCTCCTCAGCTCCTTCTGAACAGTCTTCAACTCCTCTCTGTTCCCTGACCTGAAGGCCCTCTTCTTCTCCTTTAAAAGAGCCTTAATGTCAGGGGTGATCCAGGGTTTATTGTTGGCAAAATACCGCACTGTCCTGGTGGGTACGGTATTATGATATGATCGCGGTGAAACTCAAGCGGACGTGACGTCACCGACCACCACCAAGCAGGTAGGCTATTTATGGACGCGCAACGCTACCTCAGTGGGCGACGCGACTTTGGTCGCTGAGTCGCTTGCGGTGTGAACGCACCTTAAGAGTTCCTGTTGTCCCAAACTTATTCATTTAAAGAGGACATATGCTTGTTTCTCCTTTTCACTATGCCAGACTAGGATGCCTGTAAAGCATTTCTGCCCTCAGTACAAGTCATTTAGTTCCTTCATTGACCCACAATAGCATTCTCAAAATCCTCATTTTAGGCCATTATCAAGCTCTCGTTGAAACGCTCGGATCTCAGGATGACCTAAAGTTACCTCGCAACGTCACAGCCCTTTGTGCTCTGATTGGTCAGTTCTATCGGGGGTAGAGCCAGGCTGTCCTTCTTCTTCTACTGTATTTTCCGGCAGGATTAAAGCAGCGACAGCGTATTGAGTCCCCCTACAGGCCAGAGCTGGTAATGAGTGAATGTGAGCTGGGGACCTACAGTTGTGCCCAAAAGTTTACACCCCCCAGCAGAATTTCTGATTTTTTGGCCTTTTCTCAGAAAATATGAATGGTAACACAAAAACCTTTCTGTCACTCATGGTTAGTAGTTGAGTGAAGACATTTATTGAAAAAAGGATTATTTTACTCTTTTTAAATCATAATGACAACAGAAACTTCAAAAATTACCCTGTTCAAAAGTTTACACCCCCCAGTTTTTAATACCTTGTATTTCCCCCTTTAACATCAATAACAGCTTGAAGTCTTTTGTGGTAGTTGTGGATGAGGGTCTTTATTTTCTCAGATGGTAAAACTGCCCATTCCTCTTCTCAAAAAGCCTCCAGCTCCTGTAAATTCTTGGGCTGGCTTGTATAAACTGCACGTTAGAGATCTCCCCAAAGTGGCTCAATGATATTGAGGTCAGGAGACTGAGATGGCCACTTTAAAACCTTCACTTTATTCTGCTGTAGCCAATGGCAGGTTGATTTGGCCTTGTGTCTTGGATCATTGTCATGTTGGAACGTCCAAGAACGTCCCATGCGCAGCTTCTGGGCAGATGAGTGTAGATTTTCCTCCAGTATTTTCTGATAACATGCTGCATTCATCCTTCCATCAATTTTGACCAGTTTTCCTGTGCCTTTGTAGCTCACACATCCCCAAAACATCAGTGATCCAGATCCGTGTGACACAGTAGGAATGGTGTACCTTTCATCATGGGCCTTGTTGACTCCTCTCCAAATGTAACGTTTATGGTTGTGGCCAAAAAGTTCAAATTTGGTCTCGTCACTCCAAATGACTTTGTTCCAGAAGTTTTGAGGCTTGTCTCTGTGCTGTTTGGATTGTAAGCGGAATATTTTGTGGCATTTGCGTAGAAATGGCTTTCTTCTGGCGACCCGACCATGCAGCCCATGTTCCTTCAAGAGTCTCCTTATTGTGGATCTTGAAACATCCACCCCAATTTTTTTCAGAGTCCTGTATTTCAGCTGAAGTTATTTGAGGGCTTTTCTTTGCATCTCCAACAATTTTCCTTGCAGTTGGAGCTGAAATTTTTGTTGGTCTGCCTGACCGTGGTTTGATTTCAACAGAATCCCTCTCTCTCCCCTTCTTCATTAGAGTTTTAACAGTGCTTCTTGGCATCCTCAGTTCCTTGGATATCTTTTTAAATCCTTTTCCTGTTTTATACAGTTGAAATACCTTTTCTCACAGATGCTTTGACAATTCTTTTGCTTTACCTATGACGCAGAAACCTGAAATTTCATCGCAGTGAAAGATGCACGTGTCTGTCAGGAGCTCAGAAACTCACTGAGCTTTTAAACACACACACACAGATTACAAGCTAATAGATCACAGAGAGGATGGTTACCTTTAGTAGACATTCAAACCCATTTGTGTCAAATTTTGTGCATGTTATCAGGCCAAAACTGCCAGGGGGTGTAAACTTTTGAACAGGGTAATTTTTGAAGTTTCTGTTGTCAATATGATTTAAAAAGAGTAAACTCAAATTTTTTTTCAATAAATGTCTTCACCCAACCACTAACCATGAGTGACAGAAAGGTTTTTGTGTTATCATTCATATTTTCTGAGAAAAGGCAGAAAAATCAGAAATTCTGCTGGGGGGTGTAAACTTTTGGGCACAACTGTATATACCCCTGCTGGTGGATGTGTTCCTCCATCACAGAGGAGGAAGTGTTTTATCAGATTACTCCAATAAAAAGAAAGGTACCTCGTGTCGTCACGACGATTTAAATCTCCCGGACATCTCGCAATGACCTATTTTCAGAGGCATCAAATCATGTTTTAGGATATCAGAAAAAATACAATATCTCATTTTTTGAAAATTAAGGGGGTGTAAGGTCTTGTTTTCAAATTTATTATATTATATGTCAGTATTAAATCATGCATCAGCATGATATGTCTCCTTTAAGGATTATGGAGGCCACTGTGCTCTTAGGAACCTTAAGAGCAGCATAAACTCCTTTGTAGCCTTGGCCAGATCTGAGCCTTTACACAATTCTGTTTCTGAGTTCTTCAGGCAGTTCATCGACCTCATGCTTCTCATTTCTTCTGACATGCTCTGTGAGCTGAAAGCTCTTATAGAGACAGGTGTGTGCTTTTCCTGATCAAGTCTAATCAACACAATTAAACACAGCTGGACTCCAATGAAGGTGTTGACCCATCTCAAAGATGACCAGAAGAAAATGGACAATGCCTCAGTTAAAAACCAAGTGTCACAGTAAAGGGTCAGAATACTTATGTCCATGTGATATTTCACTTTCTCTTTTTTAATAAATCTTCAATTTCTCCAGATGCTTTTTTTTGTTAACATGGGGTGCTTTGTGTACATTAATAAGAAAAAAAATGATTTTAAAGGATTTTAGGAAAAGGCGTACCCACTGTGTGTGTATATATATATATATATATATATATATATATATATATACATATATATATATATATATACATATATATGTATATATATACACATATATATACATATACATATATACACATATATACATCTACATATATACATATACATATACACATATATACATATACATACACATATATACATATATACATCTATATACATATAAAGATACATATATATACATATACATACATACATATATAAATATATATGTAAATATATATTTATATATATATCTATATATCTATATCTATATCTATATATATATCTATATACATATATATCTATATATATATCTATATATATATATATTTATATACACTAGAGATGCACCGAAATGAAAATTTGTGGCCGAAGCCGAAGCCGAATAATAAATAAATGCTGGACCGAATACCGAATTTCCAATGCGGAGGCAAAGTAGTTCACAATATTTTTTGCTTGTGCATTAATAGTTTAGAGTACATTTTTAGACATGTTTTTAAAAGAAAGTAATTGTTTATTAAATATTATGACATTTTTTAATATTCCAGTAGCCTTTGCTTTTTTAAAAAAAGCCCAACAAAGTTTTTCATTCATATTAAGCCTTCAAACAAAAAACATGCATTAAAAAATATTAATGTACACTGATGGATATATACCAATAGACCAATAATACCAACAATACTGCTTTAACACTAGCAAGACTGGGATTTTTGGGTACTCCTTTAAGAACTGAAGAGGGATCATTTGATCCCCTGCCCTGGAATGCGGTGGCCGAGCAGTCCCTGTTGTTATTCTAATGTGCTTCTGACGGCAGGCAGCCACATGCTGGGAGTATAATGCAAGGTGTGACGTCTAAATGAGGCCTTGGTCTTCATGTGATGTGATTCTGAGGCTGGGCTGATTCTGAATCTGATCTATTTGAATGACATCAAATTAGTTAATTAACAAAAATATTTACAAAATAAAATGGCATGCCTTTTGGGAAATAAAAAAAATAATTGAATGATGTCTGAATATATGAAATGAAACTCTGAATATATGGAATGAAGTCTGATTATATGAAATGAAGTCTGAATATATAAAATGAAGTCTGAATATATAAAATGAAGTCTGATTATATGAAATGAAGTCTGAATATCTAAAATGAAGTCGGAATATATGGAATGAAAGTCTGAATTTATAAAAAAGTCTGATTATATGGAATGAAAGTCTAAATATATATATATATATACATACATATATACACACATTCATATATATATAAATATATATATATATATATATATATATATATATATATATATATGTATATATATGTATATATATATATATTCAGACTTCATTTTATATATTCAGACTTTCATTCCATATATTCAGACTTCATTTTATATATTCAGACTTCATTTTATATATTCAGACTTCATTTTATATATTCAGACTTTCATTCCATATTTTCAGACTTCATTTTATATATTCAGACTTCATTTTATGTATTCATTTCATTCCATATATTCAGACTTCATTTTATATATTCATTTCATTCCATATATTCAGACTTCATTTTATATATTCAGACTTCATTTTATATATTCAGACTTCATTTTATATATTCAGACTTTCATTCCATATATTCAGACTTCATTTTATATATTCAGACTTTCATTCCATATATTCAGACTTCATTTTATATATTCAGACTTCATTTTATATATTCAGACTTTCATTCCATATATTCAGACTTCATTTTATATATTCAGACTTTCATTCCATATATTCCGACTTCATTTTATATATTCAGACTTCATTTTATATATTCAGACTTCATTCCATATATTCCGACTTCATTTTATATATTCAGACTTCATTTTATATATTCAGACTTTCATTCCATATATTCCGACTTCATTTTATATATTCAAGCTTCATTTTATATATTCAGACTTCATTTTATATATTCAGACTTTCATTCCATATATTCAGACTTCATTTTATATATTCAGACTTTCATTCCATATATTCAGACTTCATTTTATATATTCAGACTTTCGTTCCATATATTCAGACTTTCATTCCATATATTCAGACTTCATTTTATATATTCAGACTTTCGTTCCATATATTCAGACTTCATTCCATATATTCCGACTTCATTTTATATATTCAGACTTCATTTTATATATTCAGACTTCATTTTATATATTCAGACTTCATTTTATATATTCAGACTTCATTCCACATATTCAGACTTCATTTTATATATTCAGACTTCATTTTATATATTCAGACTTCATTTTATATATTCAGACTTTCATTCCATATATTCAGACTTCATTTTATATATTCAGACTTTCGTTCCATATATTCAGACTTCATTCCATATATTCCGACTTCATTTTATATATTCAGACTTCATTTTATATATTCAGACTTCATTTTATATATTCAGACTTCATTCCATATATTCCGACTTCATTTTATATATTCAGACTTCATTCCACATATTCCGACTTCATTTTATATATTCAGACTTCATTTTATATATTCAGACTTCATTTTATATATTCAGACTTTCGTTCCATATATTCAGACTTCATTCCATATTTTCAGACTTTCATTCCATATATTCAGACTTCATTTTATATATTCAGACTTCATTTTATATATTCAGACTTCATTTTATATATTCAGACTTTCATTCCATATTTTCAGACTTCATTTTATATATTCAGACTTTCATTCCATATATTCCGACTTCATTTTATATATTCAGACTTCATTTTATATATTCAGACTTCATTTTATATATTCAGACTTTCATTCCCTATATTCAGACTTCATTTTATATATTCAGACTTTCATTCCATATATTCAGACTTCATTTTATATATTCAGACTTCATTTTATATATTCAGACTTCATTTTATATATTCAGACTTTCATTCCATATATTCAGACTTCATTTTATATATTCAGACTTCATTTTATATATTCAGACTTTCATTCCATATTTTCAGACTTTCATTCCATATATTCAGACTTCATTTTATATATTCAGACTTCATTTTATATATTCAGACTTTCATTCCATATATTCAGACTTCATTTTATATATTCAGACTTTCATTCCATATATTCAGACTTCATTTTATATATTCAGACTTTCATTCCATATATTCAGACTTTCATTCCATATATTCCGACTTCATTTTATATATTCAGACTTCATTTTATATATTCAGACTTCATTTTATATATTCAGACTTTTGTTCCATATATTCAGACTTCATTCCATATTTTCAGACTTCATTTTATATATTCAGACTTCATTTTATATATTCAGACTTTCATTCCATATATTCAGACTTCATTTTATATATTCAGACTTTCATTCCATATATTCAGACTTCATTTTATATATTCAGACTTCATTTTATATATTCAGACTTTCATTCCATATATTCAGACTTCATTTTATATATTCAGACTTTCATTCCATATATTCAGACTTCATTTTATATATTCAGACTTCATTTTATATATTCAGACTTCATTATATATATTCAGACTTTCATTCCATATATTCAGACTTCATTTTATATATTCAGACTTCATTTTATATATTCAGACTTTCATTCCATATATTCAGACTTCATTTTATATATTCAGACTTTCATTCCATATATTCAGACTTCATTTTATATATTCAGACTTCATTTTATATATTCAGACTTCATTATATATATTCAGACTTTCATTCCATATATTCAGACTTCATTTTATATATTCAGACTTTCATTCCATATATTCAGACTTCATTATATATATTCAGACTTTCATTCCATATATTCAGACTTCATTATATACATTTTTTAATTTCCTAAACGGCATGCCATATATATATTATTAATAAAAATATTTACAAAAAAAGCCAAAAAACAAACAAATAACATTTAGGCTTTCAAGAGGAAGATCAGAGTCAGAAGCAATGAAGTCACAGTTAGAGTTGCTGGAAAACCTACTTCTTCCTTTTTGGAATATTACCCTTGGTTAGCTGAAATTCAGGTAAAACTGTGATTCACACCTCTTTCTCCCAACCTCACCCCAGAGCTGCTCCCCTAACAATCTGCATTCAACTCCCAGCAGGAAGCTGTCACATTATTAGCATACTGGACAGACCACATTCCATGGCAGGGGGATCAAATGATCCCTCTGTAGTCACCAAAGGTATAGGGATCAAATGATCCCTCCTTAGTCCTTCTAGTGTTAAGGCTGTCACTTTATATTCAATATTTGAATAACCGATCAAATATGGGAATAAATATCCGTAATTGAATTGTAAATAAATATTTGAATGTAAAATATTGAGTGTGGCGACACATCAGGCCTGGAGCAGTGGACCGTTCCATCCAACAGAGGGCACTGTGAGCGCAGCTTGTCCCTCAGACACATCCACTGCTCTCTCGACCCAAAGAGTTTCCGCTCCGAGTGGAGACATAAACAGCTCTAAAGGTGCGTTCACACCGCAAGCGACCCAGCTACCAAAGTCGCGTCGCCCACTGATGTAGCGTCGCGCGTCTATAAATACCTGTTTGGTCGCCTTTGGCGTTGGCCGTCGGTCGGTGACGTCACGTCCGCTCGAGTTTCACCGTGATCATATCATATATCACATAACAGGATGTATAAGCGGACATTATTCCAGCTGTATCCTTTTCACTCACTTATCAGACACAAAACTCTGCAGCTGATGATGCAGCAGCATCCTCTGTGAGTTTACCGCGGTCCGTCTGCAAATGTCCTCACTGAGATTAGTTCCGCCTAAAAGGAAGTCATCCGCCCTGTAGTCCGGATGAATAACAGCACCGTCACACGTACACACACCGCTGATTGGCTGATGCTGCACAGCCACACACGACATCGCCTGAATAGATCAACTTTTTTTTAACTTTGACATCGCGCGACGAGTGAAGCGGTCGTCTTGTCGCCGGCTGTCGCATCGCGGGAGGGTTAGCCCCGCCCCATCGCGGCTGTACATTGACTTTGAATGGAGAGTGATCGCCGAGGTAGTACAGGTAGCGTCTGGTGTGAACGCACCTTAACTGTTCTGAGGAGAGCTGTGTGGAAGTAGTTTTGGTTCCACACCGTTGATGGCAAACTTAAAATCAAAGACCAGGCTGTGTGTTCTGTGAAATATAGTTTACTCTGTCGTTCTCCGCGTATTTGCGGGCTCAGCCGTCGGCTTTTCATTTAAGTTATACGGCAGAGTGCAGCAGAGCTTCATCAAGAGTTTAACCCCGCGTGACTGTGTTTTTTTCGGCAGGGTGGATCAGAGAGTCTCTGACCCTTGCTGAGGGGGGATACTGTTCGGCCTTGTTGTTGCCTCACTCCACCGAAGGCCGAATATGGCTTTTTTTGCACTACTCGGCCAAAAATATTCGGCCACCGAATATCCTGTGCACCCTTAATATATACATACAGTTGTGCCCAAAAGTTTACACCCCCCAGCAGAATTTCTGATTTTTTGGCCTTTTCTCCGAAAATATGAATATATACATATATATAGCTCGTCGTGAGAGGGTGGGAGGGGTCCCGGGGTTATCCAGTTGAAGGCCCACTAGAGATCGGGCCTTCTTCAGCGGTCTGGATGCCTCCCACCAGCAGAGAGGACTGTATGTTTACATATCCTAGTAGATTTTATTATTCTTGGTAATTTTTCAGAGAACATGTGAATAACACAAACTTCTTTGGAAGTGTTTGGGTGAAGACATTTTGTTTCCTTTCCTAAATCCGCGACCCTGGTCCAAAGTCTCCACCTCAGGTCTCCACAGCAGTCTCGGCTCCAAGTCTCCGTGGTCGTGGATGGGGCTCCTTGTTTCTCAGAGTGAGCAGGCCTCTAAAGCCTCCAGCTCCTGAAGTCTTCTGCTCAGTGAGCCTCAGTCAGGAGACTCCAGAAGCCTCTTTGTCCTGCTGTGGCCCACGCTGGTCCACTTGAGTTTGGATGGTTGTGTTGGGACGTCCCATCAGCAGCTTCAGGGTGGATGGGTGTAGAAGTTCCTCTAGAGTCTCCCGAGGACATGCAGCTTCACCTTCAGCAGAGGAGCCTCCTCATGTTCCTCCCTGCAGGTCAGTGCTGATCCAGGATCCATCCAGGATCCATCCAGAGCTTCAGCTCAGTCTTCCTCTTCCTCATCAGAGGTGAAGATCCCTCTGTTCCTGGGATCTTTTCATGTCTGTGCTCTTTAGCTCAGCCCATTCTCCATCAGCTGACCCAGAGTCTCTGAGGTCATGACACTTCGTCCAATCACAAACCAGGAAACTGTCATCACTCATAACACCTGAGAAACCAGGGACGTCCTTACCTCTTACCTGTAAGTCCTTACCTCTAACCTGTCGGTCCTTACCTCTAACCTGTCCGTCCTTACCTCTTACCTGTCAGTCCTTACCTCTTACCTTTCCATCCTTCTTACCTGTCCATCCTTGCCTCTTACCTCAGTCCCTACCTCTTACCTGTCAGTCCTTACCTCCCACTTGTCCTTCCTTACCTCTAACCTGTAAGCCTTTACCTCTTACCTGTCCGTCTTTACCTCTTACCTGTCAGTCCTTACCTCTTACCTGTGATCCTGCTCCCCCGTCAGGTGTTAAGCAGCAGACACGGAGACGTCCAGGTGAGCCTGAGCTCCTCCTCCTTCTTGTTCACCTGTTTATGTTCATCTGTTCTTTTTGTTGACAACCTGTTCCTGTTCTCCTGTTCGTCTTGTTGACGACCTGTTCCTGTTCACCTCTTCTTCTTGTTGACCTGTTTCTGTTCACCTGTTCTTCTTGTTGACCTGTTCCTGTTCTTACCTTTTTCTGTTTACCTGTTCTTGTTGTTGACCTGTTCCTGTTCACCTGTTCTTCTTGTTGACCTGTTTCTGTTCACCTGTTCCTGTTCTCCTGCTCCTGTTCTTCTTGTTGACCTGTTCTTGTTGACCTGTTCGTCTTGTTGACCTGTTCCTGTTCTTGTTGACCTGTTCTTCTTGTTGACCTGTTCCCCTGTTCTTGTTCACCTGTTCTTCTTGTTGACGACCTGTTCCTGTTCACCTCTTCTTCTTGTTGACCTGTTTCTGTTCACCTGTTCTTCTTGTTGACCTGTTTCTGTTCACCTGTTCCTGTTCTTGACCTGTTCCTGTTCTCCTGTTCTTGTTAATCTTTTCCTGTTTACCTGTTCTTCTTGTTGACCTGTTCTTGTTCTCCTGTTCTTGTTCACCTGTTCTTCTTGTTGACCTGTTCCTGTTCTACTGTTCATGTTCACCTGTTCTTCTTGTTGACCTGTTCATGTTCACCTGTTCTTGTTGTTGACTTGTTGTTGACCTGTTCCTGTTCTACTGTTCATGTTCACCTGTTCTTGTTGTTCACCTGTTTCTGTTCACCTGTTCTTGTTCACCTGTTCATCTTGTCCCCGCCCCCCCACAGGTGTAACAGACGAGCCTGAGGCAGCAGGTGGATATAGGGCATATTTACTTTCACATTTCTTCATTACAGAGTAATCTTATTCTAACACAGGATTGGACAGAAACACCGATACACGAGGCTGCGACAGCGAGTGATACTGCAGAGACACACACACGTGCACGCTCACGTGCACACTCACGTGCACACACCCACAGACTGACTACACTACAGAGGTCAAAGGTCCTGTCAGAAGTCTGCACCGCGGGTTAGAAATGTCTTCAGGCTCTTTTCACCATGACCTGCTCACAGCCGCGCTCTCACGCACGCTATCACGCACGCCATCACGCACGCCGCGTCCTCACGGCTGATTGGACGAGTGGGAGTCTGATGTCCTGCCCCCCGGACTGATTACCTGAAGCTTCAGGGTCATCAGGACAGGAGGCTGGAGGTCAAAGGTCGCCTTCACGCTTGTGGTGGATCAGTCAGAAGGTCAGGGGTCTCCTGATGGGGTCACGAGGTCACGGACAGGCTGGTCCATCAGAGCCTCTGTGGGTCAGAGGTCACCTTCGACCTTCAGAGGAGCTTTTGGAGGTCAGAAGGTCAGATGGAGGTGATGCTGTGGGGGGGCGTGGTCTTCAGGTGGTCTTCAGCTCTGAGGTGGATCCAGCTGCTCTGCCGGAGGTTTGCTTGATGTTCCAGTTCATCAGGATGACCCCTGACCCCAACAGAGGGGTCCAGACTGTAGCTGAGGACACGCAGATGGCAAAGGTCATCTTTTAAGCCCCGCCCCTCCCCCAGTCCTTCAGACCTGCGTGGAGGGGAATGTCTCACAGCACAGCGCACGTATTTACACAAACACACCAACGACCAGGAGAATAAGGGGGCGGGGCCACAGAGACCAGGAAATCTTAGTGAAAGGGGGCGGGGCCACAGAGACCAGGAAATGTTAGAGAAAAGGGGTGGGGCCACAGAGACCAGGAAATGTTAGAGAAAAGGGGCGGGGCCACAGAGACCAGGAAATGTTAGAGAAAAGGGGCGGGGCTTCAGGAATGTTTGTGGGCGGAGCAGCTGCTCAGAGGAATGTCTTCATGAGATGTCTCTTAGCATGTGGTTATGATCACGTCTGTGACGCCGCAGAACGAGACCCCGGCTCAGCCGGAGGACGCACACACTCTCTCTCAGTCACACGGCGAGCGGCGAGCAGCTACACAGGTACACACAGGTAAACACCAACAGAAAGAAACGAAGCTTCATGTTAATAAACAAGGATCAGATATAACAGAGTATGACACTGCGCACTGCAGTGGCTGCTTCCCTTATGGAGTTACACCTGTTTACTGGGGTGGGGTGGGGGCGGGGCCGTGGGGGATGATGGGAAATGTGGTCCAGGTGTGGAGTCCACTAGAACTGTTCAGACAGCAGCTCGCACAGACGCTTGGAGACCGAGTCCTTACTGCAGCGCAGAGTCAGACGGTACATCTGCACAAAAGGGACACACAGAGACACAAACACAGACACACACACACACATAGAGGGAGAGAGCGTCAGAAGAATCAGAGGTCAATCAGCAGAAATTCTGAGTGTCCAAACCTTTGAACACCTGAGCGTCCAAACCTTTGAACGCCTGAGCGCCCAAACCTTTGAACGCCTGAGCGTCCAATCCTTTGAACGCCTGAGCGTCCAAACCTTTGAACACCTGAGCGTCCAATCCTTTGAACGCCTGAGCGTCGAAGGACAGACGTCACCTGAGGGGGCAGGGCCTCTTACCTGTGCCTGCTTGTTGGGCTCCAGTCTCAGCAGGCAGCCCACCTGCTGGCCTTTAGTCTGGATCACACCTGCACACACGTAGTTCTCTGGGTTTGGATCGACGTTGTCCAGCAGGGCCGACCCCAGTCCCAGCAGCTGCACAGACAAGCAAAATCACCTTAGAGCTCAATCCATCTCACTAACGGGGTCAGGCTTGAGTCTCAAAGTCAGGCTTAGGTCTTAAACTCAGACTTGGGTCTTAAAGACAGACTTCAGTCTTAAAGTCAGACTTCAGTCTTAAAGTCAGACTTCAGTCTTAAAGTCAGACTTAAATCTTAAAGTCAGGCTTCAGTCTTAAAGTCAGGCTGAAGTCTTAAAGTCAGGCTGAAGTCTTAAAGTCAGGCTTCAGTCTTAAAGTCAGGCTTCAGTCTTAAAGTCAGGCTGAAGTCTTAAAGTCAGGCTTCAGTCTTAAAGTCAGGCTTAAGTCTTAAAGTCAGGCTGAAGTCTTAAAGTCAGGCTAAAGTCCTAAAGTCAGGCTAAAGTCTTAGAGTCAGGCTTCAGTCTTAAAGTCAGGCTTCATTCTTAAAGTCAGGCTTAAATATCAAAGTCAGGCTTAAATATCAAAGTCAGGCTTAAGTCTTAAAGTCAGACTTCAGTCTTAAAGTCAGGCTTCAGTCTTAAAGTCAGGCTTCAGTCTTAAAGTCAGACTTCAGTCTTAAAATCAAGCTAAAGTTTTTAAGTCAGGCTTAAATATCAAAGTCAGGCTGAAGTCTTAAAGTCAGGCTAAAGTCTTTAAGTCAGGCTTAAATCTCAAAGTCAGGCTGAAGTCTTAAAGTCAGACTTCAGTCTTAAAGTCAGACTTAAATCTTAAAGTCAGGCTTCAGTCTTAAAGTCAGGCTGAAGTCTTAAAGTCAGGCTTAAGTCTTAAAGTCAGGCTTCAGTCTTAAAGTCAGGCTAAAGTCTTAAAGTCAGGCTTAAATATCAAAGTCAGGCTTCAGTCTTAAAGTCAGGCTAAAGTCTTTAAGTCAGGCTTAAATCTCAAAGTCAGGCTGAAGTCTTAAAGTCAGACTTCAGTCTTAAAGTCAGACTTAAATCTTAAAGTCAGGCTTCAGTCTTAAAGTCAGGCTGAAGTCTTAAAGTCAGGCTTAAGTCTTAAAGTCAGGCTTCAGTCTTAAAGTCAGGCTTCAGTCTTAAAGTCAGGCTTAAGTCTTAAAGTCAGGCTTCAGTCTTAAAGTCAGGCTAAAGTCTTAAAGTCAGGCTAAAGTCTTAAAGTCAGGCTGAAGTCTTAAAGTCAGGCTTCAGTCTTAAAGTCAGGCTTCAGTCTTAAACTCAGGCTAAAGTCTTAAAGTCAAGCTAAAGTTTTTAAGTCAAGCTAAAGTCTTAAAGTCAGACTTCAGTCTAAAACTCAGGCTTCAGTCTTAAAGTCTGGCTTAAATCTCAAAGTCAGGCTTAAATCTCAAAGTTAGGCTTAAGTCTTAAAGTCAGGCTTCAGTCTTAAAGTCAGGCTGAAGTCTTAAAGTCAGACTTCAGTCTTAAAGTCAGACTGAAGTCTTAAAGTCAGGCTGAAGTCTTTAAGTCAGGCTTAAATATCAAAGTCAGGCTAAAGTATTAAACTCAGACTTCAGTCTAAAACTCAGGCTAAAGTCTTAAAGTCAGGCTTCAGTATTAAAGTCAGGCTTAAATCTCAAAGTCAGGCTTAAATCTCAAAGTCAGGCTTAAGTCTTAAAGTCAGGCTTCAGTCTTAAAGTCAGACTTCAGTCTTAAAGTCAGGCTTCAGTCTTAAAGTCAGGCTTCATTCTTAAAGTCAGGCTTAAATATCAAAGTCAGGCTTAAATATCAAAGTCAGGCTTAAGTCTTAAAGTCAGACTTCAGTCTTAAAGTCAGGCTTCAGTCTTAAAGTCAGGCTTCAGTCTTAAAGTCAGACTTCAGTCTTAAAATCAAGCTAAAGTTTTTAAGTCAGGCTTAACTATCAAAGTCAGGCTTAAGTCTTAAAGTCAGGCTAAAGTCTTAGTCAGGCTAAAGTCTTAAAGTCAGGCTTAAATCTCAAAGTCAGGCTGAAGTCTTAAAGTCAGGCTAAAGTCTTAAAGTCAGGCTTAAATCTTAAAGTCAGGCTTAAATCTCAAAGTCAGGCTTCAGTCTTAAAGTCAGGCTTGAGTCTTAAAGTCAGGCTTAAATATCAAAGTCAGGCTAAAGTCTTAAAGTCAGGCTTAAGTCTTAAAGTCAGGCTTAAATATCAAAGTCAGGCTTAAATATCAAAGTCAGGCTTCAGTCTTAAAATCAGGCTTAAGTCATAGAACCAGGCTACAGTCATATACCCCTTTTCCACCAAGCTGGTTCCAGGGCTGGTGCTCGTGCTGGTGCTAGAGCCGGTTCGCAGTTGGTTCAACTGTGAACCTGTTTAGAACCGTTTGCTTTTCCACAAACGGGTGCCGGCCAGAGGGCTACGTTATCACGTCGGTGTATACGTCTGAATACGTCACGCTAGTTTCCCATAACAACTAGCGCCGAATTCAATTGCCACTACAAAGATGGAGGACTACGTTGCGGTTCAAGTGTTGCTGTTGGCTTTTCGAGCCTTTCTTTGTAGAGCAAAAGTTGGCGATCCAGCAAGTTAATGCTGCTCGACGACTATGCAACGAACATCGATCACGCTTGAGAAGACGGGTAAAAGTGCTTCCGTGTTTTTACTCTGCTTTGGTGCTTCCGTGTTTTCATCCGCCCCCACCCCCTGACGTAAGCCGTAGCCCCCGACGTAAAGTGGTTCTTTCTGCTGGCCCAGCAAAGAGTTGGTGCTTGCCAAGCACCGGTTTTGAGAGCCAGCAACCGGTGCTTAGTCTGTGGAAAACCAAAGAACTGGTGCTAAGCTGGCTCTAGCTCCGAACCAGCCCTGGAACCAGCTTGGTGGAAAAGGGGTATTAGAGTCAGTCTGATTTAATCTGTTAATCTCAACCAGTCAGCCTCTGCTGTCTCTGTTCAGGTGAGCTTACCTTGGCCTTGAGGACCTCGGTGTCCATGCTGTGATTGGCCTTGAAGATCTTCTGTGCTTCTTGTTGAGGCCTGAGGTCAGAGGTCAGAGGTCAGACATCACCATGGTGACAGCCTGTAATCCTGAGCACAGGTGAGGACTTACTGGCTGAGCTGTTTCCAGCGCTGGAAGAAGTCCTGTGAGTTCATCTCCGTGGGCTGGAAGAACTTGTTGATGGTGACGGGCAGCTTCAGGGTCAGGTTCTGCAGGGCGCCGCCGTACCTGAGGACAGGTGAGCACACATCAGGTGAGGAGGAGGAGGAGCTCTGCCACCTGTCTGCACGCCTCCATCTCCTTCTTCTCACCTGAACTTGATGTTGAGCAGTGGAGCGTCGGAGAAGTCCGACAGACACTCGATGTTGAGGACCTGCTGGATCTGTGCTCCGCCCTCCACCACCGGCTCCACCGGCTTAGACTGAACGTTGAGCTGTGATTGGCTGTTAAGGAGCAAGACACCGTCACACAGACACACATGGACTGACAGGTGGGGTCAAGGGACATCACCTCCACCTGGACAACAGACACGGTGGTCCAAGGCCCAGCTGGACCGGCTCAGGTCACCTTGAAGCCTTCAGGAACCTGAACCAGTCCAGGATCCAAAATCTGGAACCTCAGACAGACCTGCTGCTGATCCAGATCCACCAGAGACCAGGTCAGCTGATCCAGATCTACCAGAGACCAGGTCTGGTGTGGTCCAGGGTCAGAGAAAGGATATGGGACTGCAGCTCTCCGGGGCAGCTGACTGAAGTGCTGAAGCTGGCGAACTGCACCGACGTCTTGTTCCCGTAGAATAAGTACATCCTCCCTGAGAGCAATCACAGAACAAACATGAAAAAGATCAGGCCACACAGGCTGGAAACAAGGTAAGAAGATTATCTGTCAAAAAAAAGATGAACACAGAAAATTAACTAATGACCACGGAAAAGGCCACAGACCAAAACTCTGTGTGGAACTTTTGGGGAGAAATCACTTCACCAATAGCAAAGACAAAATCACCATGGACAAACCACTTCTTAAATTTAGATGAAAATTTAGAACACTATGGTTTAAACACCCATCAGACTGCTACAAGTTACACGTTGAAATCATTATGAAATCCAATATAGACAAGCAAAATACTTCAGACAGGCAAATAACAGAAGAGCTGCAAGAAAAACTGATCTTAAAAATAAAAAGTCTTGAGGTGTTGACGGCATCAGAACAGAAATGCTGAAACTCAGCAGCATCAAGCTAAAATGGTCATACTTAAAGTATGTATCCTGAAACTTGATTACTCCTGTTTTTAAAAATGGAGACAACCTAAACCCCAATAACTATCAGGAAGTCTGCGTAAAATCTACTTTAGGGAAATTATTTGTAATATGTTAAGTTCCAGAATATGGTCCTTTCTAACCAAAGGTAGCAAACACAGAGCAACAGATCTCATATTGACTCTCCAAACCCTCACCAACAACATGCACAACCAACAAAACAAGAACAAGTCTCTGCCTGCTCTGCTGACTTCAGGAAAGCTTCCCAACTTGGCACAACAGTCTTTTACTCTGGTTTTGGTCCTGGAGTCCAAGTTTGAGGCTTGATTAAAAGTAAATACTGAGAAAATGAGCGTGGACAAAACAGAAGAGAGTTCTTCAAACAGTGCTGTGGAGTCCATGAGGGCTGCAGCCTTTTCAGCATTTACATAAATCATCTGTGAACACTCCTGCAAACCTCTGCTGCCCACGTCTGCACTCAGAGGGAAGAGGAATAAATGTCTTTATGCAGATGATTAATTGCTGTTGTCACAATCAGAAAAAGGACTTTAAACATCCTCCATGATTACTGTGAAAACTGGCCAATCACAGCAAATCTAGACCAAAATCATATTTAAGAGCCCAGACCAAAGAATAATTTAACACAACATTTACACAAATATACATGCAGTGTTTCCTCTACATTCATTCAATTATTTTTTTTAAACTGTAAATACACTACTGCAGCATCATGTCGCCGCCTTCACATCAGAGTCCTGCATTAAATCGGGTGTCACGGGTGCTGAGGCAGATAACTATCTTGCCCATAGTTGTGTCGCTATGGTTTGCTTACATTTAATAAAATGCATTTTTCCCCTCCGCTCTGACAAACGCCTCCTCCCCTGCTCCTCTTGTGCAACACCGATAAGCCGCACGGCAACCAAACAGTCTCTCTGCAGGCGGAGTCCCCCCTGACGTGCATTTCTTTTTTTTAAGAGGCTGATGCCACCGCGGGCCGAGACGTAGCGGTGATTCAGCAAACGTCAGAGCAGAGGCCACCTAAAAGTGTCTCACAACACTCCCTGTCATAGAACGAGCTGATAACTTCTGAATCGTTAATTCTCTTTATTAACAGACTCAAACAGCGTGTCATACAGTTAGCAGTTCTCTCTCAGTCTACACTTCCGTAACCCTCAGCCAATCCCCGGGCTCCCCCTTAGCAGCCTTAACACTACAAAGATCGTCTACTCTGAAGATGCTCACTCTGACATACTACTATGACACTCCCTTCCCTAAAAACAATTCAGTAGAAATGCTTTCCCACGTCCAGGTCTTCGATAGTACGATATGATTCGCTGCTGCCAGGCGACTACAGCCAGAAAGTTCAAAACGCTGGACTCTGAGCAGCAGGGCAAAATCTGTGCGCGTGCTCTTCGGCGGCAACCGCTCCTACTGCGGCGGTCCAAAACGCGTGCTGTCAGCCGCCTGTCCCTCAAAATATAATAAAAAAAAAACAATTTAAACAAACATTAATGGATGACTTGAAGCTTACCAAACTATCTCCCCAAGCAAAAATCCCAGCATTTTTAAGCCAACTGTCCTTACTAAGAAGGGAAGCACAGCTAGCAGTGTAGGAAACTTTCAGCATGTAGTTTCTCCTCATTGTCAGTCACTTGCTATAACTTTATGATTCATCTTCTCTCCACCTGCTGAGCTTACATGGTTACATGAAATGTTACATTCTTCCAGTTTTTTTTAAAAATACTTCTTATACTTTATGCAGTTTGTCTTAATTTTTTTTTAGGATGTTGTAGTTGTGTGCCCACAGTGCTCACTATTTATTCAGATGTAAATGCTCTTTAATTATGATATTATGGAGCATTATTGACAGACCACACTCCCCCCCCCCCCCCCCCGCCGACCCAAGGCAATGAACCTAGAGGAAACACTGTACATGTATGTTATCAGTGTCTCGGGGAAACAAAAGCTGTCGGTGCATCGTCTGATAAAGCAAACAGCTTATTACAGCTTCGGAAATCACAACTGGAGTTAAACCCCAATAAGAACATTTGGCTTTCCTCATTTGGCTCTTATTCACTCCTTTCCTTTCCTCTTATTCGCTCCTGTTCTTTCCTCTTATTCACTCCTTTCTTTTTCCTCTTATTCAATCCTTTCCTTCCCCTTATTCGCTCCTTACCTTTTCTCTTATTCACTCCTGGCTTTTTCTTCTTATTGGCTCCTTTCCTTTTCTCTTATTCACTCCTTTCTTTTCCTCATATTCACTCCTTTCTTTTTGCTCTTATTCACTCCTTTCCTTTTCCTCTTATTCACTCCTTTCTTTTTCCTCTTATTCACTCCTTTCCTTTCCTCTTATTCACTCCTTTCCTTTCCTCTTATTCACTCCTTTCTTTTTCCTCTTATTCACTCCTTTCCTTTTTCTCTTATTCACTCCTTTCCTTTTCCTCTTATTCACTCCTTTCCTTTCTTTTCTTATTTTCCTTATTCCCTCCTTTCCTTTTCCTCTTATTTACTCCTTTCCTTTTTCCTCTTATTCACTCCTTTCCTTTCCTCTTATTCACTCTTTTCTTTTCCTCTTATTCACTCCTTTCCTCTTATTCACTATTTTCCTTTCCTCTTATTCACTCCTTTCCATTCCACTTATTCACTCCTTTCCATTCCACTTATTCACTCCTTTCCTTTCCTCTTATTTACTCCTTTCCTTTTCCATTTATTCACTCCTTTCCCTGTTATTCACTCCTTTCGTTTTCCTCTTATTCAATCCTTTCCTTTTATTCACTCCTTCCTTTTCCTCTTGTTCACTCCTTTCCTTTCCTTTTATTCACTCCTTTCTTTTCCTCTTCACTCCTGTCCTTTCCTATTATTCACTCCTTTCCTTTCCTCTTATTCACTCTTTTCTTTTCCTCTTATTCACTCCTTTCTTTTCCTCATATTCACTCCTTTCTTTTTCCTCTTATTCACTCCTTTCCTTTTCCTCTTATTCACTCCTTTCTTTTTCCTCTTATTCACTCCTTTCCTTTCCTCTTATTCACTCCTTTCCTTTCCTCTTATTCACTCCTTTCTTTTTCCTCTTATTCACTCCTTTCCTTTTTCTCTTATTCACTCCTTTCCTTTTCCTCTTATTCACTCCTTTCCTTTCTTTTCTTATTTTCCTTATTCCCTCCTTTCCTTTTCCTCTTATTTACTCCTTTCCTTTTTCCTCTTTTTCACTCCTTTCCTTTCCTCTTATTCACTCTTTTCTTTTCCTCTTATTCACTCCTTTCCTCTTATTCACTCTTTTCCTTTCCTCTTATTCACTCCTTTCTTTTCCTCTTATTTAATCCTTTCCTTTCCCCTTATTCACTCCTTTCTTTTCCTCTTGTTCACTCCTTTTCTGTCCTCTCATTCACTCCTTTTTCTTTTTCACTCCTTTTTTTTCTTATTCACTCCTTTCTTTTCCCCTTGTTCACTCCTTTCCTTTCCTATTATTCACTCTTTTCCTCTTATTCACTCCTTTCCTTTCCTTTCCTTCTATTCACTCTTTTCCTTTCCTTCTATTCATTCCTTTCCTTTCCTCTTCAGTCCTTTCCTTTCCTCTTATTCACTCATTTTCTTTCCTTTTATTCACTCCTTTCTTTTCCTCTTTACTCCTTTCCTTTACTCTTATTCACTCCTTTGATTTCCTTCTATTCACTCTTTTCCTTTCCTTCACACCTCTCCTTTACTCTTATTCACTCCTTTCCTTTCCTTTTATTCACTCCTTTCCTTTCCTTTCATTCACTCCTTTTCTTTCCTCTTATTCACTCCTTTCCTTTCCTTATATTCACTCCTTTCTTTTCCTCTTGTTCAGTCCTCTCCTAATATTCTCTCCTTTCCTTATTCACTCCTTTCCTTTTATTCACTCCTTTTCCTTTCCTTTCATCCACTCCTTTTCTTTCCTCTTATTCACTCCTTTCCTTTCCTTTTATTCACTCCTCTTTTCCTCTTTTTCAGTCCTTTCCTTTCCTTCACACCAGTCCTTTCCTCTTATTCACTCCTTTTCCTTTTATTCACTCCTTTCCTTCCGTTTTTCACTCCTTTTCTTTCCTTTTATTCACTCCTTTTTCTTATTTACTCCTTTCCTTTTCCTCTTATTCACTCCTTTCCTTTCTTTTCTTATTTTCCTTATTCCCTCCTTTCCTTTTCCTCTTATTTACTCCTTTCCTTTTTCCTCTTATTCACTCCTTTCCTTTCCTCTTATTCACTCTTTTCTTTTCCTCTTATTCACTCCTTTCCTCTTATTCACTATTTTCCTTTCCTCTTATTCACTCCTTTCCATTCCACTTATTCACTCCTTTCCATTCCACTTATTCACTCCTTTCCTTTCCTCTTATTTACTCCTTTCCTTTTCCATTTATTCACTCCTTTCCCTGTTATTCACTCCTTTCGTTTCCTCTTATTCAATCCTTTCCTTTTATTCACTCCTTCCTTTTCCTCTTGTTCCTCCTTTCCTTTCCTTTTATTCACTCCTTTCTTTTCCTCTTCACTCCTGTCCTTTCCTATTATTCACTCCTTTCCTTTCCTCTTATTCACTCTTTTCTTTTCCTCTTATTCACTCCTTTCCTTTCCTATTATTCACTCTTTTCCTCTTATTCACTCCTTTCCTTTCCTCTTATTCACTCCTTTCTTTTTCCTCTTATTCACTCCTTTCCTTTCCTCTTATTCACTCCTTTCCTTTCCTCTTATTCACTCCTTTCTTTTTCCTCTTATTCACTGCTTTCCTTTCCTCTTATTCCCTCCTTTCCTTTCTTTTCTTATTTTCCTTATTCCCTCCTTTCCTTTTCCTCTTATTTACTCCTTTCCTTTTTCCTCTTATTCACTCCTTTCCTTTCCTCTTATTCACTCTTTTCTTTTCCTCTTATTCACTCCTTTCCTCTTATTCACTATTTTCCTTCCCTCTTATTCACTCCTTTCCATTCCACTTATTCACTCCTTTCCATTCCACTTATTCACTCCTTTCCTTTCCTCTTATTTACTCCTTTCCTTTTCCATTTATTCACTCCTTTCCCTGTTATTCACTCCTTTCGCTTTTCCTCTTATTCAATCCTTTCCTTTTATTCACTCCTTCCTTTTCCTCCTGTTCACTCCTTTCCTTTCCTTTTATTCACTCCTTTCTTTTCCTCTTCACTCCTGTCCTTTCCTATTATTCACTCCTTTCCTTTCCTCTTATTCACTCTTTTCTTTTCCTCTTATTCACTCCTTTCCTCTTATTCACTCTTTTCCTTTCCTCTTATTCACTCCTTTCTTTTCCTCTTATTTAATCCTTTCCTTTCCCTTATTCACTCCTTTCTTTTCCTCTTGTTCCTCCTTTTCTGTCCTCTCATTCACTCCTTTTTCTTTTCACTCCTTTTTTCTTATTCACTCCTTTCTTTTCCCCTTGTTCACTCCTTTCCTTTCCTATTATTCACTCTTTTCCTCTTATTCACTCCTTTCCTTTCCTTTCCTTCTATTCACTCTTTTCCTTTCCTTCTATTCATTCCTTTCCTTTCCTCTTCAGTCCTTTCCTTTCCTCTTATTTACGCCTTTCCTTTCCTCTTATTCACTCATTTTCTTTCCTTTTATTCACTCCTTTCTTTTCCTCTTTACTCCTTTCCTTTACTCTTATTCACTCCTTTGATTTCCTTCTATTCACTCTTTTCCTTTCCTTTCCTTCACACCTCTCCTTTACTCTTATTCACTCCTTTCCTTTCCTTTTATTCACTCCTTTCCTTTCCTTTCATTCACTCCTTTTCTTTCCTCTTATTCACTCCTTTCCTTTCCTTATATTCACTCCTTTCTTTTCCTCTTGTTCAGTCCTCTCCTAATTTTCTCTCCTTTCCTTTTTCACTCCTTTCCTTTTTTTCACTCCTTTTCCTTTCCTTTCATCCACTCCTTTTCTTTTCCTCTTATTCACTCCTTTCCTTTCCTTTTATTCACTCCTCTTTTCCTCTTTTTCAGTTCTTTCCTTTCCTTCACACCTGTCCTTTCCTCTTATTCACTCCTTTTCCTTTTATTCACTCCTTTCCTTCCATTTTTCACTCCTTTTCTTTACTTTTATTCACTCGTTTTTCTTATTTACTCCTTTCCTTTCCTTCTATTAACTCTTTTCCTTTCCTTTTATTCACTCCTTTCCTTTCCTCATATTCACTCATTTCTTTTTCTCTTATTCACTCCTTTCTTTTCCTCTTATTTACTCCTCTCCTCTTATTTACTGCTTTCCTTTCCTTCTATTCACTCTTTTCCTTTCCTTTTATTCACTCCTTTCCTTTCCTCTTATTCACTCCTTTCCTTTCCTTCTATTCACTCTTTTCCTTTCCTTCTATTCATTCCTTTCCTTTCCTCTTATTCACTCCTTTCTTTTCCTCCTATTTCCTCCTTTCCTTTTATTGACTCCTTTATTTTCCTTTTATTCACTCCTTTCCTTTCCTTTTATTCACTCCTTTTCTTTTCCTCTTATTTACTCCTTTCCATTCCTTCTATTCACTCTTTTCCTTTCCTTATAGCACTCCTTTCCTTTCCTCTTAGTAACTCTTTTCCTTTTATTCACTCCTTTCCTTTCCTCTTATTCACTCCTCCTCCCACCTCTGTCCACAGGTATGAACCTTCCTCCAGGCCCCGCCCACAGGTGTTAACACTCCTCCAGGCCCCACCCACTCACCCAGGTTCTGGCGGTACTCTGACTTGATGCCGATCTGCAGGAGCTGGTTCTCGAACAGCACGCCGTTGTTCTTGCACACAAACCTGCAGAGCAAACACTCAGAGGGTCAAAGTTCAGCTTCATGTCAGTCTGTTGCCCCCTCCTCCTAGTCACACCTGTGCCTGGTCATCAGGTAGCACGCTGACAGCAGGTCTGCTTGTGTTTCACATTGTTATGAGGCACGACTGAGTGATTAAAGACGATCAGCTGGAGCCTGATGACTCAGCACAGGTGTGAATGTGAGGAGATGAATAACAGCAGGTGATGCAGGCGTCACATGATCAAATTTATCATTAAATATTAAACATAGACACACTTCAACATTTAACCCCTCATCAGACCAATCAATCAGACCAGAACAATCAATCAGAGCAGATTAATCAATCAGACTAAACTAATCAATAACACCTGATCAATCAATCAATCAGGCCTGACCAATCAATCAGGCCTGACCAATCAATCAGACCAGACCAATCAATCAGACCAGACCAATCAGTCAGACCAGACTAATCAATTAGACCTGACCAATCAATCAGACCTGACCAATCAATCAAACCGAATCAATCAAACCAGACTAATCAATTAATCAGACTAGACCAATCAGACCAGACCAATCAATCAGACATGACCAGTCAGACCAGAGTAATCAATCAGGCCTGACCAATCAATCAGACCACAATAACCAATCAGCAAGATTGCAGCAGGGTTTTTTATAATTATTTTTTCAGCCAGATGCCCCCTGCAGGTCACATGCAGCAAAGACAGACAGACGGACAGACGGACAGACGGACGGACGGACAGAGCTTACTTGTTGAGAAGGTCATCTGCCTCAGGCAGAGGAGCAGCAGGATCCTCAGAGGGAGGAGCAGAGCTGAGACACCAGGAGGAGACAGATGAAGGAGCGAAGGAGACACCAGGAGGAGACAGATGAAGGAGAGAAGGAGACACCAGGAGGAGACAGATGAAGGAGAGAAGGAGACACCAGGAGGAGACAGATGAAGGAGAGAAGGAGACACCAGAAGAGGACAGATGAAGGAGAGAAGGAGACAGCAGGAGGAGACGGATGAAGGAGAGGAGACAACAGAAGGAGATGGAGGAAGGAGAGAAGGAGACAACAGAAGGAGATGGAGGAAGGAGTAGAGGAATGAATTTTAGAGCAGAGCAACAGAATCAGAATGTTGAGATAAAACCAGAGGAGGAGGACGAGGAGGAAGAGGAGCAGGAGGATGAAGAGCAGCAGGAGGAGGAGGAGGAGGACAAAGCAGAGTTAGTGAAGCGAAATGTCACCAGTAAAAACATTTTGACATGAAGCTCCTGATGATCCTGCTGTGGCTTTACTGAAGCTCTCTGAGCTCAAACGGTCTCATCTGACTTCAGAGGATAAACTGAGTGAGAGCAGCAGGAAGGAGGCTGAACACTTTGACCTTCAGAGTGACCTTCAGAGTGACCTTGAGACAAACGCCTGCAGAGAGATGAACACACGCAGACAGGATGCTTCATTCTGACACACGGTGATGATATTGTTTTACTTTTTTATATTTTACATGACTGATATAATTGTGTTTTAAAGAAAGCCCTGTGTTAGCTAGCCCGCTACAGGAGCGTGATGTCGCGTGGGCTAAAGCCGCAAGGCCCCGTCACGCACTTCTACAGTAAACAAGGCTAAAGCCGCGAGGCCTGGTCACGCACTGCTCCAGTAAGCAAGGCTAAAGCCGCGAGGCCTGGTCACGCACTGCTCCAGTAAACAAGGCTAAAGCCGCGAGGCCTGGTCACGCACTGCTCCAGTAAACAAGGCTAAAGCCGCGAGGCCTGGACACGCACTGCTACAGTAAACAAGGCTAAAGCCGCGAGGCCTGGTCACGCACTGCTACAGTAAACAAGGCTAAAGCCGCGAGGCCTGGTCACGCACTGCTACAGTAAACAAGGCTAAAGCCGCGAGGCCTGGTCACGCACTGCTACAGTAAACAAGGCTAAAGCCGCGAGGCCTGGTCACGCACTGCTACAGTAAACAAGGCTAAAGCCACGAGGCCTGGTCACGCACTGCTACAGTAAACAAGGCTAAAGCCACGAGGCCTGGTCACGCACTGCTACAGTAAACAAGGCTAAAGCCACGAGGCCTGGTCACGCACTGCTACAGTAAACAAGGCTAAAGCCACGAGGCCTGGTCACGCACTGCTACAGTAAACAAGGCTAAAGCCGTGAGGCCTGGTCACGCACTGCTACAGTAAACAAGGCTAAAGCCGCGAGGCCTGGTCACGCACTGCTACAGTAAACAAGGCTAAAGCCGCGAGGCCTGGTCACGCACTGCTACAGTAAACAAGGCTAAAGCCACGAGGCCTGGTCACGCACTGCTACAGTAAACAAGGCTAAAGCCACGAGGCCTGGTCACGCACTGCTACAGCCTATAGTGAAATCCCACTTGAGTTGAAATCTGCGTTTGTCTTCTCGGGTCCAAAGGGGAAACCTGACTGACCTGACTGAGTCACAGGCGGCACAACCACAATCGCTCTAAAAGTGGTCAGTGAATGTATTTTAGTTTTTGGATTTTAAGGAACATTGTGCAGCTCTTTTTTATTGATCTGTCAAAGGCCGCTGACACTGTTGTTAATGTTATTTTAAAAAACAGACTCCAGATTATTTGGTCTGTTTGAACGGGGTTCCTACAGCTCAAGGCAAGTGAAATTCAAGACTTTTTAAGACTTTTTAATGCCGTTTGAAATCAAATTGAAGACCATGTCGACAACAAACCACAATTGAAACTAAATATATATATTTACATGAGTGGAACATTTTGGCATTGTGATGTAAATTTTTGCAATTACATGCCTATTTATTAACTCTATTCATACACTATCTCCCCACTTTTGAACCATTTTTGCCTTTTTTTTAAACACCATTTTTACAACTTTATGGAATTTTGCCCCCATTCATCTATTTTTGGCCACTGTCAGAACCATTTTTTGGAATTTTTACATGGTTTTTGAAATTGAATTTCAAATTTAATTACCAATTTTGCTGCCATAATCAATTTTCTTCAGGCACTTTTGGATGTTTTTGCCAATTTTTCGCCAATGGTTTTTGCAATTTCATACCTATTTTGCACCTATTTATTCACCTTTTTTCCGCTTTCATACCATTTTTACCCAGTTTTTACAATTTCATACCTATTTTGCTTCTGTTTTCTCCACTTTTTCTCAAATCTTTTATCCTTAGATTAATTAAATGTCATATTGGTTATACTATAAGAAGATATACTGCTTATTTTTAAGAATAGATAAGATGAGGAACATTAATACAATCGCAGATTAAGCTGAATCCTCTCTATATATGTATATATATATATATATATATGTATATATATATACATATATACATATATACACATATATATGTATATATATATATATATATATATATATATATATATATATATATATATATATATATATATATATACATATATATATATATATATATATATATATATATATATATATATATATATATATATATATATATATATATATATATATATATATATATATATATATATATATATATATATATATATATATACATATACATATATATATATATATATATATATATGTTCAGTCTTTAGTGTTAATTTACCATTCCAGGCCAATGATGCAAATCTGCAACATCCCAGAATGCATTGCATGTGAAGGTCTCTTTCAAAAAAAAAAAGTCAAAATTGTGGTGCTGTTGCGGTCCTGGTTGTCGTTGGGGCTCCGGGTGGGGGCAAGGTGGAAACGAGAGATGAACAGAACTGGGAAATACGTGGCGTTTGTTGGCAGCTCGATTCTGAAGCTTTGTGTTTTGCGCTTTGCATGTGTGACTCCAATGCCTTGACTCCCATCGTGCCGAGTCTGAAAAAACTCTTGCAAAAAATACACCGTGGATCGTACACGCTGCCTGGTTCTGCTTTTATCCAGACATGCGTCTGCTCTTAAAGATCCGGGTGCAACCACATCACCGTTTTGTTAGTTCCGCTACTGTAACTACGCGATGTTGCCACGAGAGAGAATCGGTAAATTATTTTTGAAAAATAGATAAATATTACTAAATATTTTTTTGTCCAAACTAACATAAATCTTATTAATGTCTTCAAAGTTTTAAGACTTTTGAAAATTGGATTTAAGACTTTTTAATGCCAATTTAGGCCTTATTTTTAGAATAATGAATTCAATGCCTTTTAAGACTTTTTAAGGATCTGCGGGAACCCTGTTGAACCATCAGTTGGTTTGTTTAATAGTTTTTTATTAGTCATATCTCAGAGGTCAAGCTGATGGCTTGACCTCTGGGCATCTTCAGGACCTCAACGGTGTACCACAGGGCTCAGTCTTCGGGCCACTTTTATTTACTCTGTAAATTAACACTATGTACAATGACATAAGGTCTCTAATGCTAATTTTCAATAATATGTGGTTGATGCTGTTATTCTCTGAACACTTAAAACAGGATTTAATGTCACATAAATTTAAATAAGACTGTATCCATGTTAGTAAGTCTGTAGCGCCCTTCCTGCAGCCCTCTGACCTCTGACCCCTGACAGCTGTTTGAGACTCAGAGTGCAGGAGGAAAACCACAGGATCCAGACTACGGTCCACAGCTCACATGTTCACAGGCACATACGTGTGATCTAACAGGGGGCTTGATGCCATGGACGTCTGAGGAGGAAGAGTTGATACTCTCTCCATGGTCAGCTCTATGTCAGCCCTGTGATTTACTTATGGACCCTCCAACAGCTGAACCATCATCATCTTCATTAAACTATTTCTGTCACAGCTGTGAGCTCTGAGATGAAGATTTTGTGTAAATGAAGTCTCCATACAAAGAGCTATAGTGAATGTTACTGTTATTAAAATATAAACTTGTTTATATTATATGGATAAAATATCAACAGATTTATGTTAAAAATATATTAACATAAACAGGTCCATATATATACACTCAACAAAAATATAAACACAACACTTTTGTTTTTGCTCCCATTTCTCATGAGACGGACTCAAAGATCTAAAATTCATTCCAGATACACAATATCGTACACCATTTCTCTCAAACATTGTTCCCAAATCTGTCTAAATGTTTGATAGTGAGCACTTCTGTTCTGCTGAGATAATCCATCCCACCTCACAGGTGTGCCACATCAAGATGCTCATCAGACACCATGATTAGTGCACAGGTGTGCCTTAGACTGTCCACAATAAAAGGCCACCCTGAAATGTGCATTTTTTTTGCTTTATTGAGGGTCTGGGGACTCAGAACCAGTCAGTATCTGGTGTGACCACCATTTGCCTCATGCAGTGCAACACATCTTCTTCGCATAGAGTTTATCAGATTGTCAATTGTGGCCTGTGGAATGTTGGTCCACTCCTCTTCAATGGCTGTGCGAAGTTGCTGGATATTAGTGGGAACCGGTACACGCTAGGGGTGAAACTCGCGAAATAAAAAATAACGAAATAAAATTCAGAGACGCTCAAAATAAAAGGACGAAATAAACCCCCCTCGCCTCCCGTAGCAAAGCAATCGCTGCAATACGGAGGAGGACTTAGCGACACTCCATCAAATAAATCAGTTGTGTGGACCTATTTTGGCTTCTCGTGTAAAAGACGAGAGAACAGTGAGAAGATTGAGGACAAAACAACAACCGTGTGCAAAATATGCCGCTACAGTTCGCCGTATACTGCGGCGAGAACAACTAGAACTGAACTGCTGACAGGCAGCGGCTGTATTGTGACGTCCATCATGTAAAAATAAAGGTGACTCCGACTTGCGAATACCTGCTTTTAATTAACAGTCACGGTGGGCAGTGCCCACGCCAACTACAATTTTAATTCACAAACAAAACAATGAGTAGTAATCTCTTAACCTCCTGCTAAGGGATCTCTCCCTCCTTGCTAACAAACATTAACTCTCTCCTCTGAACTCTGACCCGCTCGCCCCGCCTACCTGGCCCCTTCACTGACTGTCAATTTATAGGAACCATTAAAATCCACATTGATCACATAACAAACAGTAGAACTGCTACTGTATGTTTGTGTCTGCATAAAAAAAAGCAATGTTTGATTTTTGCATCTACTGTTGAGTTGACGAAGATCAGAAGTATATGCACTGTTATAGGCTAAATATTATAGTTCACAGTTCAGACATTTATAGGTCTAAACTGCAGCTCTGAGGACTGCTATTTGTTTTCCTTTTCATTCAAGAATGTACTTATCCTGATTGTTACAACAACAAAGCACTTTTTATTGAGATTTAATGTTTGTATTTGCACTGTAGTCTAAACAAGGGGAAAAACTTATTTATTTTTTTTCAAAGAACATTTATTTTGCACTGATGCAGCAATATTTTTTGTATGTCTGCATTAGGAAGAAAATAAAGAAAATGCGATTTTTACACAACTTCCTACCGTTGGAGATTTTCCTTAATCTTTATTTCGTATCGTGAGTATTTAAATCGTGAGCCCTGTTTAAGTATTTAAATGTCGTTTCGTGAGTTGACCATTTCGTTACACCCCTAGTACACGCTGTCAAGCACATCCCAAACATGCTCAATGGGTGACATGTCCGGCGAGTATGCTGGCCATGCAAGAACTGGGACATTTTCAGCTTCCAAGAATTGTGTACAGATCCTTGCAACATGGGGCCGTGCATTATCTTGCTGAAACATGAGGTGATGTTCATGGATGTATGGCACAACAATGGGCCTCAGGATCTCATCACGGTATCTGTGTGCATTCAAAGTGTCATCAATAAAATGCACCTGTGTTCTTCGTCCATAACAGATGCCTGCCCATACCATAACCCCACCACCACCATGGGCCACTCGATCCACAACATTGACATCAGCAAAGTGCTCACCCACACGACGCCACACACGCTGTCTACCATCTGCCCTGAACAATGTAAACCGAGATTCATCCATGATGAGAACACCTCTCCAACGTGCCAGACGCCATCGAATGTGAGCATTTGCCCACTCAAGTCTGTTACGCCGACGATCTGGAGTCAGGTTAAGACCCCGATGAGGACGACGAGCATGCAGTTGAGCTTCCCTGAGACGGTTTCTGACAGTTTGTGCAGAAATTCTTTGGTTATGCAAACCAATTGTTTCAGCAGCTGTCTGAGTGGCTGGTCTCAGACAATCTTAGAGGTGAACCTGCTGGATGTGGAGGTCCTGGGCTGGTGTGGTTACACGTGGTCTGCGGTTGTGAGGCCGGTTGGATGTACTGCCATATTCTCTGAAACGCCTTTGGAGACGGCTTATGGTGGAGAAATGAACATTCAATGCACGAGCAACAGATCTGGTTGACATTCCTGCTGTCAGCATGCCAATTGCATGCTCCCTCGATGCTTGCGACATCTGTGGCATTTTGCTGTGAGACAAAACTGCACATTTCAGAGTGGCCTTTTATTGTGGGCAGTATAAGGCACACCTGTGCACTAATCATTATGTCAGATCAGCATCTTGATGTGGCACACCTGTGAGGTGGGATGGATTATCTCAGCAAAGCAGAAGTGCTCACTATCACACATTTAGACAGATTTGTGTACAACATTTGAAAGAAATGGTAATATTGTTTATCTGGAATAAATTTTAGATCTTTGAGTCATCTCATGAAAAATGGAAGCAACAACAAAAGTGTTGCGTTTATATTTTTGTTGAGTGTAGATATCTATCTATCTATCTATCTATCTATCTATGTATATATATATATATATATATATATGTATATATATATATATATATATATTTTATTTATATATATATATATATATATATAAATAAAATGATTTAATAATTTATCATAAACTCAGCGTTAGAGCAGCTTGCGTGACTTCATTCATTTAAAGGATGTTTTAAATTATTTATCAGAGGATCTGTCAGTGTTTAAACTGTTTTAACTGTGCAAAAGTGAACAAAATTAATGTTTATATGAAATTAAAATATTAATAAGGAGTATCAAGCCCCACCCCCTCTGGTTTACATACATGAACATGTTCAGTAAAGACACACAGCCTGTCCTACAAACACGGCGAGAAGCCGCCATGTTTGTAGTTTACTATCTAACGCTGTACTTCACTAACGGCCCTTACTCCGAGTCACCAGAACCCTCCACCAATAGGGAGTCAGAGGTCTCGGTGGGCGGTTCCAGATCTCTGTCAATGTCCAATCACAGAAGAGGACAGGAGACGGACGCACATCCAGACCACGCCCACGCACATTCACACACACACAGAGGAAAATGGAGAGAAGGGAAGAAGAGAAAAAAGACGAGACAGTCACAAACAGCAAGATCAAGAACAGACATGTGCAGCTGCCGTCCACCACGGAGACACCACGCCACGGAGACACCACGCCACGGAGACACCACGCCACGATGGGCACGACGCCAAGGAGACACCACGCCACAGAGACACCACGCTACGATGGCCACGACGCCACGGAGACACCATGCTACATTGGCCAGGATGCCACGGAGACACCACACTACAATGGCCACGACGCCACGGAGACACCACGCTACGAAGGCCACGACGCCGAGGAGACACCACGGCACGATGGCCACGACGCCACAGAGACACCACTCCACGATGGCCAAGACGCCCACAACGCAACAAAAATACCACACCACTGAGACACCACGCCACAATGGCGATGATGCCTTGGGAGACACCACACCAAGATGGCCAAGACGCCCACGACTCCACGGAGACACCACGCCACGGAGACACCACGCCACAATGGCCACGACACCATGGAGACACCACGCCAAGGAGACACCACGTCATGATGGCCACAACACAACGGAGACACCACGCCAAGATGGCAACTACGAAACAGAGACACCATGCCATGGAGACACCACGCCACAATAACTACAACTAACACAATGGGCACGCCGCCACGAAGACACCGTGCCACAATGGGCATGATGTCACGAAAACTACAAGCCACGGACACATCACGCAACAATGGGCACTATGCCACGGAGACACTACACCATGATGGGCATGACGCCACTGAAACACCACACCACGATGGGCACAATGCCACGGAGACACTACACCACGATGGGCACGACGCCACTGAGACACCAAACCATGTTGGGAACAACGCAACAAAAACACCACGCCACTGAGACACCATGCCACAATGGGCATAATGCCACGGAGACACCATGCCACGATGGGCACAAAGCTACGAAAACCCCACGCCACGATGGGCACGCCGCCACGGAGACACTACGGCACGATGGGCACACCGCCACAAAAACTACATGCCATGGTGATGCCACGATAGGCATGACACCAGAGACACCACACCAGAGAGACACCATGCTATGTTAAGCCCGATGTGGAGACAACATGCCACAGTAGGCACGACACCACGAAAACACCATGCCAAGAAGACACCACGCCACGGTGGGCACAGCGCCACGGAGACACCACGCCAAGGAGACACCACGCCACCATGGCCATGACAACACGAAGACACCATGCCACAATGGCCACGACCCCACGGAGACACCACGCCAAGGGGACACAACGCCACAACGCCTTGGGAGACACCATACCAAGATGGCCACCACGCCACGGAGGCATCCTGCCATGATGGCCAAGAGGCCCGCGACACCAGAGAAACCAAGCCACGACGCCCACGACGCCATGAAGACACCACACCAAGATGGCCAAGACGCCATGGAGACACCACACAAAAACTACATGCCACGGTGATGCCACGATAGGCATGACACCAGAGACACCGCACCAGAGAGACACCATGCTATGTTAAGCCCGATGTGGAGACAACATGCCACAGTAGGCACGACACCACGAAAACACCATGCCAAGAAGACACCACGCCACGGTGGGCACACCGCCACAAAAACTACATGCCATGGTGATGCCACGATAGGCATGACACCAGAGACACCACACCAGAGAGACACCATGCTATGTTAAGCCCGATGTGGAGACAACATGCCACAGTAGGCACGACACCACGAAAACACCATGCCAAGAAGACACCACGCCACGGTGGGCACAGCGCCACGGAGACACCACGCCAAGGAGACACCACGATAGGCATGACACCAGAGACACCACACCAGAGAGACACCATGCTATGTTAAGCCCGATGTGGAGACAACATGCCACAGTAGGCACGACACCACGAAAACACCATGCCAAGAAGACACCACGCCACGGTGGGCACAGCGCCACGGAGACACCACGCCAAGGAGACACCACGCCACCATGGCCATGACAACACGAAGACACCATGCCACAATGGCCACGACCCCACGGAGACACCACGCCAAGGGGACACAACGCCACAACGCCTTGGGAGACACCATACCAAGATGGCCACCACGCCACGGAGGCACCCTGCCATGATGGCCAAGAGGCCCGCGACACCAGAGACACCACGCCACGACGCCCACGACGCCATGAAGACACCACACCAAGATGGCCAAGACGCCATGGAGACACCACACAAAAACTACATGCCACGGTGATACCACGCCACGATAGGCATGACGCCACAGAGACACCACGCCACAGAGACACCATGCTATCTTGAGCCCGATGTGGAGACAACACGCCACGGTGGGCATGACACCACCAAAACACCACGCCACGGTGGGCACGGCGCCACGGAGACACCACGCCAAGGAGACACCACGCCACGGAGGGCATGGCGCCACGGAGACACCACATCATGGAGACAACACGTCATGGAGGGCATGGCGCCACGGAGACACCATGTCATGGAGACACCACGTTACGGAGACACCACGCCACGGTGGACACGCCGCCACGAAAAACACCACGCCAGGGAGACACCACGCCACGGTGATTCCTAAAAGAATAGAATTTAATAAAATAACTGATTAATAAAATACAGCTGACTTAAAAAATTGACCCGGTAAAAGCTGTTTCAGTGCAGACAGGAGGACAGGTTGATGGTGGCGGGCTGCTCGCCGTGGCGTGGACGGTGAGGTGTCCCCAGGTGGACAGGTCCATATCAGACAGAAGAGGACAGAGCAGCACAGACACAGTTAGCTTTAAGTTAAAAGAGACACACAACAACAACACAACGATCCACAAACACAATCTCACACTGTTTCAGCTGATGCTCCCACAGACCAGTCTGCCCAGTCCAGACAGAGACCACCTCCAGGTCTACAGAAGACCTGAAGCTGTCTGTGAAAAACCAAACCCTCTGAGGGCAAGGCTCAGACTTTGATTTAGGATCTTCCGGAGGAACCCGGAGAGCATTTCAGGCTGTTTTAACATCTCTGCTCCAAACCAGGAGAGCATTTCAGTCTGTTTTAACATCTATGCTCTAAACCAGGAGAGCATTTCAGACTGTTTTAACATCTCTGCTCCAACCAGGAGAGCATTTCAGTCTGTTTTAACATCTATGCTCCAAACCAGGAGAGCATTTCAGACTGTTTTAACATCTCTGCTCCAAACCAGGAGAGCTATCAGACTGTTTTAACATCTATGCTCCAAACCAGGAGAGCATTTCAGACTGTTTTAACATCTCTGCTCCAAACCAGGAGAGCATTTCAGCCTGTTTTAACATCTATGCTCCAAACCAGGAGAGCATTTCAGACTGTTTTAACATCTCTGCTCCAAACCAGGAGAGCATTTCAGACTGTTTTAACATCTCTGCTCCAAGCCAGGAGAGCATTTCAGTCCGTTACAATATCTATGCTCCAAACCAGGAGAGCATTTCAGTCTGTTTTAACATCTATGCTCCAAACCAGGAGAGCATTTCAGCCTGTTTCAACATCCCTGCTCCAAACCAGGAGAGCATTTCAGTCTGTTTGAACATCTCTGCTCCAAACCAGGAGAGCATTCCAGTCTGTTTTACAACTCTGCTCCAAACCAGGAGAGCATTTCAATCTGTTTAAACATCTCTGCTCCAAACCAGGAGAGCATTTCAGTCTGTTTTAACATCTATGCTCCAAACCAGGAGAGCATTTCAGTCTGTTTTAACATCTATGCTCCAAACCAGGAGAGCATTTCAGACTGTTTTAACATCTCTGCTCCAAACCAGGAGAGCATTTCAGTCTGTTTTAACATCTCTGCTCCAAACCAGGAGAGCATTTCAGACTGTTTTAACATCTCTGCTCCAAACCAGGAGAGCATTTCAGACTGTTTTAACATCTCTGCTCCAAACCAGGAGAGCATTTCAGACTGTTTTAATATCTCTGCTCCAAACCAGGAGAGCATTTCAGACTGTTTTAACATCTCTGCTCCAAACCAGGAGAGCATTTCAGTCTGTTTTAACATCTATGCTCCAAACCAGGAGAGCATTTCAGACTGTTTTAACATCTCTGCTCCAAACCAGGAGAGCATTTCAGTCTGTTTTAACATCTCTGCTCCAAACCAGGAGAGCATTTCAGACTGTTTTAACATTTCTGCTCCAAACCAGGAGAGCATTTCAATCTGTTTAAACATCTCTGCTCCAAACCAGGAGAGCATTTCAGACTGTTTGAATATCTCTGCTCCAAACCAGGAGAGCATTTCAGTCTGTTTTAACATCTCTGCTCCAAACCAGGAGAGCATTTCAATCTGTTTAAACATCTCTGCTCCAAACCAGGAGAGCATTTCAGACTGTTTGAATATCTCTGCTCCAAACCAGGAGAGCATTCCAGACTGTTTTAACATCTCTGCTCCACTGGTCAGACCTCACCGTGGGCAGCATCATAGTCTCACACTGGACTGTGGTCAGAGGTTGGCCATGTTTTCATTTACCTTAGGAAACCGTCGTCGTTCACGGCAGCAGAGGGCGCCGCAGGCCCTGCCTCAGAGAACACATCCACCAATAGGCTGCCGGCGCTGGCGGGAGCGGCGCTGACCGGGGCGGTGGAGCGGATCCCCAGCAGGTCTGCAGACGGGGACGGGGTGGACTGCAGGGCAGAGGACAAATCAGTGAGGAGGTGACAGAGAGCAACACCTGTGTGTGCGGGGTTACTGAGCATGCTCACAGCGTTGGAGGCGGCCATGGCTGAGGTGTCGGGGCCCCGCTCGCCCCCTCCGTTCAGCTCCCCCCCCTCCCTCTTGGTGTCATCCAGCTCGGTCACTGAGACGGCCCCGGGGCCCTTCTTCTTCTTCAGCTTGGCCAGGATGGACGACTCCCTCTCAGGGAAGGGGGGCATCTCCTCCAGGACGGTGGCCTGCAGAGGACAACAGACAGTCAAGATCATACAGAGGATGTGGCTCCTGCTGGACCAGCCTGGACTAAGGCTTGGTTCTGGTTTCAGATCAGTTCTGGACTGAACCAGGTCGGCCTGACGATGACAGACCGCTGACACTAAAGGTTTCATCGATCCGGTCGACTGTCTATCAACATGTAAGTCAAATGTTCAATGAGCTGGAGGCCCAAACACCTTCAGGCCTGGTTCTGAACTTGGGCCTGATCCGGTTTGGTTCCTCATACTGACCAGGACGTCCGTGCTGGCGATGGAGGACAGCTTCAGGTACTCCACGGCCCTCTGCTGCAGCTCCACGTCGGAGTTTCGGATCTGGCTGTCGCAGCGCAGCACCTCCTGGATGGTGGCCTTGGTCTCTGGGAACAGGTTGATGAACTTGATGTAGGCAGACAGCAGCAGGGCCCGGGTTGGCACCGAGCACAGGTGGAACTTCGAATGAAGAAGGTTAAACTGGACCAGAGGGCTGAAAGAGAGAAGGGCCACCGTCATCCTTCATGTTCCATCTGTGCCGTCACGTCCAATCACACCAAACGTACCTGGATCGAGGGTCACCAGCAATCAGGTTTCCAAACTCTCCCAGGATGTAGCCTCCAACCTTCACCATGTTCTCGTGGCAGGCCGGGGCCTGCAGGGCCTGCAGAGAGGGAGCCTGAGTCAGTACAACAGCTCTGACCGAGTGAGCTTCATTTAACGTGGTCAAAGTCACACACATCCTCACAGAGGCCACGTCAGGACTTATTTAAGAAGTTAAATTCAACATCCTGAGGCAGGAGTTTGATGTGAACTCGTTCTTCTGTTTGATTACTGTCAGGCTGGTTAAAGCCTTCATGGCATGCACCAAACACCTCCAGGCCTGCTCACGCTCGTCCAGCCTCCTCTGACACACGTTTGGGTTCAGCTGAAATTATTTAACTCTTCATGTGAAGATTAATTACCTCAAAGACCGTCTTGGCGGCATAGCCCTGCACGTCGTCTCGGTTGATGACGATCTGAATGACACGGTACCAAACCTCCTCACTGACGTAGTCTCCAGCGATGCGGATGAGGTTCAGGATGGTGTCCACGTACCAGGAGTAATCCACGGCGTACTTCTCTGCCAGGATGGCCACCTTCAGCACCTGCAGGAGAAGGTAAAGCAGAACCGTCAGGTCTGATCCTGCACACTGAGCCGTCTGAGCGGACCCTTCGCCTGCCCACCATCTCCTCTCTGATGGAGTAGTCTGCCGTCTCCAGGTAGCTCAGCATCTCTGCCACGATCTGCTTGGCGTTGCTGCGGTCACACATGGCGTACAGCAGGTCTGCGGCTCTCTGCCGGACGCTCACGTCCCTCTCGGTCTGCACAGACACAGATCACAGTTAGATCAAACAGTCCTGACTGATCAGAGATCTCGTGTTTGGCGTGCGGCTCCACCTTGAGGGCGTTGATGACGGTCTCAATGTGCGTCTTGACGGCTTCGTGGGAGAACTCGGAGCTGGCCAGCGTGCACATGCTCTCCAGGGCCAGGTACCGCAGGTTGGTCTCTCTGTGCTGCAGGAACTGGCCCAGCTGGTTACAGGCTCGCACCAGCAGGTTCGGCTCACTGAGGAGAGAAAACGTGACCTTCAGGAGAAAACACTTCAAAAAAACATCAGCCTGAGCCGCTCCATCACCTTAGAGGCTATGTCCGGCTAAACAGAGGCCAGGACTGACCTGGTAATCATAGGCTGTGAGCTGATTGGCTCTCCTGCTTACTCGTGCTCACCTGTCGTAGTGGATGATGAGTGAAATGGCCTCGAACAGGATGGCATTCTTGGCGTTGGAATGCTGGACCTTCTTGGACTTGGGCGGCTCCTGGGCCTTGTTGAGGATGGTCTCCAAACACTCCACCAGCCGGCCCTTCACAGCGCCATCCTCTGGAGGAGGGTAGCACTGCAGCAGGCGCAGCAGCTTGCAGGAGAGCCACGGCGCAGGGACAAAGTAATAGGTGTAGTCCTGCAGGTCGGTGGAGGCCGACGACACGATCTGCAGAGGAAACGAAGAGGATCAGAACTGCAGCACGGGGCTCTGGTACGTCCTGCAGACTCTGTGTTAAAATGTAGATTTAAAGGACTTCGACATGGACAGCAGGCCTCTTTTTAGACCACTGGACAAGACTGTACCCTAAAATGTGTCTGGTTATGGTTTTCAGTTTTTGAGAACTGCAGAAGAACTCCTGCACAGCCTAAATCAGACAAAAACATGATTCACCTCGATACCCCTCTCTCTGTCTGGGTGAAAATATAAAAGCTGATTTTTTTGTTTCTGTTCTTTCTCAGCCAACTTCATCATGTCCGAGCAAATAGTGTTTAAGAAGAGAACACCATCCAGAAATGCTTCTAAAGGGAATCTGTGTCACTTTTACGAGGGCTGGGCGATACGGCCTAAAAATAAAATCCCAGATATTTCCCCACAAAAGACGATTTACAATTTTAATCAGTTTTTTTCCCTCACAGAGAAAAAAAAATTCCAAGTGGCACAAAAATGACATGAATCAGGTTCTGCCTTTATGTTGTCAAAATATATTCCTAAACCAATCAGAATTTCCCTCTTAAAATTAAAGTGCATGTCATAAATGTTGATTCAAACACAGGCAGGTTTTCCTACATAAACACTGAAAGCTGAGGGATGTTCACAGCTTGTTAACATGTTTCCCTCTGATCAATATTTAATCTAATAAAAATAATAAATACAAGCCTATAAAACCTGACAGGGCCACCATCATGGAAACTGAAAAGCTTCAGCATTTAGATTTTTTCAAACTTTGCAACGATTTACAATTTAACTAACAAAAAAAATCTCCATTTTTGCCTTTTAAATCTTCTGCAGACAGTAATTTAATTAATGGACTATCATGGCCCAGCCTAATATTTACATTTAAACATATTTATGGCTGATGAGGCTGAATTTGTTTTCCTGAAAAGACGGCAGCAGCCATCACTCTGACCGACTCACTAATGAAGGAGGAGGTGCAGGGCGGGTGGACAGGGATGGGGACTGATGCTTCACAGCAGCCTCAGAGCTGAGGGCAGTGACCATGATGAAGAGGAGAAGTCTTCATCGGTCATGAGGGACCATCGCACTCACCCTGCTGAGTCGGGACACGGCCAGGGACACACAGGTCTTAAACTCATCCGGATTCTTCTGACTCAGACACGTGATGAGGGAGATGGCTGCTGTCACCACACCCTGAAACACACATCATCTTCATCTTCATCTTCATCACCATCTTCATCACCACCATCTTTATCTTAATCATCACCACCATCATCATCATCATCATCACCACCATCATCATCACCATCATCATCACCACCATCATCATCTTCATCATCACCACCATCTTCATCATCACCACCATCTTCATCACCACCATCATCATCACCACCATCTTTATCTTAATCATCACCACCATCATCATCATCTTCATCATCGTCATCATCACCATCATCATCATCATCATCACATCATCATCACCATCTTCATCATCATCACAGCTTAAACCATGAGGTGATCAGACTCTTCATGTCTCACCATGTGCTGGTCGTTGAGCAGGTGGACCACGCGGGACGTCCACTCTCCCATCAGCACGAGGTCTGGAGACGTCTTGTAGAGCCTCAGCAGACAGAGGGCGGCCGACTGCTTCACGCTGTCCATGGTGTCTCTGCGGGGCGTGAACACAAGCAGCGTCACACATGTGATCAAGCTTTACAAACCCTCACGCCCTGCTCACGCCCTGTCCTCACCCAGCCACCAGGATCCGGGGGATCTCGCTGGCGAAGGCCTCGGCCATCTCGCGGCTCCCCACGTTGGCGATGCAGTGGAGGGCCAGGCACATGAAGGTGGGGTTACGGCTCGACAGGTCGTTCTTGATGGCGTTGTTGATCAGACGGATCAGCTCACTGTTGCTGTTCACCAGCACTGAGATGAACAGGTAACCCTGCAGAGACACAGACTCAGGTGTTCACGTCCACTCAAGAGGGTTTATATATGACACTAAGACAAATATTTATGTTTCAGTCTATAAAGACACAGGCTGCTAACAGGCGCTAGGATGTTAGCATGAAGGGCTGTACTATTCAGTTAACACACTATCAGGGTGCAAACTGGCTCACAGCACCTGCATCAAAAAATACCTGATAGGCTGAACTATACAAAAATATACTTCAGGAAAGGAGGGGATAAGGAAAGGAAAGGAGGGGATAAGAGGAAAGGAAAGGAAAGGAGGGGATAAGAGGAGTGAAAAGGAGGTGACAAGAGGAGAGGGGATAAGAGGAAAGGAGGGGATAAGGGGAAAGGAAAGAAGGGGAAAAGAGGAAAGGAAAGGAGGGAATAAGAGGAAAGGAGGGGATAAGGGGAAAGGAAAGAAGGGGACAAGAGGAAAGGAAAGGAGGGAATAAGAGGAAAGGAGGGGATAAGGGGAAAGGAAAGAAGGGGAAAAGAGGAAAGGAAAGGAGGGAATAAGAGGAAAGGAGGGGATGGGGAAAGGAAAGGAGGGGAAAAGAGGAAAGGAAAGGAGGGAATAAGAGGAAAGGAAAGGAGGGAAAAAGAGGAAAGGAAAGAAGGAAATAAGTGGAAAGGAAAGGAGGTGATAAGAGGAGAGAAAGGGAGGTGACAAGAGGAGAGGGGATAAGAGGAAAGGAAGGAGGTGACAAGAGGAGAGAAAAGGAGGTGACAAGAGGAGAGGGGATAAGAGGAAAGGAAAGGAGAGGATAAGAGGAGAGAAAAGGAGGTGACAAGAGGAAAGGAAAGGAGGTGATAAGAGGAAAGGAAAGGAGGGGATAAGAGAAAAGGAAAGGAGGTGATAAGAGGAACAAAGGAGGTGATAAGGAGAGGAAAGGAGAACTGCAGTAAGAGATGGATTCGTCTGCACTTTCACTTTGGTGTCATATTTATGTGACTTTTGTGACGTAGGTAAACTGTGACGAACTACAGTGTTCTAAGATGACCTACATGAAGCATGTCTGTCTTCTGCTTTACTCACAAAGTTATTTACTTCACCTGTTAACACGAGCAATCCCTGATCAGAGGATTTACCTGTGACAGGTGTGAGCTTCTGTAAATGTTGAAACTTTGACAGGCACTAAAAAAAATCATGAAGTCTACTTAAACACCAGAAAGTTTTAGAAGAACTGTTTTATTCACATATATCATTGTGCACGTTGTTTAAATTTATTATACTTAAAGTAATGTAAAACACCTTTTCCTTCTTTTACTAATTGTTTTTAAATAAACATTGTTCGAGACCCCACCATTCTGTCATGTTATTGGCGTGATTTACGTCATAAATGAAGATTGATGGTATTTAAAATCAATATAGGAAACAAGTACAATTGTTTTTTTATATATTCATCAACACTGTGGGCAGTTATGGAGAAGAAAGAATGCTTTGAATTAAGTGATTTATAAAACATAACATTTAACCGTTTATCCGTCCAGCATTTTAAAAATGATTAATAAAGAAATTAAATATAGAACTATACCTGCAAAAAATGAGTACTTAGTATTATAGCCTGCATATCTCATAGTCCCACAAAGCTCGTCCTTTCTCCTTTGAAAGTTTCAATAAATGTTCATAAGGTGCTGATTTTACACACATCACCTGCTGCAAGGCATTATGGGTCGTTCCTTTCTACTTTCCTTTCCTGGTCCAGTGTTTCCTAAGCTAAAGGAGATAATAAAGGAAGCACTGACCCTCCTTTCCTTAAAACTAGGATAATCCAAACAGACTTTACCACGGCTGAAGCTTAAATGCTTCTTCAGTCAGGAAGGTGCCTCATGAAAAAAAGGTCTATTCAAAGGCCCAGTGTGTTTACAGTGTTATTCATCTGCACCACCAGCAGGGGGCGGCAGCACTACAGTGAACAGTTCTGAGCATAAGCATGTTTAGCTCGGCTCAGAGTTGGCTGAGTTTATCCTCAGAGACATGTGCATGTGCGTGAACATCATCAGAGTCCTCATCATTAATCGATCACACCATCAATCTTTCTTCAAAGTCTGAGGCCGTTCTGTTAACAGGCCGGCCAGTTGACCATTATTCAATAGGCTGACAGCTGGTGGTTGAGGGAATACCGTGACGCCATCATCGGGCTGTTTGATCCACAAAACAATAATCGATATTCGATGTGGATGAATCCATGAGGACGTGTTTCAGAGCTCACAGAGTCGCAGGAACACGATGTCAGGTGTTTAAGAAACAGGTCGTTTGGAGTAATAAAACATTAGAGCATGTTCTTTATTAAAACTGGATCAGAGGTTCAGCTCACGAGCTCCATTAGTCATGTAAATAATCCTTTCATTATCGCACTAATGAACATTTCAGACGCAGCATCTCATGGCTCCATTACTTCGCTGACTCTGATCGTTGGTTTGTAGATTTTTGTACCAGTCAGGTTTTTGGCCTTTGCTGCTTGTTCTTTTTGTACTTCATGTTTTTAATAGGGCTGTCACTTTAATGCATTAATTAGATTAACTAATTACACCAGTTATAAAAATAAACAGGATGAATTATAGCAGACAAACATTTTAATATTAGCCAGCTGAAGGACCAAACAAGCTGAGCTGACAACAGAAACGGCCCATTTCAGACTCAGGGCTCTAATTTCGTGGCGCAGCGCAGGGGGCGCAAGCCTGGCGCACCGAGCGCAGTGTTAATTTCGTCCGCTGCCAATTTGACAATTTGGTAGACCATCTGCGCAGAGGTGGGTGTGACGGCGCATCAAGGGGAGGTGATGGCGCACCAGGGGGAGGTGTCGGCAGATTCATGTTGGCGCAGTGACAATTTCGTGCCAAAAACAGTGCAGAAAGTGCGCTGAAAGCTCGCCAGCTGCAACCTGGCCCAACCTCGGCTCAGGGCGGAGCGCACCCTCCGCAGCTGTAATTTGGTGACAAGTGCACATGTGCGCACGCCTCAGAGGCAGGTTTCCAGAGTGTCAGGCACATTTTAATGCAATAAACAATCACAGCAATCACTATTTAATGTAACAGTCTGAACCAGTATACATTTGTATCTATATTAACTGTCCCGTCACATCTGATGTCGGATTAAAGCCGTTTGTCATAATGGAAACTTAACCTGACGGCAGCTGGAAGTTTGATGCACATCTTATAAGTCAACAATAAACAGCCTTAACATTTGATACTGAGGATATATCTGGCTTCTCTCATTTCATTAAATTCAAAGAAAAAAAGGGGAAAAAAGACGAAGAAAAAGGAGAGAAAATAAATGTATGTCACTCAGGATTTACCTGTTATTTCCCATATTCCTCTATTTTAGTCTTTATTTTTAACGTGCTCTAAAAAGATGGAGAGCATTATTGCAAGGAGGATGAGGAGGAGACACCGGGAGAGTATACAGTTTATCACAAAAGGCTCTGCTATTTGGTGATGACAAACCAGGAGTGCAGGTGGATCACAAGCATTATGAATGGATAAGCCAGCTGGGGTGTAACTGTCTCTTATTTTTTTTACTCCTATTTATGACAAAGGAACAGATTACATCTGTCCCGGGAGCTGGCCCAAACGGTGACGCGCCCTGCTGTCCATTCTCCTGCTGAAGGGACAGTGTCTGCACTGCTGGGTCTTTCCAGCACACTGTTTCCGCGGTGGCGGGGATAATTCAGACCAATCAGACGCTGCGCCTCAGCCGCAGCGCATTTAAAGGCGAGGAGGCGCTCATTTGATTGGTGAAGACAGCGATCGGCTGTGTTAATCCCACTCACGTCTATTCTCCTCCTATTCTGACATTTCTTGGCGGAGAGGCAGAGACGTGGGCGTGGACGCGCAACCTCTGCGCCCCTGTGTGCCATGAGTGCGCCTCTCTTGGCACTGCAGGAAACTTGCAAAGTGTGCAGGTCACACCCAGTCCGCGCGGCGAAGGCCGGCGCAGGCAGGTGCGCTTGCGCCTGGTCTACGAAATTAGAGCCCTCAGCCTTATTTCATCTCTGAATTTATTTATCTATATTTGAAGAGTTCTTTTCCAAAATGCTATAGGAGCCAAAATTAAGAACGAAATATCACTCAGTGCTATTATTTTGTACACCGATTGTAATACCTGCCCGATCAGTATTTGGTGCCAGAAAGCTACATAACCCTGTTTAAACTGTATTTCTAAGTTCAGTTCCTCAGCCAACCCAGTGGTAAGTCTGGGTAAATAATGTCATTTTTCTAAATGAAAACGGATTTATAGCGTTTTGTTATAGAACTCTTCATTTGTACTGCACTCTTAATAAGGCACTGGGCCTTACCGATTAGCTGGATGACCTTTTCCTTATTTTGAATTAGATTTATGAAACACACTAAAAGTGCAATTTGAGTTGCCTGATTGATTTTAGAATTCTCTAGACAAGATGCCCTGACTCAGGTTTTATTTAATCACCAATAAAAATGTGGATTTACTAGGGGTGTAGCAACTGGTCAACTCACAAAACGATACGAAATACTCACGATACATTAGGATTTTTTTATGCAGACTTACACAAACATACAGCTGCTGCCTGTCTCCAGTTCATAGTAGTTGGTAGTTGGTAGTTGTACTCGACGCAGTATACGGTGAACTGTAGCGGCATATTTTGCACACGGTTGTTGTTTTGTCCTCAATCTTCTCACCGTTCTCTCATCTTTTACATGGGAAGCCAAAATGGGTCCACACAGCCGATTTATTTGACGAAGGAGCGTCAGCTAATTCCTCTACCTCGTCTTCCTCCATTCTGAAGCGAGTGTTTAGCTACGGTAGGCAAGGAGGGTAAAAAATCACCAGCGCCCCTTCGCTTCTTTTAGTTTGTGCGTCTTTGAATTTTATTTCATGATTTTTTATTTTGTGAAATTTCGTTACACCCCTAGGATTTGCAGATCTTCTCTTCTGAGTGAATTCATTTGATGAGTCATGCACTTCAATTTTGCAATGTCTTAGAATTCGAATTCTTTACTTGAGGACTTTAAGCAGATACAAGATTAAAATTCAGTTAATTAATTACAGATCCAATAATTAGATTATTTTTAATCCCCTGACAGCACTAGTTTATAAACTGGTTTTTCAGATTGAATGTACAGACCTCCTCCTTTGCTTTGTAAAAAATACTGTAAACACTGATCTCCTTTTCTCCCTTCACGTTACAGACCCTCCCCTTAGCAGGTGTGAAACAGGTAACAACACATTTTAAATGGCTCTCTTGATAACCATGTTCATTCATCAGTTTAAAGGAGTGCACAGTAAGGACAGATCATTTCTGTCCATATAAATCAGAGTAAATAATCTGTGAAGGTCTGACAGCAGCTCCTCTGCTGCGTGGCCCTCCTGTTATTGAACAGACTTCACCGACGGTGCAGCAAGCAGACGAGGCCCTTTACAAACAGCCATGTCCTCGTCCGAGGGTTAGACACACACGTCCTGCTGTAAACTCACCATCCTCCCTCTAAAGATCCTGACGCTGAGAGTTTCTGCTGACTCTGCACTTCCTGTTCCTGAGAAACCACCACCACAGAATGAGGAAGCAGGTTCACTCTGCGAGCTCTCAGCTTTACCATCTCACTGACTCAAACCTGCCGTCAGAGTCCAGAAAGTTCTGCTCAGAGGAACCTGCATCATCACCAGAAGACTCAACCACACACCTGAAACAGCCTGAAGCACCGCGGGGCTCATCCTGATAGCTGCTCTCTGACTTTAGCATCATGTGGAGGCTAACCCAGAGAAACACCAGAGGGGGCTTCAGGTGCAGAATACTCACCAACAACAGCCAGCTCAGTCTGAATAAGAACATTATCACAGGTCTGTCTCCACTACAGACTCAAAAAGAGGATTTCATGGTCAGAGAAGAAACAGGAGAGGAACACCTGAAGTCTCAGCTAACATGATCACTCTTTGGCCCCATTTACATTGCACTGTTTTTTTGACATGCGCAGAAGGTCACTCTGCCACTACCTGCAAATGTGTTAAGGTGCGTACACACTGGACGCCACTTGTACTACCTCAGCGATCACTCTCCATGCAAAGTCAATGTACAGCTGTCATGGGGTGGGGCTAACCCTCCCGCGATGCGACAGCCGCTTCTCACACTACCACATAGCTTGTTGTGCGATGTCAAAGTAAAAAAAAGTTGATTTTTTCAGGCGATGTCGTGTGTGACTGTGCGGCAACGGCCAATCAGCGGTGTGTGCACGTGTGACGGTGCCCTAGACAGACAGTTTTTCATCCGGACTACAGAGGAATAATCCATGTCCGTGTGGAAACATTAGTCAGTGAGGACATTAGTTCCGCCGAGACGGACCGCGGTAAACTCACAGATGATGCTGCTGCGTCAGCTGCAGTGTTTTGTGTTTGATAAGAGAATGAAAAGGATACAGCTGGAATAATGTCCCCTTATACATCCTATTATATGATATTTGAAATGATCACGGTGAAACTCGCGCGGACGTGACGTCACTGAGCGACGGCCGACGGCAACGGTGACCAAAATTAGGTATTTATGGATGCGCGACGCTACGTCGGTTGGCAACGCGATTTTGGTAGCTGGGTCGCTTGCAGTGTGAACGCAGCATAAGAGAAGAAGAGATGCACTTCCTGGGCACGCTCTGCGTACGTCACTTCGTGCCCCTTATGTACTACAGAGTGCCTACACAGGCCGAACAATCCTCTCTATCAACCCAATCCGCTTCAATCAGCCGTTAACATGAAGCATGGAGCGGATTGTCAATCAGCGTAGACTACCTCTTACAATCCGATCTGAAATACAATCAGATCCAGATTAATCTGATTGGCTAAGGTGTTTACAAGACAGATTTCAATCTGATATTAAAAAGGATTTCTGACCCATGTAAACGAGGCCTTTGACCTGTGACCATCACACCTGCACAGGGTCGTCTGCAGCTCCTACACGCTGTTTATCAGACTGTTGTGAGACTACTGTGCACGCACATTACAGTTAAAATATTAAAATCAGTTTGTTCTGCCATAAACAGCCCAGCTAAGACTGAGAACAGAGAGTTAAGGTGGAGTCAGACATCATGTCTGACCCTGTGTGTGAGCTCTGACTCCAGCTCAGGCTCCAAACAGGTAAAGACTGACGTTTATATCGACACGGCTTCATTTCCATCAGACAAACCCTGGGACTCAGTCTGAGTTAAATCAGCTCTGACACGAGGTGGGCGGCACGAGGACACGGCAGTCACTGACCTGAGGTTCATCAGCCTGAGAGACAGACTTCACATGAACACGTATGACCAACCTGCTGACAGAATAAACTCAAACTTCACGTGAACACGTACGACCAACCTGCTGACAGAATAAACTCAAACTTCACATGAACACGTACGACCAACCTGCTGACAGAATAAACTCAAACTTCACATGAACACGTACGACCAACCTGCTGACAGAATAAACTCAAACTTCACATGAACACGTACGACCAACCTGCTGACAGAATAAACTCAAACTTCACGTGAACACGTACGACCAACCTGCTGACAGAATAAACTAAAGTGTCCTGACTATCAGCCGGACGTCCCAGCGGCACGGCTCAGACCTGAGACCACGGCGTCCATCAGCCTGCCCTGCTCACCTTCACCTGTGGAGAGGGCGGAGTCATAACGCTGAAGGTTCACTTCAGAGGCTGAGCTCAATGTTTCACGGCTTCAGGGTCAGACATGAGACAAACCAAAAACTACCTGGTGGTGAACCATAAGCATCAGCGTAAACCACTGTGCCACAGCGTACCTGACCGTCATCAGCCAACAAACACCTGAGAACCTCGATGTAGACGCAGGACACTCCTCAGAGAGAGCATTAATTCAGCGTTACATCCATGTGGAGACTAACAGGTACAACATCAACAAGCAAACACATGGTCCTGTCATGATGTGTTCAAGGTCTGCTCAGAAAAATGACCATCAGGGCCCTTTGTCATGAGGCATTTAATTGCTCTACCTAGAAAAAGAAAGCTCAGTTTCTAACGTGCAAACTTCAACACACATTATGTACTTGATCTTCTCTTCCATCAGTAACAAACAAAAAAAATCTGATCAGAAACAACAATGAAAAACAAAACTAAACTACAAAAGTAAGGGAACAGTTTGGATTCATTAACACAAACTTTAGTCCAATAAAACTTATAACAGCTTTTTAAAAAAGGTTTTGTGTTCTTCAACTGAAAGCACAAAGTGCATCAATTAGCACGCCTTGGCCCTACTCTACTCAGCTCTACTCGATTAGCAGCGTGTTTCCACTAGCCTGGTACTTCCTAAAACAAGCTAGTTTTAGTACCTACTCCACTCTGGTTCCAAGCGAGCTGGGTCGATACTAAAAGATGACGTCACCGACTGCCGGCTACTGATTGGTCAGACAATGTCGTCATCGATGAGTCATGAGCGCGACGACCTAGCATGCTAGCGGTAGCTACCATTAGCTTACCCTCATCTGTCTTTTCTTTGCAGCTGGATTGCTCTCGTCCTCGGCTTCATTCTGTTGTATAGCTTCCAAAACTCTCCTGTGCTTCTCAAGGGGTATTTCTTCTTACCACCTGCAGCCTTCTTCTGCTTTCCTTTTTTACTCGCTTTGTGATAAAAAGACACAGATTGTTGTGTCGCGCTCAAAATGACGTCACTGCAGTACCGCTCAGCTGTTTACAGCAACACTGCGCCCTGTTGGGCAGGCGACTGGGGCTAATGGAAAAGCAGCACAAGGCGAGTAGAGCAGAGCCGGGTAGAGTCGAGTAGAGTAGAGCAGAGCTAATGAAAAAGGACCATAACCCCGCTCCTCAGGTGGACCCTCACACTAACCCCGCCCCTCAGGTAGACCCTCACACTAACCCCGCCCCTCAGGTGAGCCCTCACACTAACCCTGCCCCTCACATTCACACCAACATGCACGGCGGCGGGCGGCGGCGGCACTCACGATCTGCTTCTCGGTGTACTTGTTGGAGCTGAGCAGGTTGACGGCCTCCATGTGTCCGAAGTCGATGTCGTGTCCCAGCAGGAAGATGAAGAGCAGCTTGCAGACGTACTTCTTCTTGCTGTAGCCGTCCAGAGCTTTGTCCCCTTTGAACTTGGACCGGATGTTGGCCAGCTCCTTATTGATCCGCTTGATCTCTGCCTCCTTACTCTTACCTGAGGGACAGAGCACATCAGATTATTGAAGAGTCTGAGAATAAAAGCACGGTCAGCATGAATTATGGATCAAACCTGCTCAACCAACCAAACCAGGACGGAAACAGTTCCAGGTGTGTTCTGACTGACACTGAGCTGCTTTCAGGTGTGTCTGTGTGTCAAATCTATCTAACATCTTGTGTCCAGGGCCTCTCCATAACACGCTCACCCTGAACTTTGATTAAAGTCTGAGTGAAAAATACAGACAGGTAAAAATAATGGCACGAACAGGAGAAAGGTTTCAGCTGGAGCAGTGAATCATCAGCTTCCATAATTATAAGAAAGAGCTGTATCTGAAACTGAAGCTTTTTTTTAATTCTTTTTTTCTTTGGAACTGAAGCTTTTATTCTTTTTTCTTGTTTCTCTTTTTTCTTTAGAAATGAAGCTCTTTTTCTTCTTTTCTTTTTTTCTATAGAACTGGAGCTCTTTTTCTGTTATTTTTCTTTTGTTCTTTGAAACTGAAGCTCTTTTTTTCTTGTTTTTTATTTCATTTTTCTTTGAATCTGAAGCTCTTCTTCCCTTTTTTTATTTATTTTTTTTTAGAACTGAAGCTCTTTTTTTCTTTTTCTGTTATTTTTCTTTTGTTCTTTGAAACTGAAGCTCTTTTTTGTTTTTTATTTCATTTTTCTTTTTTTTTAAACTGAAGCTTTTTTCTTTTTTCTTTAAAACTAAGTTCTTTCTTCTTTTTTCCTTTTATTTTTCTTTTTTCCTTGAAACTAACTTCTTTTTTTTTTCTCTGAAACTGAAGCTTTTATTCTTTTTTTCTTTGAACTGAATCCCTTTTTCTTCTTTTTTTCTGTTATTTTTCTTTTGTCCTTTGAAAATGATGCTTTTACTTGTTTATTTCATTTTTCTTTTTTTCTTTGAAACTAAAGCTTTTATTCTTTTTTCTTTTGTTTCTCTTTATTCTTTAGAACTGAAGGTCTTTTTTTCTTTGTTGTTCTTTTTTTCTTTGAAACTGAAGCTCTTTTTCTTGTTTTTATTTTCTTTTTCTTTGAAACTGAAGCTCTTTTTCTTGTTTTTATTTTCCTTTTCTTTTTCTTTGAAACTGAAGCTCTTTTTCTTGTTTTTATTTTCTTTTTCTATTTCTTTGAAACTGAAGCTCTTTGAATTGCTCTTCAAAAACTCAGGTTTATTTCACCTCGACTGTCTCTGTCACTTATTTTACTCGGAGGTGAAATCGCTGACACAAAAGTCTGTGAGAAGTGAAACAGACAGAAAACAAACTTTCTGTTTTCAGGCCTGGATGACTCTGTGTGTTTTAACAAAGGCACTTTAGGCTTGAACTTGTTCTAATGAGATTAAACTGCCCTCCCTCAGTTTCCTCCCTGAACATGTGATCACAGCCCACAGGTAAGGCTGCTCCTCTTACAGGTAAGTCTGAACAGGTACATGGATGGACAGACTGAACTGAAGCAGAGCAGCAGATGTGTGAAGCCAAGCTCATGTTTTCAGCCCTGAAGGTCAAAGGTCAGGTTTAGGTGCTCGTCCCATCTGGTTTATGGCTGAGAACAGTCCTGTAGGTCACAGCTCTTCATCCCTGATCAGCTGGGACTGGAGTACACATCCAACTGTGAGCTGCAGGAGCACAGGCACTGCGTCGATGTATTAAAACCAGCTTTAGGAGCAGCTGAGTTACTCAACGTTTGGGTGTCCTCATCCTGCCGCTGTGGCAGGGTGGGAACACTCAAACGTTGCCTAATGTGGAGACGCCCACAGCCACAGTCTGCAGGACAGAGGCTCACAGTTTCCATCTGAGACCACAGGCTCATGAAACACCTGCACCAGGTTTGACGAGACCGGCTGAGGGCCTCATGAGACCTGCCGAGGGCCTCGGACCAGGAGCTGACTCAGTGAGGCAGGCCTGCGGTCGCCCAGAGGAATAACCATGAAGCCTGTGGGCCGACAGGAGCCGAGCACCACAACCGACAGTGGACACATCAGCAAGGACGTCAGAGTTAAACATCCACCTTTACTGTCACAGAAACAGAATGAGTTTATGAACACATGGCTCATATACATAAATATCTAATTACCATTCTTCAGTTTTTGAACCTGAAGTTTTGCTTCAACACAAAGTAGGGATGTGAATGTTTCCAGCTCCTGATCTGGTCTGGTTCTGAACTGATTTAAGATTCAGCTCTTTTTCTTTAGAGAAGTAAAGCTTCTAAGTCAGTACAATAACAGTTGAGCTTTGCCCTTACAGTCAGGTTTGTGAGGCTGTTTCCTGAAGCCTCCACTGTCTCTAACGGTGTAAATAAAAGAAATGAACAGTCAGTGGATTTAGAGGGATTCAAGGGGAACGTCCACAAAGTGTCATGTCAGGTTACCGCAGATTGAAAAACAAACTGATCATGATAAGATGTGCGCATAATTTACTGTGATATTTTATTTTAATGATGATATGCTGTTGTTTAATGCCCTAAATAAAGCAGAATGTGTGTGTTGACTTGAATCCATATGCTATAAAGATAAAAACAACAATAAATAAGCTCTGATGAAAAAATCCATTCAGACTAGAGTGTCTGAGACACAGCATGAAGGACCAGGACAAACACTGATCACCTTCATTTACCTGTTTGATTAACTCACAGCCAATCAGAGACAAGGGGAGGAGCCAATCAGAGTCAACAACCTGCACAGGTAACACCTGACACTGTGAAAGGATCTAAATTATTTAGCTCTAATCAGTGTCTCTGTTTGGGGAGGGAAGGTGTAGCAACACAAGATAAATACGTCAACCTCAGCAGATAACTAACATTTACCCAGCAGATCACTAACATCAACATTTAACCAGCAGATCACTAACATCAACATTTAACCAGCAGATCACTAACATTTAACCAGCAGATCACTAACATTTAACCAGCAGATCACTAACATTTAACCAGCAGATCACTAACATTTAACCTGCAGATCACTAACATCAACATTTAACCAGCAGATCACTAACATTTAACCAGCAGATCACTAACATTTAACCAGCAGATCACCAACATTTAACCAGCAGATCACTAACATCAACATTTGACCAGCAGATCACCAACATTTAACCAGCAGATCACTAGAATCAACATTTAACCAGCAGATCACTAACATTTAACCAGCAGATCACTAACATTTAACCAGCAGATCACTAACATTTAACCAGCAGATCACTAACATCAACATTTAACCAGCAGATCACTAACATCAACATTTAACCAGCAGATCACTAACATCAACATTTAACCAGCAGATCACTAACATCAACATTTGACCAGCAGATCACTAACATCAACATTTAACCAGCAGATCACTAACATTTAACCAGCAGATCACTAACATTTAACCAGCAGATCACTAACATTTAACCAGCAGATCACCAACATTTGACCAGCAGTTCACTAACATCATTCTGTAAAATAACATTTATTTCTTATCTGGACGTTGATGTTTAAAGTTTTTAAAGACTTCATGGCAGATGATCTTTAGGGAACATCGTCCTCACACTCTCAGCCTTCAGAGGCAGGAGGCTACATGCTAACTCATCCCTTTGGATCATTATTATGGGATGTTTCCTGATAAAACAAGATTAACCAGAGCAGAACTAACCCATCTCTCATCAGATCATCTGATTTGTTGTCCTATACCGGAGTCAGTCTGTTAGCATTAGCCTATGGAGGCTATCAGGTATCATCACAGCAGGGTCAAGGGTCATGCCCAAGGAAAGCTGACATGTGACAGAGCTGCACTGGGCCTCCTCCACCTGTCTAACCCTGAGCCTCCTCCACCTGTCTAACCCTGAGCCTCCTCCACCTGTCTAACCCTGAGCCTTCTCCACCTCTCTAACCCTGAACCTCCTCCACCTGTCTAACCCTGAGCCTTCTCCACCTGTCTAACCCTGAGCCTTCTCCACCTGTCTAACCCTGAGCCTCCTCCACCTCTCTAACCCTGAGCCTCCTCCACCTCTCTAACCCTGAGCCTCCTCCACCTGTCTAACCCTGAGCCTCCTCCACCTGTCTAACCCTGAGCCTCCTCCACCTGTCTAACCCTGAGCCTTCTCCACCTGTCTAACCCTGAGCCTCCTCCACCTGTCTAACCCTGAGCCTTCTCCACCTGTCTAACCCTGAGCCTCCTCCACCTGCCCGTCCCTGCTCTCTAACCCCGCAGGCTCAGGTGCAGGTGTGCGGGTCACCTGGCCCACCTGAGGCCCGCAGCCCGCCCCTGCCCTGACAGCTGGAGGATTCGGTGGTTGCCACACTCACAGTTCCGGATGTCCGAGATGAAGACGGCTAAGCCGCGCATCCCGTCCCCCTTGGACACGGCCGGCATGGCGGCGGTGTGGGCTGGTCCTCCCGAGCTGGTCCGTCAAACTGACCCGCTGGGCAGCGTCTCTCCCCGGGCTGCGGAGGCCGACCTGCCGTGCAGCAGCGACCGTTAGCCGTCCTCTGGGGCCCCGCTCGGTGGACCGGGCTGTCGGCGGGTGGTTAGCTCGGTGAGCGCGGATTAGCTGTTAGCTCTGTGGTTAACAGCGGGTTAGCTGGTTAACAGCGGGTTAGCTCTCGGGTTAACGGGCTCGTTTCCGCTGCTCTGACGGGCTAACGTTATTTTCATTCAATCTCTCCGGGCCACGATCAGCAGCTAGCGCTCTCACGGCTCCGGGGCCGACTGCCTTCGGGGTCGGGCACGGTTACGCGGACGCTGCGGAGAGCGGGCGGAGGCGGTAACGGGAGCACCGTCCGGTGATTTAACGTTCACTGCGAGTCACGCACCGTCAAGCTAGCTCAACAGCTAGCTAGCTAGCTGGCTAGCGATATCATTCAAATGGTGGCGAACATCACCGTGTGACGTCAACAGTCCGCAGACCGAGGTACCTGCCGAACACCGACACGCTTCTGAACACCTGCCCGGATAAATCGTGCTAAACGATCTGTCCCGTGTTACCGACGTCCGCTCTAATTCTCAGCCTGGACCGCGGCTCGGGATAGGGCTCGTGACACAAGAACCTACAGCGGGACCGCGCGCCACGTACCCGGGCACGCGCACGCTCCTGTCCGTCGGGTCGCAGCTGCGCGCTGATTGGTCGAGCTGGTTTTCAACTGTTATCATATCAGCCTGATGAAGGACAGGAGCGCCGAGATAAACCGAGGCGAGGAGGGCTGAACATGTGAAGATTAATGTCTGAGATTCTCATTAATATCAGCCTCAACGTCATCATTATATAAATGTGTTATTAACTAACTGACTTACTTTGACAATATTATTATCAACGCCTGATCTGAGTTATTTATTTATGTCCATCTCAACTTCATTATTATATAGTTTTATTATGAATGAATCGATTTACTTTATCAATATTATTACCGTCTGAGTAACTCTTTAATATCAGCCCCTAACAAAGATGAAGTGATGAGGTGGAGGTGATGTAAATGTGTGGACATTTAGAAAATGAAGGTGATTAATAAAAAGAGGAGCAGGGCCGATCATCATCATCATCATCATCATCATCATCATCATCATCATCATCCCATAAACGCCATTAATCATTTACATATGACATATTATAGTTATCATCCAAAGACAGACTGCACGGGGTCCAAAGCAACAAAACGTGATGTGATGTAAATGTGCTTCAGTTAAACAACTCTCTGTACCAGAGGTCGGAGGTCAGAGGTCTGAGGTCAGAGGAGAATGGTCACAGTGGTTGGAGATGGCAACAAGAAATCAAATAACCACTACAACCAAGAAATGAAGATTTCTGAGCACGCAACACACCAGGGTTAGAAGGCCACAGCAGGGTCCACTCCTGTCAGCTAAGAACAGAAGCAGCAGACTGTAAAGTGTCTCCTGGTCTGATGAGTCTGGATCTCTGCTCTACATTCAGAGTTTGGTGTGAACATCATAAACATGGATCCATCCTGCCTTGGATCAGCAGTTCAGGCTGCTGCTGCTGGTCCCTCAGTCCCACCTGAGCATGGTTCAAACCCCACAGCCTACCTGAGGACATGTCCATCCCTTTATGACCACAGTGGACCATCTCCATGTCTCAGAGCTCACACTGGTTTATCCAACATGACGATGAGTTTATTCTCCTTTTTTTGTTGTTTCTATAGATCCCCCTTTAATCGCCTGTCTTTGTGTTCCTCCATACTATAATAAAGTTTCTGAACACCAGAGTGTGAGACCCCTCCATCAGTGCAATCCAAGAGGACAGAGATAAAGCATGTTTTATTAAACCCTCAGGAGGAAACTGTTATTTTACAGTCTGTTGTTGAAACATGGTGTACACAAACCAAATCCCTGTGGACTGAGGTGATCCCCGTCCATCAAACAGGCTGTGGTAATGTACTCCAGCTTTGTAGAGTAAACCTTTACTTTATCAACCTGTGGTGAACAAGGCTTAACCCTGCGACTGGCATTGTAACCGTGTGGTTGACTTTTCATCACCACTGTATTTGAACCTCTGAGAGTCTGTCTTTGCCTGTTGTTCCTATTTCACCTCTTTGTAATGTGTAACGTAACACCATCGTATCTACAGCTGGTGGTGCTGAACATGAATGTAACTGTTTGAAAACTTGGACAAATTGGAAGTGAATCGTTGCTGCACAGCTCCAGAAAAATCTAACTGGAAGAGAATATAGCAGAGTAAGAAAGAATCTTTTCATATTTCCTGATCCTCTAACAATCATAATTTAGTTAATGGAAATAGATTTGATGATAAAAATGTATCTATGATTCCTCAGGAAACTAAGTCGGTGACTAAATATCTCCACTTGGCCCTCTGTTATGCTTTCATTTAAAAAACAAAAACAATAGTTGCAGAAATGAAACTAGAAAAGCACTCGGAGAGCGCACAGCGCCACAGTCCTCACCCATATTGTGATTTTTACCATAAACATTAGTCCTACCTTTGTTTCATCTATATATTTAGATTCCTTGAGCATGAAAACATACCATTAGCAACTGGATACATAATGACATCTTTTTTAGTTCAGTAGTTATTCACAGAAATCTCATTTTTCGCCATGGTGGCCAGACGGTGATCCGGATCAACACCAAAATTGAATCAGTTCTTCCTTTTCCCATGCTGAACATTTCCTGAAAATTTAATCAAAATCCATCCATAACTTTTTGAGTTATTTTGTTCACAGACTAACGGACAGACAAACAAACTCTCCCGAAAACATAACCTCCTTGGCGGAGGTAATAAATCTATTCATGCCAGAATAAGCATTAAAGGAAAGCCAACCACCAGGTTGACCTGCATACCTGCTTCCTGATTGGGTAATCTGAAAATAAAACCTAATTTTTTTTGTTCTAGTTTTCAAATCTAATCAAATATTGTTAAGTGTTATACTGTATATAGCTCCACCTCCTTATAGATATACCCAAAAATGGTGGTGTAATTATTTGTATATATTGTTAAACAATGTTAATAGTTAATACCATGCATGCCTCCATCTCTGTTAGTCTTAATTTTACTTCTTTTCCTTCATAATGAAGTTGATGTTGCTGAAAGGCTCATGCACTTTCATTTATTTTCATTTTAGTTGTATTTATGCTATTATCTATTTTTATTCTAATTACTTAGCGTTTCATTTGTAAATCTTTTCTGATGTTTCTCTTGTATCCTGCTGCTGCTGTAAATCTGGAATTTCTTAAATGTTGCAAAATGAAAAAGGAAAACAAATTACCAACAAATAATTTGTTGTAAATGTATTTCTCGGTTAACAACAACTTCATGACTTACTACTTTAATTACAACTTTATTTAAGTTTCTCACCAAAATATGATTTTTCTTCTCTGAGTTAAATAAATTCTGGTGATATTTTAGTAACATTTTCTCACTTGCCATCAGATAGGTTGACCTTGAACATCCATAATGTCACTGTGCATTATTATTATTATTACTATTGTTAAGCTGATAAATGTGTATTTATTGAGCAAATTTCAACTCTGGATTAAATTTTAGCTAACAGGACTTGTGGAGAGGTTCATCCTTTTTAAGACCAACAGTTAAAAGGTTTAGCATTTTGGTTTGATTTAACTTAAAGGAGACATATCATGCTGATGCATGATTTAATACTTACATATAATATAATAAATTTGAAAACAAGACCTTACACCCCCTTAATTTTCAAAAAATGAGATATTGTATTTTTTCTGATATCCTAGAACAAGATTTGATGCCTCTGAAAATAGGTCATTGTGAAATGTCCGCAAGATTTAAATCGTCGTGACGACACGAGGTACCTTTCTTTTTATTGGAGAAATCTGATAAAACACTTCCTCCTCTGTGATGTCCGTTAGCCACAAAACCGTCACCGAGGAACACATCCACCAGCAGGGGTATATAGGTCCCTAGCTCACATTCCCTCATTACCAGCTCTGGCCTGTAGGGGGACTCAATACGCGCTCGCTGCTTTGAGTCTGCCGGAAAATACAGTAGAAGAAGAAGGTCAGGCTGGCTCTACCCCCGATAGAACTGACCAATCAGAGCACAAAGGGCTGTGACGTTGCGAGGTAACTGTAGGTCATCCTCAGATCCGAGCGTTTCAACGAGAGCTTGATAATGGCCTAAAATGAGGATTTTGAGAACGCTATTGTGGGGCAATGAAGGAACTAAATGACTTGTACTGAGGGCAGAAATGCTTTACAGGCATCCTAGTCTGGCATAGTGAAAAGGAGAAACAAGCATGATATGTCCTCTTTAATTTGCCTTCCATGTGCCACTTTAAAACTGCTGAGTGTTTGTGTATGGGTGGTATGAATGACCAGTGTTAAAGGACAGCTCAACGTCAGTATTTACACACTCAGCTTTTTTCCACTGATAAATGTTTTTAGTCCTAAAGGTGTCGAACAAAATAGGACACAAACAGCTTCGTTCCTGCTGCTGTAGGCCTACCTGAGCTGATCAAGCTGCAGCCATATTTGCACAGCATATTATTTATTTATTGATTTGTTCTTACCCTGACGATTCACAGAGCTGCCAACTTGATCTTTGAATGATTTTATAGGTTTATTTCCTCTTTCTCATTTTCCTTTGTCATTTGTCGATTAGCTGACTTTATGACATTAATTGGGCTTATAATATTTATTAATATTTAATATTTATTTATTATTTTTTAATCTACATCAATGACATGGCAATGTCATGTACTAAACTCCTCCCAGTTCTATTTGCAGACGAGACAAACCTCGTAGCTTCGCATGAAGACTTTCTTATTTTAATTAAATCTGTAAATGAGGAACTATCCTCTATTGTGGAATGGTTTAAATGGAACAAACTTGCCCTTAATGTAAAAAATGTAACTTAATGATTTTTTGTAATATATCCTATAGAATTAGCTAAAATCTTTATCAATTATAGTCAAATTGAATTGGTTCAGAAAACTAAGTTCCTAGGAGTAATTATAGATAGTGGTCAAATGGTCTGATCATATCGACCTTGTCTCCAAGAGATCTGCAAAAATGCTTAGCATATTAAGAAAGGTTTGTCCCTTAATTCACTCCTCAGTTTATTTAACCTCATAATACAGCTTGAGTAGCTAGATGATCCTCTGTCTTTATGTGTTACATCTTCTTTGGTTATTTGTGTGTCTTGATGGATGTCTGTATCGCTCTGGGATCAACACAAGTTTTCCAGCAGATATAATTACAGTTCCCAGGACCTGAAATGTTCCTCAGTTTGGAGTTTAAATAAATTTAGTACAGGGTCTGTTTGGATCTCCATCAAGGCTTTCAAGTCAGTTACAGTGATTATTTTTAACAAATCAAATACAGTGTTGGAAACATAAACTTGAGAGAAAGCATCGTTTGAGCATAAGCTTAGTTTTACTCTTCAGCACAGTGTGATGCCTCTGCTCTATTGAAGATATTAAACATGCAGCTCGGGCTCATTTACATCTTTCTTTGTATTTTGTGGACATCTCAGGACTGCAGGACCCCCACTGAGCAGAGCCACAGAGATGCTCCCTGTTACCTGAACGCAGCATCTCGGACGTGTCCCTGCTAACACGTGACTCTTTAAATTCAGTAAAACTGTAAAACTGTCCACTTCAACAGGACATGTGTGAAATAATCACACAAACTTTATTCATGTGTTTACATGATCAAACAAACCCAAATCCTTCTTCCCAAAGTTCGCGTCAAACATTCTGATTCAAAGACGTGACGAAGCTCAGTGGGCGGGGTCTGTATCCCAGCTGTCCAATCAGAGGCCAGAGTTGGTTGTCGTGGGCGGGGCGTGGTGTGGTCTTTGGAGCTCACGAGCCTCGCGCAGTCAGGCAGGAGACCGAAATGGCGGCACCAGCAGAGAGGATGGAGGTAAGGTCTGACCACGGGCACCGCGCTCACGCTTTTATTCTTGTTTTTTAAAAATGTTTTCGTGACTGACGGCGTCACCGCGGACGCGTGCGTGTGTTTAATCCGTCAGGAGCTCGTGCTTTAATCCGCTCGTCCTCGTGAGGCGGTGATGCATCCATTTTAACTTTGCTTTATGTTTCTGCCAGTCATCCACCTGAGCTCCGAGCTAAACCAAAGTCCTCCACCTCACCTGTTCATGTTAGTCCGTGTGATGAGCAGTCCTCCCGGGCCGTGCCGGTCCTGCCCGGCCCCGGCTCAGCCCCGGCCCGGCCCCGGGGGCGGCGGCGGCCGGAGGCTGCTCCTCAGCCCGGAGACCGCATGGAGACGAACGTGTTAGCATGTTAGCATGCTAGGATGCTGCCTCATCCTCCGTCTGCTTTCACTGTTAGCAGCAGTTAGCTCCTGTTAGCCTCTGATGCTACATTCATGCGCACATCTGCTCTCACCAGGTTTAATGAGCTGATTAACAGGAGGACTGGGCTGTTAATTAGGCCAAACATACTTTTGTTCACATATTTAGAGGTGGGCAGCTCACAGGTGAGGTCGGACAGGTAACTTTGTTAAAGTCTGAGGCCGGTGCTCCGGTGCTGTCGTTACCACGTGTCTCACATAATGATCCCATTATTTAAACTAAGGTGTGTTAATGTCAGAGGCCTCAGCTGGGACATGAACAACACTCTCAGAGCGGGGGGTTAATTTAATGATTTATCCTGTTTCAGTGGAGCATTTGTCCCACACTAAAGTTTAATTCTTGTTATGGTCCATTTATTTATTTCGAAATTATCAACAACACAGTTGAACAATAAATGATCTTTCATAACTAAAGTATTTTGAGGAATAAGGCACATGTAGGAGTAAAACCAAGAACACACAATAGGTGAAGAAATGAGGAGCATGACTGCAGAAATATAATTAAGTTTTATTTTGTAGTTATGTTTTAATGAGTGAAATTGAATCGAATCTTGAGGGACACCATGGACAAAGACTTTGAGTTTCTACAGCCTAATATTCAGGATCCACGTGGAGGGAAAACCAAACTGTGGTGTGAAACCTCTCTGTGGATCTGGGTTCAACAGTTACAGGAGATGCTTTGTCCAATGGAAAGTGTTAAGAAATGTACCAGTCATTCAAACATAAAGAGAATTTAAAAAAGAAAATACTTAAGATGTTGCTGTGGTTAAAGTAGTAAGCCCAGTTTAATGTTATTTTTTTTCTTTATCCTAAATCATTATATTAAAGGCCTCGTGTGTGTCTGACTCACAGCTCAGGAAACATCACCGTCCGAGGTCATGAAGTCATGATAACTATGTGAATATTAAACGACCTCGCTGAGGGTCGATACAGCCCTGATGTTGGTCTGTCTTTGGTCATCGTCGCTGGAGTTAAACCTCCACGATGAGGCCTCCCGATGAATGTCCAAAATTTATTAGTAAAGAGTTAAACCCAGCAGATCAGATCACCTTAAAACAACTAGTAAACGTGTTTATTCCTGATTTACACATGTTTGTAATAGGGCTGGGTTAAAAAATCATTTGAATCGATTTCCCTTTGTATTGTTCATAATCGATCCATAAAGTCCAAAGATCGATCTTTCAACGTGGGTAGATTTTTCTTCATTGGACGTGCAGAGAAGCAGCCTGTGGTATCAACTCTGCTAGTCGTGTGTTTAGCGCTGCTTTCCACTGAACAAGATCTGAGATGTTACTGGAAACAGTCAAAAAAACATGGTGGAAGTGAATAGGGACACCACCGAGAGTTTAAAAGTTGACGTTTGGACATATTTCAAATTTAACAAGCATGAAAGAAAAGGAAAGTTGGACAAAAGACAAGTAATTTGCAGAATATGCATTAATACATATCATTAATATGTGATTATTGTACCTGCTTTGGGTTCAGTCCTTCATGTAAAACAGTTTTAATAATGTACCAGGTCTAAAAGTCATTTACAGCATTATTTTTACTGAGATAACCCAGACTGAACAAATATAGAATCGTGAATCGAATAGATTTGAGACCTCTTAATATCAAATCGATCCATGAAATCTGAATCAATACCAGCCCTAGTTGGTAATGTATTTATCAGTTCCTTTGTTGTCGTGACTGTAGCATTATTGACTTTGGGGTGTATTCTCAGACTGGTCAGGGCCTCGGTGGATGGCTGGCAGGGCGTTGACACCGTTTAAGAGCTGATGTGTTGACACCCTTTAAGAGCTGATGTGTCGACATGATGTTCTGGCTGTGAGGGTGACGGTGTGTTTCTGTGTTGAGGTTTCTCAGGGGGAGAGCTCAGCAAAGCCTGCAGCCGAGGACATGACATCAAAAGACTACTACTTCGACTCCTACGCCCACTTTGGCATCCACGAGGTAAGATTTCATTAACTTATAGTTTACTTGATTTAACCCTGTGTGACATTAACCCTCAGCCGTCCCTCTGCAGGAGATGCTGAAGGATGAAGTCCGCACCCTGACGTACCGAAACTCCATGTTCCACAACAAACACCTCTTCAAAGACAAGGTGGTGCTGGACGTGGGCAGCGGGACAGGGATCCTCTGCATGTTTGCCGCCAAGGCAGGAGCCAAGAAGGTCATAGGGGTATGTACTGAAGCATGTTGGGAGAATAGGAGGGTGTCCAATCCTCCGGCCATTTGACTAATATAAACTACATCCGAGCTCCATCATAAGGCCTCATACGAACGATAGAAAAGAATTATGAGTTATTCCTCAGTGGTTCAAGGCTCAACACAGCCCATTAAAGAAGTAAAGGGATGTAACAGTTCTTAATGTAATCCTGAATCTTTGGTCTAACGTCCAGGTTTGATATGCTCCTGGTAATCTCAAACAGTTCTGGTCCTGCTCGGTGGCCCACAGTAGGGCTGGGTATTGTTAAAACCTTAAGATTCAACTCTTCATGTTACGACGTGATTCAGTGAGAAGGAGAAATACACAAATAATTACAGTGCCTGTTTTTATTTTCTTACCAATATGAGCATGTGTGGTTTGTCACGTCACACTTTTGAGCACTTAAAGATGCTATGAGGAGTTTCTAAGTAATTCCAAAAAAGTCTGACTTTTAGATATATGCCTGATGGAAATACACACTTTAAGATGAGTTTTATAGCATCAAAATAGGTTATCTATAAATGCTATTCCTTAGCTTCACGGTCGGGTCGGACAGGGCTGGACTGGCCTGGATACTCAACTTCAGGAACAAGACAATTAAAACTAGAGCAAATGTATATTATTCAGACACGTCTTAGAGCACCGGGCTGTAAGTAGCCATATATTGCCGGCTACAAAACTATGATACTAAGTTTTCCAAAAATTGCTTGTTGTCACACATCAAAAACTACCGCTATGTAACTAGAAAGAGATACATTACCTCGTGGCTTTGCATCCTGTAAGTTGTTGAAAAGAGAAGTTGTAAAGCAATGCAGAGTTCTGAGGAAGGTCCGAGCTGCATTCATTAGCATCACAACAAACACACGCTTGGGTCACGTCTTTACGACAGTCGCCGTGCGTGCTCATGGGTAGCAGAGTCTTTATGTCGCCGGAAATAGATTCTCCTCATAGCACCTTTTTAAATAGCTGAGAATAAAAATTTGCACAATAACTTTGTGCATATGCAGTATAAAAGTAAAAAACCTGACAGTTGATACTATAGTTAACTTAGTAACTTAATACATTTTTCATGAGCTCAAACACTTTTGTTTGCCTACAGTAGTGTCCATGTTACAGTCTGTTTTATTACATCATGTCCCGACTTTTTTCTTTTTTTTTCACCGATGCAGCTCTTGTCCAGCTGAAGATGGAGTTTTTGACATTTCTTCCTCCAGTATTTCTAAAATTTCTGTTTATGGAATACATAAAAAAGCGAACTACTGTAAATGCCTGATAACAGCCGAGGTGTTTATCTTTTAACCAGGCATTTAATAGCTTTATCACAAAAATCTTATCAAGTAAAAAAATGGAAGAATTTAAATGTAATCAAATTATTTATTTCACCAGGATAAATGTCACCTTTACGATTTAAGGCCAGATCACAGCACCACAGTTACATCGATCATCCTGACCTGTGGTGTGAGGATTCTGCAGAGTCCAGCCTTTACTAAACCTGAACATCGGTCACGTTTGAGCTCACGGGGCCTCGTGGTCTGATCAAACCTCAGGTGGACAGAAGTATTCAGGTTTAGGTTTTGTAGAAGCAGCATGAACTCTAATGCTGCGTTCACACCGCAAGCGACCCTGCTACCTAGATCGCGTCGCCCGCTGACGTAGCGTCGCGCGTCCATAAATACCTCATTTTGTTAACCGCTGCAGTCGGCTGTCGATCAGTGTCGTCTCGTCCGCTCGAGTTTCACTGCGATCATTTCATATATCACATAATAGGATGTATGAGCGGACATTATTCCAGCTGTATCTTTTTCACTCACGCATCAACCACGAAACACTGCAGCTGATGATGCAGCAGCATTATCTGTGAGTTTACTGCGGTCCGTCTAGGCGGAAATGTCCTCACTGACCTTAGTTCTGCCTAGACGGAACTCATCCGCCCTGTAGTCCGAATGAATAACTGTCTGTCTCGGGTACCATCACACGTACGCACGCCTCTGATTGGATGTTGCCACACACAACATCACCTGAATAGATCAACTTTTTTTGAACTTTGGCATCGCGTGACGAGTGAAGTGAGCGGCTGCTCACGAGTATCCTAACTATGTCTTTACTTTTCAGATTGAGTGCAGCAGCATCTCGGATTACGCTGTGAAAATTGTGAAGGCCAACAAGCTGGATGACGGTGAGTGAGCAGAGCCAGTCCTGTGGTTCTTGATTCAAATAGACCCGGTCTGCCTGGTACCAGAACCAGACCAGAGACACTGAACTGGTCCGCTTGTGTTTCAGTGGTGACCATCATCAAGGGGAAGGTGGAGGAGGTGGAGCTGCCTGTGGACAGAGTGGATATCATCATCTCAGAGTGGATGGGTTACTGCCTCTTCTACGAGTCCATGCTCAACACAGTCATCTACGCCCGGGACAAGTGGCTGGTAGGACCAGAGCCGAGTCTTAGCGAGCAGGATCGGGTCTTAATGACTAATAAAGGTCTAATAATCCTAATGACTTCTGATCGTGTTTGTGTCTCCACCTCAGAAACCAGACGGGCTGATTTTCCCTGACAGGGCCACTCTGTACGTCACCGCCATCGAAGACCGCCAGTACAAGGACTACAAAATCCACTGTGAGTGACTCGCTAACTAAATAACCCAGTTTATGTGAGGACGCAGCCTTCGGCTCATCAGCCAGTCAGCACAGGTGTGGAGTAACTCCGCCCCCAGCCTGAAATAGGGTGTGGTTTATAGACATGTGAGTAGATGTAAATAAATTGTTGGAATGTCAGTGGCGTGGGAGTTTGATTTTATCCAAGGTTTTGTCTCAATTGTGAGCTGTAACGGCCTACGGTGGCTCACCAGCTAACTAGGAGAGAGCAAAGTAATGGTTGGTAGTAGTTAGCTTGAGAGCTACGTGTTGGCACCCCTATATGGTCACTAGAACTGAAGTTCTCAAAATGGTTCCTGTTTGGATGCTGCTGGCATGATCACTGCCTCTCAGACACAGACGTTTCGTTTGTAAATGTAGCCGCGCCAGTTTGTGCCGCAGCAGCCATTTTTCTCTTATCTTCTGGAAAAACACGACTGCATTGCATTGTGGGATACAGGAGTGCGATATCAGGTACATCGTATGTGCACTCATTTGCTGTGCATTGTATTTTATAGTGAATTAAATTAACCCATAAGAACTGAATGGCGCACTGTATCTGTGACAGGTAACGGTTCAACACAGCTGTTAGCATAAACAGGAGTTCCTTAAGCTAGGTTAGCACAACTTTACCAACGTAACGTAACTGAAAAGCATGACCGACTCAGCGCAGCACGCGCCATTACATGTGGCAGCCATGCTGACCTTTGACCCCATGAGCCCAGGTTTGGTTGTAGCGCAGTGAACTCGTTGACCTTGAGCGTGTCCTCTGGTGTGCAGGGTGGGAGAACGTGTACGGCTTCGACATGTCCTGCATCAAGGAGGTGGCCATCAAGGAGCCGCTGGTGGACGTGGTCGACCCCAAGCAGCTGGTCAGCAGCGCCTGCCTCATCAAGGTGGGTGGAGCTTAACGAGGTCAGCAGGTGATGTTTCCTGTGGGTGTGGCTAACGGCGTGTTCCCGTTTAGGAGGTGGACATCTACACGGTGAAGGCCGACGACCTCACCTTCACCTCGCCGTTCTGTCTCCAGGTGAAGAGGAACGACTACATCCACGCCCTGGTCACCTACTTCAACATCGAGTTCACCCGCTGCCACAAGAGGACCGGCTTCTCCACCAGTCAGTGAACGCACCACCACATCATACACCTAACAATTAACACCAGTCAGTGAACGCACCACCACATCATACACCTAACAATAAACACCAGTCAGTGAACGCACCACCACATCATACACCAAACAATAAACACCAGTCAGTGAACGCACCACCACATCATACACCTAACAATTAACACCAGTCAGTGAATGCACCACCACATCATACACCTAACAATAAACACCAGTCAGTGAACGCACCACCACATCATACACCTAACATTAAACACCAGTCAGTGAACGCACCACCACATCATACACCTAACATTAAACACCAGTCAGTGAACGCACCACCACATCATACACCTAACATTCTCCACCAGTCAGTGAACGCACCATCACATCATACACCTAACATTCTCCACCAGTCAGTGAACGCACCATCACATCATACACCTAACATTCTCCACCAGTCAGTGAACGCACCACCACATCATACACCTAACATTCTTCACCAGTCAGTGAACGCACCACCATATCATACACCTAACAATAAACACCAGTCAGTGAACGCACCACCACATCATACACCTAACAATAAACACCAGTCAGTGAACGCACCACCACATCATACACCTAACAATAAACACCAGTCAGTGAACGCACCACCACATCATACACCTAACATTCTCCACCAGTCAGTGAACGCACCACCACATCATACACCTAACATTCTCCACCAGTCAGTGAACGCACCACCACATCATACACCTAACATTAAACACCAGTCAGTGAACGCACCACCACATCATACACCTAACATTCTCCACCAGTCAGTGAACGCACCATCACATCATACACCTAACATTCTCCACCAGTCAGTGAACGCACCACCACATCATACACCTAACATTCTCCACCAGTCAGTGAACGCACCACCATATCATACACCTAACAATTAACACCAGTCAGTGAACGCACCACCACATCATACACCTAACAATAAACACCAGTCAGTGAACGCACCACCACATCATACACCTAACAATAAACACCAGTCAGTGAACGTACCACCACATCATACACCTAACAATAAACACCAGTCAGTGAACGCACCACCACTTCATACACCTAACATTAAACACCAGTCAGTGAACGCACCACCACTTCATACACCTAACATTAAACACCAGTCAGTGAACGCACCATCACATCATACACCTAACATTAAACACCAGTCAGTGAACGCACCATCACATCATACACCTAACATTAAACACCAGTCAGTGAACGCACCACCACATCATACACCTAACAATTAACACCAGTCAGTGAACGCACCACCACATCATACACCTAACATTAAACACTAGTCAGTGAACGCACCATCACATCATACACCTAACATTAAACACCAGTCAGTGAACGCACCACCACATCATACACCTAACATTAAACACCAGTCAGTGAACGCACCATCACATCATACACCTAACATTAAACACCAGTCAGTGAACGCACCACCACATCATACACCTAACATTAAACACCAGTCAGTGAACGCACCACCACATCATACACCTAACATTAAACACCAGTCAGTGAACGCACCATCACATCATACACCTAACATTAAACACCAGTCAGTGAACGTACCACCACATCATACACCTAACATTAAACACCAGTCAGTGAACGCACCACCACATCATACACCTAACAATTAACACCAGTCAGTGAACGCACCACCACATCATACACCTAACAATTAACACCAGTCAGTGAACGCACCACCACATCATACACCTAACATTAAACACCAGTCAGTGAACGCACCACCACATCATACACCTAACAATAAACACCAGTCAGTGAACGCACCACCACATCATACACCTAACAATAAACACCAGTCAGTGAACGCACCACCACATCATACACCTAACAATAAACACCAGTCAGTGAACGCACCACCACATCATACACCTAACATTAAACACCAGTCAGTGAACGCACCACCACATCATACACCTAACAATAAACACCAGTCAGTGAACGCACCACCACATCATACACCTAACAATAAACACCAGTCAGTGAATGCACCACCACATCATACACCTAACAATAAACACCAGTCAGTGAACGCACCACCACATCATACACCTAACATTAAACACCAGTCAGTGAACGCACCACCACATCATACACCTAACATTAAACACCAGTCAGTGAACGCACCACCACATCATACACCTAACAATAAACACCAGTCAGCGAACGCACCAACACATCATACACCTAACATTAAACACCAGTCAGTGAATGCACCACCACATCATACACCCAACATTCTCCACCAGTCAGTGAACGCACCACCACATCATACACCTAACATTCTCCACCAGTCAGTGAACGCACCATCACATCATACACCTAACATTCTCCACCAGTCAGTGAACGCACCACCACATCATACACCAGTCAAACAGGGTCTTGAGTGTGGGCCTGCCGTGGTGTTGGTGTAATAATTTAATAATTGTTATAGTTGTAATAATCCGGTTTAATCCCTGCTCAGGCCCAGAGTCTCCCTACACACACTGGAAGCAGACGGTCTTCTACCTGGACGATTACCTGACCGTGAAGACGGGGGAGGAGATCTTCGGCACCATCAGCATGAAGCCCAACGTCAAGAACAACGTAAGGCCACGCCCACCTGCTCTCACCTGCTCAGCCTATCTAACCTCACGTTAGATTAGTTTTTCCTTTGTTAGTCCAACATTCCAGATTTAGAGCAGCTGCAGGACAGAAGAGAAATTTAAGAAAACTTACGGATTCAAACTAAATTAGAGTTAAATAAAAATATAAAATCACAGTCTGTGGGATGTTAAATGTTCTGTATTTCACAGATGGAGCCTTGAGGTTGTATAAGTATAAATACAGTGGTTATGTGCATGTTTAAGATTTAAAGGTGACATATTTGAGGTCTATACAGTTTATTACATGACCTTCATCAGAGGTCACAGGGCGCCCCTCCTCATTGGCTGTTTGTCCCCGCAGAGAGACCTGGACTTCACCGTGGACATCGACTTTAAGGGCCAGCTCTGCGAGATGTCCAAGACGTCGGAGTACCGGATGCGTTAGCGGCCTGCAGTGCGGCGCTCGCCTGCAGCAACATTTTAAAGACTCTTCTTCTTCTCCTCGTTTCCTCGTTCAGACAGTATTAAAGGTCACGTCCTCGGGGTCAAAGTGCGTTGCCGTGGTGATTCATTGTGCCGTAGTCTCTCTGCAGTCGGCCGTTTTCTTCTGGTTTGTTTCGTCCCTGATCATGGCGGCCATGTTCATCAGACGCCGTCTGCAGAGATCTGTTCACTGTTAGCACGCCATCAAGCTCCGCCCCCTCATCACGCTCCTGTTCAGTTGTACGTCTGCTGGTTCATGTTTAAGCTCCGCCTTCTCCACGCGTGTGCGGTCCATTGAAAACACGCGTGACCTGTTGGACCAGAACCAGCCGAGTGAGCGTGTGCAGATGTGGCACACACCTGTCTGAGCTAAGCCCCGCCCCTTTATGACGTCTGTCGACAGAAGGACGAATAGAAGCCGAGTTTGGACGTCAGGCCCGACGAGGCGAGCAGAGGTCCTCCATCTTTGACTCTCTGTATCGGACTGTTGGATCCAGACTGCACGCCGCCGCCGCCGCCGGTCGCCGGGTTTGACCTCCGTTAACTGTAACCTTTAACCTTTAACCTTTGGCCTGAAGTCTCAGAGTGTTTGGGACGCGGCCTTCAGCTCGTTAAGCCGTCCAGAGGCGGCGCGCAGTCTGGGTCTGACGGCGGCGTCTGCACATGCTCAGTTGATCCTACAGGTCTGTGGGGTCACGACCCCGGCGTACGTCCGCCTGAATATTCAGTCCTCTCCGGTCAGTCTCACTTCCTGTTTGTATTTGTTTGCCGCTGCTGCGATTTCTTTTTTAATAAACGAATAAAGTGAAACGTGCGTGTGCTGGTGTCTGCTTTGACCTTCAGGTGCCCTCGACCTGCTCGTTCTTTCTCAGGTGAGTGTTTGTTCAGAGGGTCGGCTCCAGGCCGAGCAGAACAAACACGGACAGAAACACAAACAGGAAGTCGGACAGAAGTGAAGTTCTGCTGCAGTTTGACCAGATCACAGGAAAGAAAAGCCTTTAAATGGTCTGACAGACACATTAATGTTTGGAGCTGAATCCAAAACTGATCTCAGTTTTTCTCTTTCATGTCAAATGTTGTAGATTTGTTTCTTTTTAAAAGACGGGACAGCACACGTTAATGAACATATAAATGTAAACATGTGAGATTAGAGCCGGCAGGCTGGTGAACAAAACATTTATACACAAAACAAAACTAAACAAAATACTATCAAAGCAAACGAAGTGGATCATCAATAAAAAAAACATTCAGGCCAAGGGGCTGGTTAAAGTGTAAAGTGCATTATTGTTTTGCAAATTGCAGAAAAAATATAAAGTGATAATTTGATTGCCAAATGCTCAATTACATGTTACAATAATCTGATACCAGTGATGGTATTTTGTGATACCTGGAGTTCCTAGGAATATAAAGTGCTGTTGCATTGCTATTTGAACTTTAGGATCTTTGATTTCTTAAAGTATAAAAAATACTGAACAGGCCCACATCAGCTCGTGCTGATCAAATCCCTAATGGACTGAATCTTCTAGAGGAGGTAGCTGTTTGAAAACTGGGATTTCAGCTGAATGAGGCACTGGTCTGTAGCTGACAGTAGATTTTCTATTTTACTTTATTTTTCTTGTTACATCCTGATGCCAAACCATGGGGACACCAAATGCAAACTTTTCACGTGTTCCTTTGGTCCACATCCGTAAACTCTCCACACACTGCTGCACGCTTTGTGAGGGCCCATGGTTTGTCTTGATCACAGAGTTTTACTTTAATATGTAAAATATGTCTGTTTGACAAATGCACTGGAATGAAGAAACTACCACAAATATAGCCAAAGGAGTCAGGGCTGTTTAGACATTTACGACGAGAGCAGCAGGAGACATGATCTGAAACAAAGGAAATATATACCTATGGAAATAAAACACTAAGATGGATACTTACAAGCTTTGAAAACTAAAAACAGCATAAAAAGAAACTTAAACAGTATGCCCATAGTTACAGGTTAAGAGAAAAGCCAGCACTATGCTGGCTCTCTGTTTGTAGATATTAATAGTTCTGACCTATTAGGAGCTGCACACCCCTCTCACTGCACTGTCTCAACTGTGACTGCACAAACACGTTTCTGCAGCTGCAGATGAGTCCAGTCGTGATCAGCTGGTGAGTCTTATTACAGATAATCAGGGGAAGTTTGTTTATCAGAAGGTCAGCTGTGTGACATGCAGGAGTAAAAAACTTCAATTTTGGAATCAGCACAAAAATCTAAACAGATTTTTTAATTGTTTCCCAGTGTGATGAATCTGAGCAGGGACTGAGGTTGATGTTTCTCTGCTGTTGGTCTGTGAGCCAGCAGGGGGCAGCAGGTGACAGGTGAAGACTGAGCTCCACCTGCCTCTGAGGACATGAGGGTAGCCAGAGCCAGGCTGAGGCCCCATCCACACGAAGACAAACCGAGGTCTAAACGCATACGTTTTTAGCTGAATCTGCGTATCATCCATATGAAGACGGTGTTTTGGGGGTCTGTAAACGGATCATTTTTGAAACCAGGTTCCAGAGTGGAAAGATTTTGAAATGCCGTATACGCAGCTCTGTGATTACTGGCTCTCTGCCACTTTTCAGATACGCTTACATCATAGTTTCATATCTTCATTGACACGCATGCACCACACGCGACAACAACAATGGCGGCATACGTGTAGCATCTGTGCTGATGAAGCTAGTGACCCTACTACCCCTGTTGCAGCAAAATCTCCTTCTCAATCACCACTGAGTTGAACAAACAATTATCGAGGACACATTACAGCACTTTATGATCACTTTATCACAATCTCTGTTTACAACTTTTGACACAAGTGCACATGCCCGCTGTTTTTTCATCTGTTTCTGCTTGTTTCCGTCATATCGTTACAGCGCCCCTAGAGGTCTGACGTGTTTTACAGCGTTTTCATGAGTATCGAGTGCATGTATTCATGTAGATGCACACATTTTCTGAGACTTGGTCTTTATGACGATCGTTTTGAAACTGTTAAGCGTTTTGTCTGCGTGTGGATGAGGCCTGAAAGTGTTTCCTGAAGGCCGATCAGGCTGAAGGAGCAGCTCGGTCAGGCTGATAAAACGATTTAGATAACACCACTTTCTGAAACACACTGTGAGGTAGATCACAGATAGACTGATCCAAACAGGAGAGACACACGCGCAAACTTCACTGCAATAATGGATACAGTAAATCTATTTTCTGTGAGCACTTATTATTTTTACAGTCCATTTGTGCAGTTTGAAGACAGAAGCTCGTAACAGTAGAGGAATTAAAATTAAAGGACAGATGATAAAATAAGTTGCTGAAAGAACCTCCTGACATTTTGACCATTTTAATAATCTAAAAACATCTGTGTGTCACGGAGTCAGTCTGTAAAGATTAACATTTTTAAAAATCCATTTGACTTTTTGCAGTTAAAAACATGCCTGAAAAAAAGTGGGCTTTTTATAATGTTAATATATTAAAATATTCCTATTCTAATAAAACGACTGAATGTCTGTAGAATATGTGTCCTTGTTAATGAAAATCTAAACGCATTCAGGGATGTAACCTTGATGTTTATCCATTAAAATGGTAGAAATGCCCATATAACACACACATATATATTTATATATATCACACTGTATATGTGCAGTACACCAATGTTTTTATTTTATTCCATGAGAGGGAAACTGTTGAACCATCTCACTGTGTAAATGTTTGTTACACTCTGTTCAGACTGTTTACAGTTATAAACTAAAAGACTTCTTAAAAAAAAAAAAAAGACAAACAGGAAAAAAGATCTGAGAGGAGACATGTCAGACACAAAGACTCCATAAAGACTGAGGAAGAGTCTTGTTTGATTTAAAGACTCTGTCATTGTTTTATGCAGAAGATGTTAAAATATTTCAATAAAAAGAAAACTAAAAAAATCTAAAAATTAATTAGACAGAAAACCTTAAATACACAAACATGGGACATGTGAGTGATTTGATTTGTTTGCTTTTGGTTGAAATTCCATTTTTCATTTTATTAATCCCTCGTCCTGTTTTTGTGAAATGTCCCTCTGAGCATTCTGTCGATCTTCACTCCTTATAAGGACACGGACAGCCCTGTGGCTCCGCCCCCTCGTTTGTTTCCTGTTTGTCTCTTTAATCTGAGACGCACAGACGAGACGAGAATAAAGTGAAGCTCAGACAACCTCTGACACATTTATGTCATATTTACAGAGAATAACCATCAAATAATTTAAATGATTAAATATTACAATAAAAATACATGAAAATATTTAAATCCAACATATATATGCATGTTTATTAAGATAACTACATTGAATAATATTGAAATACAACTATCAGATAGAACTAGTTCAAGTCATCTATCATTAAACAAAATAAATATTTAAATAAAATATTTGAATACAATAAAATAAAATAATGATATAAATGATACATGTATCATGTCAATAAAAGGTATAGTTAAGTATATATATACATTTAAATAAAATAACTTTAATAAATATATGTAAATGTAATGTTTATTCATATTCAGATATATAAAATAATATTAAAATACACTTGAGGATAACTGTGTTCTATATTTAAAGAAAAGGTGTCCTACCAGTAACATAGTTTTATATCATTTAAATATAATATACAGTATATAAATATATAAATACAGTATGACTGTTCTCAAATGCAGATGTTTTTTTTACATTATTTATGGAGCTGCCTTCATCCCTCTGACCTCTGACCTCTGACCTGAGCTTTCTCAGCTGCTAAATAATAAACTGATGACAAACACAGAGTCTTTAAAAAAAGCTGGATCATTAGAAACCAAATCTGTTCACAGAAACTCTTCTAATAATGACATTTCCATGTCTGAGTGAACTCTTCTGCTGTAATCTGCATCTGTGCTCCAAAACTGAACTTTGACCCCGTGTTTAAAATGATTTACGCTTTAATTCACCAACCGTAAATGCACGTCATATTTAGAGTTTATATTTAGAGTTTATGGGAATTTTTGACCATTCTTCCAGAAGAGCATTTGTGAGCTCACACACTGATGTTGGACCAGAAGGCCTGGCTCTCAGTCTCTGCTCTGATTCATCCCAAAGGTGTTCTATGGGGTTGAGGTCAGGACTCTGTGCAGGCCAGTCAAGTTGATCCACAGCAGACTCTGTCCTCCATGTCTTTATGGACCTGCTTTGTGCTCTGGTGCACAGTCATGTTGGAAGAGGAAGGGGCCAGCTCCAAACTGTTCCCACAAAGTTGGAGCATGGAATTGTCCAAAATGTCTTGGTGTGCTGAAGCATTCAGAGTTCCTTTGACTGGAACTAAGGGGCCAAGCCCAGCTCCTGAAAAACACCCCCACACCATAATCCCCCCTCCACCAAACTTTACACTTGGCACAATGCAGTCCCACAAGTATGGTTCTCCTGGCAACCTCCAAACCCAGACTGGTCCATCAGATTGTCAGATGGAGAAGCGTGATTGGTCACTCCAGAGAACACGTCTCCACTGCTCTAGAGTCCAGTGGCGGCGTGCTTTACACCACTGCATCCACACTTTGCATTGCACTTGGTGATGTGAGGCTTGGATGCAGCTGCTCGGCCATGGAAACCCATCCATGAAGCTCTCTGCTCTGTTCTTGAGCTAATCTGGAGGCCACATGAAGTTTGGAGGTCTGTAGAGATTGACTCTGCAGAAAGTTGGCGACCTCTTCTCACTATGCGCCTCAGCATCCGCTGACCCCGCTCCGTCAGTTTACGTGGCCTACCACTTGGTGGCTGAGTTGCTGTGGTTCCCAAACACTTCCACGTTCTTATAATCCAGCTGACAGTTGACTGTGGAATATTTAGGAGTGAGGAAATGTCACCACTGGATTTGTTGCTCAGGTGGCATCCTATCACAGTTCCACGCTGGAATTCACTGAGCTCCTGAGAGCGACCCATTCTTTCACTAATGTTTGTTAAAGCAGTCTGCATGCCTAGGTGATGATTTTATACACCTGTGGACATGGAAGAGACAGGAACACCTGATTCTGATTATTTGGATGGGTGTGTGAATACTTTTGGACGTATAGTGTGTTTATTCCTTCATTCAGACTCTCTGATCAGCTTCATGTTTTTTTCTGTACAAATAAAATAAAAATATAAAATGATGTTTTATTGGACAGCAGCTGTGAGCTCAGTCAGGATTTACAGGTTAAACTTTGAGCTCATAAAGTCGGACACATCCTGAGCTCCTCTTTGTTTGAACTTCCTGGTCTTCAGGAAACCAGACCAGGGACCCTCCCTCACCCCCGAGGACACGACCATCCTGGAACAGGAATCTCTGATCTCTGTCCTATCAGCTGATCAGTGAAGTCTTCAGACTCAGAGTTCATGAGCACAGGGCAGAAGGCTGAGCCTCAGTGTGTGCTTCAGACTGATCCACCAGAATGTTTGTTTGATTTAGTCCATGTTAATGATCTGTTTGTCTGTCCATCTGTCTGTCTGTTTGTCTGTCCGTCCGTCTGTTTGTCTGCCTGTCTGTCTGTTTGTCTGTCCCTCCATCTGTCTGTCTGTCCGTCCATCTGTCTGTCTGTCTGTCTGTCTGCCTGTCTGTTTGTCTGTCCGTCTGTCTGTCTGTATGTTTGTTTGTTTGTCTGTTTGTTTGTTTGTCTGCCTGTCTGTCTGTTTGTCTGTCCCTCCGTCTGTCTGTCTGTCCGTCCATCTGTCTGTCTGTCTGTTTGTCTGCCTGTCTGTTTGTCTGTCTGTCTGTCTGTCTATCTGTCTGTCTGTCTGTTTGTCTGTATGTTTGTTTGTTTGTCTATCTGTCTGTCTGTCTGTTTGTCTGTCTGTTTGTATGTTTGTTTGTTTGTTGTCTTATTTCCTGTCCTGATCAAACAGACTGAGAGGTGAAGAACTTTGTGGAAAGAAGACGGAGATGAAGGAGGAGGAGGAGTCAGTGGGAGGTGCTGCAGACTCTCCCCCTCCTCCTGTCTCTGTGGGCGGGGCTAAGAAGAATGTGGTGGAGCTTCAGGGGAAACCACTGAGCCATGTTGTGCTGTGAGGAGATCGGCTGGAGTGGAGCAGGATGAAGGAGCAGGAGAAGAAGAACGGAGGAGGAGGAGGAGGAGGGCTGACGGCGGGGAGCAAGAAGGAGAAAGACCAGGTATGTGTCACCTGCCTGGGCCTGTAATGACCTCTGACCTGCAGGAGGGTGTGACAGCAGAACTGTAGAGGAAACAGGATCCAGGACCGGATTTGGTGCTTCAGAGACAAAAAGACCTCAAACAGTCTGTGTGGACTTCAGGTGTGGGTCTGGACTCCAGGTGTGGGTCTGGACTCCAGGTGTGGGTCTGGACTCCAGGTGTGGGTCTGGACTTCAGGTGTGGGTCTGGACTTCAGGTGTCAGTCTGGACTCCAGGTGTGGGCCTGGACTTCAGGTGTGGTCCTGGACTTCAGGTGTGGTCCTGGACTTCAGGTGTGGGACTGGACTTCAGGTGTGGGACTGGACTTCAGGTGTCAGTCTGGACTTCAGGTGTCAGTCTGGACTCCAGGTGTGGGTCTGGACTTCAGGTGTGGGTCTGGACTTCAGGTGTGGGTCTGGACTTCAAGTGTCAGTCTTGACTTCAGGTGTGGGTCTGGACTTCAGGTGTGGGTCTGGACTTCAGGTGTGGTCCTGGACTTCAGGTGTGGTCCTGGACTTCAGGTGTGGTCCTGGACTTCAGGTGTGGTCCTGGACTTCAGGTGTCAGTCTGGACTTCAGCTGTGGGACTGGACTTCAGGTGTCAGTCTGGACTTCAGGTGTGGGTCTGGACTCTAGGTGTGGGTCTGGACTTCAGGTGTGGGTCTGGACTTCAGGTGTGGGTCTGGACTTCAGGTGTGGTCCTGGACTTCAGGTGTGGGACTGGACTTCAGGTGTCAGTCTGGACTTCAGGTGTGGGACTGGACTTCAGGTGTCAGTCTGGACTTCAGGTGTGGGTCTGGACTTCAGGTGTGGATCTGGACTTCAAGTGTAGACTAGAGGATGGTCTGCCGGCTGAGCTATGCTACGTACAGGTTGATCTGGGTGGTCCGTTTGTCCCGGGTCCAGAGGAGACATAGAGTTCCTCGTCAGGTCTGATCCACCTGCTCAGGTAGTCGTCAGATCTTCAGGTGACCTTTGACTGAGCTGGTTGGGGTTCAGAGCTCAGAGGTCAAAGGTGTCCCACTGAAGCAGACTGGACCATAGCATGTTAGACTGGACTGATAAATTTCAGAGTCAACGGGTTAAATAGACTTAAATATAGAGAGAGTTAAATAGACTTAAATATAGAGAGAGTTAAATAGACTTAAATATAGAGAGAGTTAAATAGACTTAAATATAGAGAGAGTTAAATAGACTTAAATATAGAGTTAAAGAGGTAAAGAGTTAAATAAAATGTTAAATAGACTTACATATAGACTTAAATAAAGAACTAAATAAAGAATTAAAAAAAGAGTTAAATAGACTTAAATATGGACTTAAATAAAGAGTTAAATAAAGAGTTAAAGAGTTAAATAGACTTAAATATAGAGTTGAATAAAGAGTTATATAAAGTGTTAAATATATCAGAGCAAAAGAGTAAAATAGACTTAAATATAGTTAAATAAAGAAATGGACATAAATATAGAGATAGGTAAAGAGCTAAAGACTTACAAAATACTTAAATATAGACTTAAATAAAGAGTTAAATATTTCAGAGTTAAAGAGTTAAATAGACATAAGTATAGAGTTAGGTAAACAGTTAAATAAAGAGTTAAAAAGACTTAAATATAGTTAAAGAGTTAAACAAAAATATAAAAGTTAACACTTTTGTTTTTGCTAAGTATTTTCATGAGTTAAATATAGGACTTAAAGAGTTAAAGAGTTCATTCCAGAGTTACACAATAAGGTACCATTTCTTTCAAATGTTGTACACAAATCTGTCTAAATGTGTGATAGTGAGCACTTCTGCTTTGCTGAGATAATCCATCCCACCTCACAGGTGTGCCACATCAAGATGCTCATCAGACACCATGATTAGTGCACAGGTGTGCCTTAGACGGTCCACAATAAAAGGCCACTCTGAAATGTGCATTTTTTAACTTTATTGGGGGTCTGGGGACTCAGAACCAGTCAGTATCTGGTGTGACCACCATTTGCCTCATGCAGTGCAACACATCTTCTTCGCAAAGAGTTTATCAGATTGTCAATTGTGGCCTGTGGAATGTTGGTCCACTCCTCTTCAATGGCTGTGCGAAGCTGATGGATATTGGTGGGAACTGGTACATATTGTCGTATACGCCGGTCAAGCACATCCCGACGATCTGGAGTCAGGTTAAGATCCCAATGAGGATGACGAGCATGCAGTTGAGCTTCCCTGAGACGGTTTCTGACAGTTTGTTCAGAAATTCTTTGGTTATGCAAACCAATTGTTTCAGCAGCTGTCTGAGTGGCTGGTCTCAGACGATCTTGGAGGTGAACCTGCTGGATGTGGAGGTCCTGGGCTGGTGTGGTTACACGTGGTCTGCGGTTGTGAGGCCGGTTGGATGTACTGCCATATTCTCTGAAACGCCTTTGGAGACGGCTTATGGTGGAGAAATGAACATTCAATGCACGAGCAACAGATCTGGTTGACATTCCTGCTGTCAGCATGCCAGTTGCACGCTCCCTCAATGCTTGCGACATCTGTGGCATTTTGCTGTGAGACAAAACTGCACATTTCAGAGTGGCCTTTTATTGTGGGCAGTCTAAGGCACACCTGTGCACTAATCATGATGTCAGATCAGCATCTTGATGTGGCACACCTGTGAGGTGGGGTGGATTATCTCAGCAAAGCAGAAGTGCTCACTATCACACATTTAGACAGATTTGTGAACAACATTTGAAAGAAATGGTAATATTGTTTATCTGGAATGAATTTTAGATCTTTGAGTCCATCTCATGAAAAATGGGAGCAAAAACAAAAGTATTGCGTTTATATTTTTGTTGAGTATAGTTAAAGAGTTAAATCGACATAAGTATAGAGTTAGGGAAAAAAGTTAAATAAAGAGTTAAATATTTCAGAGTTAAAGAGTTAAACACAGAGTTAAATAGACATAAGTATAGAGTTAGGTAAAGAGTTAAATATAGAGTTAAATAATAAGGTAATTAAAGGGTTAACTAGACTTAAATAAAAAGTTATGTGAGCGTGAGAGTGTTTGTTGAGCAGCAGCTCTGTTGGAGGCTCAGAGGTATGAAGGCTGAGCCAGTTCAGACATGAAACAAAACCACCTGAGGACCTAAAACAGGATCCTGAAACCACAAAGACTCCAGAGACCTGATCCTGGACCATCAGAGCAGTTTGGTTCCTTAGAGATCCTTAAAGGCCCTTTAAGGCCCTTCATGATTAAAGGTTGAGTTCAGAGGTGTCCTCCTGACACAGAGAGCGATGGTAATGACTCGGTCGTGACCTGTGTGACCCTGAAGAGACTCTGACGGCCCCACAGAGGCCCAGACCAGAGGTTTGAATCCTGGAGTTACATTAGTGTGATGAAGCTCTCGTGTTTCTGATCTGCAGCCTGTTAGAGAAACTTCACGGAGCAGCAAACATCTGCTGAGCAGATCCAGAGCCCGAGGCCTCAGACCTGTTTCCAAAACAACTGGCAGCTCTGCAAGCACGCGAACAACGCCTCACATCTCACCGCCAAGATTTACTGTAAACTACAGAGGGGCTCAGCACGGAGCTCCACCAGAGAGCACAGAGCTCCACAAGAGAGCATGGAGCTCGAGCAGAGAGCTCCACCAGAGAGCAGAGAGCTCCACCAGAGAGCACAGAGCTCCACCAGAGAGCACGGAGCTCCACCAAAGAGCACGGAACTCCACCAGAGAGCACAGAGCTCCATCAAAGAGCACGGAGCTCCACCACAGAGCACAGAGCTCCACTAGAGAGCACAGAGCTCCACAAGAAGCACATAGCTCCACCAGAGAGCACGGAGCTCCACCAGAGAGAAAGGAGCTCCGTCAGAGAGCACAAAGCTCCACCAGAGCTCCACCAGTGAGCACGGAGCTCCACCAAAGAGCACGGAACTCCACCAGAGAGCACGGAGCTCCATCAAAGAGCACGGAGCTCCACCAGAGAGCACAGAGCTCCACCAGAGAGCACAGAGCTCCATCAGAGAGCACAGAGCTCCACCAGCGAACACATAGCTCCGCCAGAGAGCACGAAGCTCCGCCAGAGAGCACAGACCTCCACTAGAGAGCACAGAGCTCCACCAGAGTGCACATAGCTCCACCAGAGAGCACAGAGCTCCACTAGAGAGCACAGAGCTCCACCAGAGAGCACAGAACTCCACCAAAGAGCACGGAGCTCCACCAAAGAGCACAGAGCTCCACCAGAGAGCACAGAGCTCCACCAGAGAGCACAAAGCTCCACCAGAGAGCACAAAGCTCCGCCAGAGACCATGAAGCTCCGCCAGAGAGCACAGAGCTCCACCAGAGAACACAGAGCTCCGCCAAGGAAAACGAAGCTCCACCAAAGAGCATGGAGCTCCAGCAGAGAACACAGAGCTACACCAGAGAGCATATATCTCCACTAGAGAGCACATAGCTCCGCCAGAGAGCACATACTCCGCCAGAGAGCACGGAGCTCCACCAGAGAGCACAGAGCTCCACCAGAGAGCACAGAGCTCCACCAGAGAGCACGGAGCTCAACTAGAGAGCACAGAGGATAATGAGGTGATCTCTGATTGCCTGTATGTTAATAAAATTGTCTTTGCTCTGATTGGATGTAGGTTAATGAAGTGATCTCTGCTCTGATTGGCTGTATGTTAATGAGGTGATCTCTGATTGGCTGTAGGTTAATGAGGTGATCTCTGCCCTGATTGTCTGTAGGTTAATAAGGTGACCTCTGCCCTGATTGGCTGTAGGTTAATGAGGTGATCTCTGCTCTGATTGGCTGTAGGTTAATGAGGTGATCTCTGCCCTGATTGGCTGTAGGTTAATGAAGTGATCTCTGCTCTGATTGGCTGTAGGTTAATGAGGTGATCTCTGATTGGCTGTAGGTTAATGAGGTGATCTCTGCCCTGATTGGCTGTAGGTTAATGAAGTGATCTCTGTTCTGATTGGCTGTAGGTTAATGAGGTGATCTCTGCTCTGATTGGCTGTAGGTTAATGAGGTGATCTCTGCCCTGATTGGCTGTAGGTTAATGAAGTGATCTCTGCTCTGATTGGCTGTAGGTTAATGAAGTGATCTCTGCTCTGATTGGCTGTAGGTTAATGAGGTGATCTCTGATTGACTGTCCCACAGTAAATTTTAATCTCTCTCCTGAGCTCAGTGTTGGCAGAGTTAATCCTGTAGAGCCGTATCAGCTGATCCGTCTGCAGAGGAAAGATCAAGATTTGAGCCAATCAAAGCGTTTGCTGAAGCTTGTTGAAGCTGTCAGTGTGTAATCAGTGTTTCCTCCTGCCTCGACATGAATCCTTCTCCCTCATCATTCCTCTCATTCTGATCTCTAAACCTTCTCCCTCATCATTCCTCTCATTCTGATCTCTAAACCCTCAGGCCAACCGGCCTCGTGAGAGTCAGATCAGACCTCCAGGCCGGGACACTCCCACTCTGCCCCCCTGTCTCGTGTTGTAAAGCTCCTGTGTAATAAAAACCTTCTTCTGCCTCACGGGAACAAAACGCAGGAAAACTGAAGAAAAGAAAAGAAAAGAAAAGAAAAGAAAAGAAAAGAAAAGAAAAGATCTGAGAGGTGCCCTGCAGCAGCCTGGGTGGGCGGAGCTTAGATTCTTGTTCACCTGATTTAAAGGTGTCGAGTGTAGAAGACTGCAGCATCTCACCAACAGAAACAGTGAATTAAGGACATAAAGCTTCTTCAAAATAAGTGAACAGTCATCCTCATAAAACTTTGGTTTTCTTTTTATTAAGTTAGAAAAATCTTTTATATCTATGTACCGCGGGTCTCCCCTCTGTGGAGGCCGACGTAATGATCCTCCATGTTGTCTACGGGTGAGTTTAAGGGACAAAAAGAGTAAAATGTGATTTTTAAGTATGAGTCTACAAAACTTCACACACCTATAGCCATCCTGTTCAGGGCTGAAGGCCTCGTGCTCACAGCCTGATGTCACGCTGCATACCTGAGCCTTCACACCTCAGAGCAGCTCGTGATCAGAGGAGAGCCGGCCTCCATCAGCTCTCTGTAGGAGGGGTTTGAGTCCTGATCCAGATCTCCCTCTGGCCCCCTGGTCGAGGTCTCAGACTTTGGTTTGCTGCTCTGTGGCGCCCCCCGAGGGTCCTTCAGAGGAACTGCATCATCCTTAATGAGCCTGTGATGTTCTCCTGGAGGCAGAGCAGAAACTGAGGACTGGACTGTCTCAGGAACACTGTCAGGATCCTGTGGACCACCTGAAGACCTCAGGGGCCGTACACGGGTCCTGAACCACAGTTTGGAAACTCTGCTGTAACATCTGAGACAGACTGCTCTGCTGGGAGCCTAAAGGTTTAAGACTTATGTCCCTGTCCTGATGGAGGAGGGACATGACCTGCAGGTGTCCTGGTCGGCTGTTCATGGTGTTGAGTAAACCTGAACCCTCTGGTCAGGGGGCGGAGCTTAGATCACCTGCTGCTGTGAGCAGGTGAGACATTAGAGACTGACATGAAGACGTGAGTCCACGTGAAGGACACGAGTATAGATCAGAGCTTTCAGACTGAACCACAGCTCTGTGATCTGCAGAGGGACTGATATATACAGAATAATACTAACAGACCAGTAGGGCTGGGTATTTCCAGCAACTTCACGATATGATACGTATCCCGATACTAAGGCCACGATACGATAAGTATCCCGATACACATGAATTGTGAACATTGACTATGCTTTAAGCAAAATTCTTGACAAGTTTAGTTTTTTCTTATAAGAAGAAAAAGAGCAAGGATGAGTTTTAAGTGGTTCTACAACTTGAGAGACATAAATTCAGATCCTCAAAGATGGTAGACCTAAGTTCAAATTTAGAACATATGCTTCATTATGTAGCTCGTCTTCTACCTTGAACTGTGCCACTGTTAACATTAGCCAAAGTGTATTTACAACAACTGTCAAAATATTTAGGCCGTATCGATTCTGTAGAATCTGTATCGATACACGTATCCCAAAGGAGTGCGATACGATATTTTGCCGTATCGATATTTTGAGCACAGGCCTACAGACCAGACAATAAATAAATAAGTAAATAAAAACAGAATAATATTAACAGACCAGACAATAAATAAATAAATAAAAACAGAATAATATTAACAGACCAGACAATAAATAAATAAATAAAAACAGAATAATATTAACAGACCAGACAATAAATAAATAAATAAAAACAGAATAATATTAACAGACCAGACAATAAATAAATAAGTAAATAAAAACAGAATAATATTAACAGACCAGACAATAAATAAATAAATAAAAACAGAATAATATTAACAGACCAGACAATAAATAAATAAATAAAAACAGAATAATATTAACAGACCAGACAATAAATAAATAAGTAAATAAAAACAGAATAATATTAACAGACCAGACAATAAATAAATAAATAAAAACAGAATAATATTAACAGACCAGACAATAAATAAATAAATAAAAACAGAATAATATTAACAGACCAGACAATAAATAAATAAATAAATAAAAAAACAGAATAATATTAACAGACCAGACAATAAATAAATAAATAAATAAAAACAGAATAATATTAACAGACCAGACAATAAATAAATAAATAAAAACAGAATAATATTAACAGACCAGACAATAAATAAATAAATAAAAACAGAATAATATTAACAGACCAGACAATAAATAAATAAGTAAATAAAAACAGAATAATATTAACAGACCAGACAATAAATAAATAAATAAATAAAAACAGAATAATATTAACAGACCAGACAATAAATAAATAAATAAAAAACAGAATAATATTAACAGACCAGACAATAAATAAATAAATAAATAAAAACAGAATAATATTAACAGACCAGACAATAAATAAATAAATAAAAACAGAATAATATTAACAGACCAGACAATAAATAAATAAATAAAAACAGAATAATATTAACAGACCAGACAATAAATAAATAAATAAAAAACAGAATAATATTAACAGACCAGACAATAAATAAATAAATAAATAAAAACAGAATAATATTAACAGACCAGACAATAAATAAATAAATAACAATAATATTAAGACATACAATAAATAAATAAATAAACAGAATAATATAACAGACCAGACAATAAATAAATAAATAAAAACAGAATAATATTAACAGACAAGACAATAAATAAATAAATAGGAAACAGAATAATATTAATAGACTGGACAATAAATAAATAAATAATAAAACAAATATAATTAACCAGACCCTTTCCTATCATTGACAGAGTGAGACAAGCTCAAAAATACCTTTTTTGTGTCTCTGCGTCCAGTGGCTGGCTCCCAGCTGTTAGCTCCGTCGTAGCTTAGCTCAATGGCTGGAAGTCAATAGGAGTCAAAGCCGGACTGACAAAGTGGACAAAATACTCCTTGCAGTGGACCAGTGGAGGCGTATTAGCAGGTGAATAAATCCAAATGGTTATAAAACATTTTAAAAGGCGTGTTTTCTTTCTTAAATCCGTTAAAATAATGTTTTGATAAACACAGAACAGAATAACTCCATGAACGGAAGTAGGAGCGGACTGAGTACTGCGCAATAAATCAAATATTTTAATGGAAAAAAAAACAGAATAATATTCTCCAGACAATAAATAAATAAATAAAGTTTGTTTATCAAAATATTTTAACAGAAAGAAAAAAACCGTCTTTTAAAATGTTTTATAACCATTTGGATTTACTTCACCTGCTAAACTGGTCACTGCAAGGGAGTATTTTGTCCACTTTTGTCAGTCCGGCTTTGACTCCTATTGACTTCCAGCCATTGAGCTAAGCTACGTACGGAGCTAACAGCTGGGAGCCAGCCACTGGACGCAGAGACACAAAAAAGGTATTTTTGAGCTTGTCTCACTCTGTCAATGATAGGGAAAGGGCGTGGGTCCAAAATAGTCGGAGTATTCCTTTAAAGCTTTTAGGCCTCTGAGGCGGTGAGAGGCAGTCAGCATGGACGACACAGTGATGGAGTGATCCTGCATAGGAGAGCTAGGCAAGAGGAAACAGCAGAAACAGCAGAGCTAAACGTTAGCGAAATTAGCTAAACATTAGCGACGTGTTCGAACATTTTAACAGAAAATCTTAAGAATCAGTAAAAAAATCAACAAACTGAAGAACAGCAGAACCAACGATGCTTTAAGTCCTCTTTAACAGCTTTTCTCCTTCATTTTAACTCACCCATGAAACGTTAGCATTAGCTTGCTCATAGACAGCAGAGGTGGGCGGAGCTGAGCAGCGCGTCTCTCTGTGCCTCACAGAGGCTTCAGCGGGACATCCTGCAGTCAGACATGAAGATTCGTGAATATTAAAAACATGTCGATCTGGTTAACGCGTCTCTGTGCTCCGTGCAGTAACGGCGCGCTGTGCCAGTGCGGCGGCGTCCGCGAGCACCATGACTCCGTGGCGACGGGAGATTTCTTCGGAGCGGCGATCGTCACTCAGTGGGACAGCAGGCAGCACTCGTCCGAGGCCCCGACGGACGCCTACGGAGAGCTGGAGTTCGCAGGCGCCGGACGCAGACACAGCCACGTGAGGACACGCCCCTTACCCAACCCCCTTGACCCCATGACCCCGTGACCTCATGACCTCACTCGCCGGCCTGTTTCCCACTCTCTCGTTCTGTCTCGTAGTTCCTGCGGCTGTCCTGCGACACGCCCCCGCAGATCGTCTACACGCTGATGACGGCGCACTGGGGCCTCCCCTCGCCAAACCTGGTGGTGTCGGTGGTGGGCGGCGAAGGTCGTGAGAAGGTCAAACCGTGGGTGAGGGACGTGCTGAGGAACGGGCTGGTGAGGGCGGCCCAGAGCACCGGTGAGGATTTAACCACAAAGCAAGAGCGCAGCGCTGATGCAGGGCAGAGCTGGCAGAGACAGTGGGTACCTCGCAGACACATAGAGTCCTGATCCCGGCTCAGTCCAGTGACTTAAACGAAGAGTTAATGTTTGGAGAAACTCGTTAATTAAACAAGTTAATGACCGTTTTGAATCCCAAACTTCTCTCTTGACCTTAGACTCTTGACCTCTTGACCTTTATGTTCCCCCATGTTGAAGCCTCTTAAAGTGAACTTTGTCTCGATAATCAGATTTATTTATCAGCCCGTCCGTGAACAGCTGCTCACTGTAGAAACACAAATCCACATTTCTGAAACATTTTCATGAATGAACCTGGAGCTGCTCCAAACTCTCCACAGCTTTACTGAAATAATAATGATGACTGAATAATGATCAATCAGGACAGATGTCCTTCTCCAGCCTCTGCCGACACTCCAGGCCTTCATCAAATCTTACATTACAGCTGTTTACACCTGACAGGTGTTCACGCTTTAGTTTCCTCTTGAGCAGGGGTGGGCAACTGGAGAAAAAAAAACTTTAAATATATCAAAAACATTAGAACAACTGCTAAATATGATTCAGAACACAAACAAAACTACATAATGTTAAAATCAGAACGATGATAAAACCGTTCCTGCTAACATTACATGCTTTGTTTTTGCTTTTCGGCTGTGATTATTGTTTATGACGCATTCACATTTAAAATATTGTATAAGTAAAAACTATCTTTGAAACAGTTGTTAAGGTAATGTGTCTTCTTTAAAAACTAGCAAACACTCTTTAGATTCATAGAAGCTTAAATCAACTACGTCATGCTAATTAAATTAAAAATATTTGTTTCTTAGTTAAAATGTCTTAATGTTGGTGTAATGCCTTTTGAGGTTTTATATTTTATTTTTTTGTTTGTTTACATATATTAGTTTAAAAATAAGCATGTGGCCCTCACTGCTGCTCTAGAGGTGAGCTCAGGTGGGTGTAGCTCACAGCTCGTGACAGGAACAGGTAAAATCGCACTGTGATGAAAACAAATGTGAAAATGTTAAAACGTCAGAGTGTTGGATAAATGTGGAATAGCACATGGAGCTGTGCTCTGCAGGTGCGTGGATCCTGACTGGCGGCCTCAGGGAGGGCGTGGCCCGCTGCGTTGGCGAGGCGGTGAGGGACCACGGGGCGGCGGCTCCGGCTCTGTCGCAGAAGAAGGTCATAGCGGTGGGCTTGGCCCC
>JAZDUH010000342.1:525000-562500 GCA_036419115.1 Scarus forsteni
TTTCAGCTAGCAAGCGCGTGTCCAGCGAGGCCAGCGAGTACATCGAGGAGCTCAAACTGGCCGTGGCGTGGAACAGAGTCGACATCGCCAAGACCGAGCTGTTCAACGGGGACATCCAGTGGAAGGTCAGAGGTCACCGTTATTGTTGTGGTTATAATCGAAGTGTCGTTAGTCCAGCTGCAGCAGAGAGGGTCAAAGGTAGGACACTCATCGGCCACTTCATGAGTGGTTAGGCTAAGAGCTCATCAGCCAATCACGTGACAGCAAACCAATGCATTTAGTCTTGTAGTCACGGTCAGGACCTGCTGAGGGTCAAACAGAGCATCAGGACGGAGAGGGAAACAAGAACTCTACAACAATTATTTTATTATTATTATTTCATAAAGCATTATTTTTTACTGATGCAGAAGCTGCTGGGCATGATCATAGAGAGAGAAAATATCCAGCTAAGGTCAGTGTCAGAGGTCATCAGAGGTTTGACTGTTTGTAAATAATTCTTTGCAGGATGCAGAATCATTTATATCTTTAATGTTTGTCTCATAATGTCCAGCAGTAAACCTGTCGATGGTGACATTATTATTATCTATTATTTATTAATAGTTTTGTAGTTTTATTTATCATTTTATTTATTACTATTATTTTTCTGCTCAGTATGATGACCTGTCACTGATATCTTTTTATTCACTCTTATTATTTTATGATTATTATTATTTTATAAGTCATTATTTATTATTGTGATCTTGTCTGCAGTATGACAGCCAATCACAGATATCACTAAATTTTTATTTTTTGTATTATTATTACTCTGATTTTTTTCTGAAGAACGGCCTATCACAGATTTCATTATTTTTTTTTATTATTATTTTCTTATTATTTTTACTGTGATTTGGTCTGCATTATGATGACCTGTCACAGATTTCTTTGTCACTTTATTATTTTTTCTTCTTATTATTACACTGTTCACAGTATGACGACCTGTCACAGATATCTCTGTTACTTTGTTTTTTTTTCTTATTATCACTCTGTTCACAGTATGACGACCTGGAGGACTCGATGACCGATGCCCTGGTGAACGATAAACCTCAGTTTGTGCGTCTCTTCTGTGAAAATGGCCTGAACATCCTGGACTACCTGACGTACCGGCGCCTGGAGAGTCTGTACCGCTCTCTGTCCGACAGCTCACTTGCCTATGCCCTGCTGCAGCGGCGCCTGAGCGAGCGCCAAGTGCTCGCCGACTCACTGCCTAACGAGGACGCGGGGGCCTCACCGCTCAAGAGCCCACGAAGCGCGCTTATTGGAGAAGCCTCTGTCATGGAACTCAACCTGTATGAGGTGAGGAGGCGGGGCCTAAACATGATGGATGATTTATTACCAGGTGGGGGGGGGGGGGTCTGCTCTCCACACCTGAACGCACCTGTGCCTCCATCAACATAAAGATCAAAGGCTAAAGAAAGGGGATGGAACAGAAAGACTGTTTAACCAACAAAATATGGTCCTGTGCTCCTGCTGCAGGTGTCCCGACTGCTCTGGGACCTGCTGGGCGACGTCTGTCAGCCTTTTTACTACGGACCTCTGGGCCTGGACCCCAGTACGAGCACCAGGAGGGCACTCAAGGTGAGACAGAGGTCACCAGGCTGTTAAAAGACACTTAAAACATTTCAAAACCAGAGAAAGTCCTGTTTTCTTGTGTTTTTACAGCACATTAGTAAGACGCTGCTGGTTTGATCAGACTTCAGTCCTGTTTTATTGTGTTATAAGAGCACATTAATAATATGCTGCTGGTTTGATCAGACTTAAGTCCTGTTTTATTGTGTTTTAACAGCACATTAATAAGATGCTGCTGGTTTGATCAGACTTAAGTCCTGTTTTATTGTGTTTTAACAGCACATTAATAAGATGCTGCTGGTTTGATCAGACTTAAGTCCTGTTTTATTGTGTTATAAGAGCACATTAATAAGATGCTGCTGGTTTGATCAGACTTAAGTCCTGTTTTATTGTGTTATAAGAGCACATTAATAATATGCTGCTGGTTTGATCAGACTTAAGTCCTGTTTTATTGTGGTTTTAACAGCACATTAATAAGATGCTGCTGGTTTGATCAGACTTAAGTCCTGTTTTATTGTGTTTTAACAGCACATTAATAAGATGCTGCTGGTTTGATCAGACTTAAGTCCTGTTTTATTGTGTTTTAACAGCACATTAATAAGATGCTGCTGGTTTGATCAGACTTAAGTCCTGTTTTATTGTGTTTTAAGAGTACGTTAATAAGACGCTGCCGGTTTGATCAGACTTAAGTCCTGTTATTTTTTTTCAGCACATTAATAAAATGCTGCCGGTTTGATCAGACTTAAGTCCTGTTTTTTTTTTTTCAGCACATTAATAAGATGCTGCTGGTTTGATCAGACTTAAGTCCTGTTTTATTGTGTTTTAAGAGTACGTTAATAAGACGCTGCCGGTTTGATCAGACTTAAGTCCCGTTATTTTTTTTCAGCACATTAATAAGATGCTGCTCGGTGATTGCCTCTATCGGGATCAGCGGTGTCTCTCTCCTTGGTCGGCTCTCTTCATCTGGGCCGTCCTGCAGAATCGAACTGAAATGGCCATTTTTTTCTGGGAGATGGTGAGACCCTGATCATATTTAATATTTTTTAAATATTTTATGTCATGCTGATGTTCTGTCTGTCTGTGCTCGAGGCCGGAGAGTCGGTGCTGAGCGCTCTGGGGGGCTGTAAACTCCTCAGGGAGCTCTCAAAGCTGGAGAGCGAGACCGAGAGCAAACTGGCCATGAAGGAACTCGCCCAGAAGTTTGAAGACCTCGCACACGGTGAGATGACCTTTGACCCTTTTAATTATTAGGATTTGTTACAGTTTATGTTTCCACAGTTTATTAAATGTGCCTGAGATTTATTAATATTATAACATTCAATCATCTTTATTGTTTTTACACTTAAAAATACATAAATCCCAAGACACTACAAAATACACAAATAATGCATCCATCCATCCATCCGTCTGTCCGTCCATCCATCCATCCATCCATCCATCCATCCAACCATCCATCCATCCCTTTATCCATCCCTCCATCCATCCATCCATCCATCCACCCATCCATCCATCCATCCATCCCTCCATCCATCCATCCATCCACCCATCCATCCCTCCATCCATCCATCCATCACTCCATCTGTCCATCCATCCATCCATCCATCCATCCATCCATCTGTCCATCCATCCATCCATCCATCCATCCCTCCATCTGTCCATCCATCCATCCCTCCATCTGTCCATCCATCCATCCATCCATCCATCCATCCATCCATCCATCCATCCATCCCTCCATCTGTCCATCCATCCATCCATCCATACATCCATCCATCCATCCATCCATCCATCCATCCATCCCTCCATCTGTCCATCCATCCATCCATCCATCCATCCATCCATCCATCCATCCATCCATCCATCCACCCATCCATCCCTCCATCCATCCATCCATCCCTCCATCTGTCCATCCATCCATCCATCCATCCATCCATCCATCCATCCATCCATCCATCCATCCATCCATCCATCCATCCATTCATCCCTCTATCCATCCCTCCATCCATCCATCCATCCATCCATCCATCCCTCCATCCATCCATCCATCCATCCACCCATCCATCCCTCCATCCATCCATCCATCCCTCCATCTGTCCATCCATCCATCCATCCATCCATCCATCCATCCATCCCTCCATCTGTCCATCCATCCATCCATCCATCCCTCCATCTGTCCATCCATCCATCCATCCATCCCTCCATCTGTCCATCCATCCATCCATCCATCCCTCCATCCATCCATCCATCCATCCATCCATCCATCCATCCATCAAACCCGGCCTTGATCTTCACTCTGTTCTCATTTATTAATCCTCTCTGTGTTCAGACGTCTTTGGCGAGTGTTACCAGAACAGCGAGAGCCGCTCCTTCACACTCCTTATTAGGAAGTCACCTGTGTGGGGCGGAGTCACGTGTCTGCAGATGGCCACGGCGGCAGATGCTCGTCTGTTTTTCAGCCATGATGGAGTCCAGGTAGGTCCAGGTAGGTCCAGGTAGGTCCCTCGGTGGGTCTTTAGAACTCGTCAGCTCACGGTCTGTGCTGTCTCAGGCTCTGCTCTCTCAGATCTGGTGGGGGGACATGGAGCGCAGCACTGAAGTCTGGAAACTTCTCCTGACCTTCTTCGTGCCCCCGATGCTCTACACCAACCTCATCAGCTTCAGGTCAGACCGGCTCGATGACGTTCTGCTCTTTCTAAACCGTGATGAAAGTGCTCACGCTGTGTTTCTGTTGATACGCCTATATGCATTACTTCAGCTGCTGCCATGTGATTGGCTGAGCAGTTAGAACAGCTTTTTTTTAGTTACAGCAAACATGCAGTAGCTGTTCTTCCTGGGGTCCACATATCACACCTTCAACAAAAAAACATCATTTTGAGCATGACTTAGATTCACTGACTGATACACAAAAAGTTTAAAAAAGGAGAAAAAAACTACAGAACTCCCTTTACTTTTTGGGACTACAAGAAAAATTCACATCATTAGGGAGACGTAATAAACATTATTATCTTTCAGGTTAGCCATATGTGAACAAATACAAATTTATTTTTGTTGAAACTTCTGTTTCTGTCTGAGATTGAAAAGTTTGGTCATAAATTCCATGACACCATTTGATCTGTGGAGAACCAAACCTTTTATCACATTTGCCCTAAATCTGCCTCCTGCCCCGTACAGCACGGATGTTCATCAGAGAAGAATGTTAATTTATTATAGAGCACTTCTTTATATTTCATTTATAATAATGTTCTTTACACAGGCAAACAGGGTAATTGACTTTTAAAGGTGTAGTCAGCGATCTTCTAATCTTCTAATCTAATGCACTATTTGTCAAATTCACCATATTTCTCCTCTCCATCCACAAGATGTCCCCACTGACAGCATGTTGAAAAAAAAATCCAGTTTCAATACACAGCCTTGGCTCTGAATTTCACCGGGTAAATACTGTGGCTCGGGCCGAGTTACCAAAACAGAGTACACCCCCCCAACATCCAGGGGGCGATCATACTCATGTGCAGATCAGACAGAGGGGGGAGGGGGAGTCGTAGTTTGCGTAGCGTGTGCAGTTAGCGTAAGAGAGAGATACAACAGGTGCAGTAGCAATGGCTAAAAAACAGCCCAAAAGAAAAAGGTCAGAGGAGTGAAAAGTGAAAAAGAAGGGCTATGACCATGAAAGAGCGAAGACCTGGGTCAACATTGGTGTTACTTTCCGACGGTGGAGTGAACTCTGCGAACTGAAAGACCTGAAAACAGATGTGGATCTCACCGTCTGTCTGCTGGATAGGTTAGCAACATTAGCTTTGTGGTGCTTCACATAACAGTAACAGCCGTCGGGCATTCATCTTATTGTCTAATCTGACAGAATGTTCTGTTGTTGTGATGTTATCAATAATGACAGTCGAGTTGTCTGACAAGTCTGGGTTACCTTAACTACGTTGGTCAGCTACGCAGTTTCTACGGCCGTTTCCATGATGATGCACGTCCATCAGCTTTCAGGAGGCGGGTCTAAATTCGTTTATAAACAACCTCTCCACTTGTTTTCTCCCACATCGCTGACTACACCTTTAACAGTGAACAAGATTAGTTTGTGATGCACCGGCGTGCTGCTCGTTCTGAGTGGACAGTTGGTGAAGGTGGAGCAGGGCGGGTTGATGAAGGTAAAGCAGGGCGTGTTGATGAAGGTGGAGCAGGGCGGGTTGATGAAGGTGGAGTAGGGCGGGTTGATGAAGGTAAAGCAGGGCGGGTTGATGAAGGTGGAGCAGGGCGGGTTGATGAAGGTGGAGTAGGGCGGGTTGATGAAGGTGGAGTAGGGCAGGTTGATGAAGGTGGAGCAGGGCGGGTTGATGAAGGTGGAGCAGGGCGGGTTGATGAAGGTGGAGTAGGGCGGGTTGATGAAGGTAAAGCAGGGCGGGTTGATGAAGGTGGAGCAGGGCGGGTTGATGAAGGTAAAGCAGGGCAGGTTGATGAAGGTGGAGCAGGGCGGGTTGATGAAGGTAAAGCAGGGCGGGTTGATGAAGGTGGAGTAGAGGCGGAGTTGATGAAGGTAAAGCAGAGGCGGGTTGATGAAGGTGGAGTAGGGCGGGTTGATGAAGGTGGAGTAGGGCAGGTTGATGAAGGTAAAGCAGGGCGGGTTGATGAAGGTGGAGCAGGGCGCGTTGATGAAGGTGGAGCAGGGCGGGCTGATGAAGGTGGGGCAGGGCGCGTTGATGAAGGTGGAGCAGGGCAGGTTGATGAAGGTGGAGTAGGGCGGGTTGATGAAGGTAAAGCAGGGTGGGTTGATGAAGGTGGAGCAGGGCGGGTTGATGAAGGTGGAGTAGGGCGGGTTGATGAAGGTAAAGCAGGGCGGGTTGATGAAGGTGGAGCAGGGCGGGTTGATGAAGGTGGAGCAGGGCGGGTTGATGAAGGTGGAGCAGAGCGGGTTGATGAAGGTGGAGTAGGGCAGGTTGATGAAGGTAAAGCAGGACGGGTTGATGAAGGTGGAGCAGGGAGGGTTGATGAAGGTGGAGTAGGGCAGGTTGATGAAGGTAAAGCAGGGCGGGTTGATGAAGGTGGAGCAGGGCGGGTTGATGAAGGTGGGGCAGGGCGCGTTGATGAAGGTGGAGTAGGGCGGGTTGATGAAGGTAAAGCAGGGCGGGTTGATGAAGGTGGAGCAGGGCGGGTTGATGAAGGTGGAGCAGGGCGGGTTGATGAAGGTGGAGTAGGGCGGGTTGATGAAGGTAAAGCAGGGCGGGTTGATGAAGGTGGAGCAGGGCGGGTTGATGAAGGTGGAGCAGGGCGGGTTGATGAAGGTGGAGTAGGGCGGGTTGATGAAGGTGGAGAAGGGCGGGTTGATGAAGGTAAAGCAGGGCGGGTTGATGAAGGTGGAGCAGGGCGGGTTGATGAAGGTGGAGTAGGGCGGGTTGATGAAGGTAAAGCAGGGCGGGTTGATGAAGGTGGAGCAGGGCGGGTTGATGAAGGTGGAGTAGGGCGGGTTGATAAAGGTGGAGCAGGGCGGGTTGATGAAGGTGGAGTAGGGCGGGTTGATGAAGGTAAAGCAGGGCGCGTTGATGAAGGTAAAGCAGGGCGGGTTGATGAAGGTGGAGCAGGGCGGGTTGATGAAGGTGGAGTAGGGCGGGTTGATAAAGGTGGAGCAGGGCGGGTTGATGAAGGTAAAGCAGGGCGCGTTGATGAAGGTAAAGCAGGGCACGTTGATGAAGGTGGAGCAGGGCGGGTTGATGAAGGTGGAGCAGGGCGGGTTGATGAAGGTAAAGCAGGGCGGGTTGATGAAGGTGGAGTAGGGCGGGTTGATGAAGGTGGAGCAGGGCGGGTTGATGAAGGTAAAGCAGGGCGCGTTGATGAAGGTAAAGCAGGGCACGTTGATGAAGGTGGAGCAGGGCGGGTTGATGAAGGTGGAGTAGGGCGGGTTGATGAAGGTGGAGTAGGGCGGGTTGATGAAGGTAAAGCAGGGAGGGTTGATGAAGGTGGAGCAGGGCGGGTTGATGAAGGTGGAGCAGGGCACGTTGATGAAGGTGGAGCAGGGCGGGTTGATGAAGGTGGAGCAGGGCGCGTTGATGAAGGTGGAGCAGGGCGGGTTGATGAAGGTGGAGCAGGGCGCGTTGATGAAGGTGGAGCAGGGCGGGTTGATGAAGGTGGAGTAGGGCGGGTTGATGAAGGTAAAGCAGGGCGGGTTGATGAAGGTGGAGCAGGGCGGGTTGATGAAGGTGGAGTAGGGCGGGTTGATGAAGGTAAAGCAGGGCGGGTTGATGAAGGTGGAGCAGGGCGGGTTGATGAAGGTGGAGCAGGGCGGGTTGATGAAGGTGGAGCAGGGCGGGTTGATGAAGGTAAAGCAGGGCGGGTTGATGAAGGTGGAGTAGGGCGGGTTGATGAAGGTAAAGCAGGGCGGGTTGATGAAGGTGGAGCAGGGCGGGTTGATGAAGGTGGAGTAGGGCGGGTTGATGAAGGTAAAGCAGGGCGGGTTGATGAAGGTGGAGCAGGGCGGGTTGATGAAGGTGGAGCAGGGCGGGTTGATGAAGGTGGAGCAGGGCGGGTTGATGAAGGTGGAGCAGGGCGGGTTGATGAAGGTAAAGCAGGGCGGGTTGATGAAGGTGGAGCAGGGCGGGTTGATGAAGGTAAAGCAGGGAGGGTTGATGAAGGTGGAGCAGGGCGGGTTGATGAAGGTGGAGCAGAGGCGGGTTGATGAAGGTAAAGCAGGGTGGGTTGATGGAAGGTCACAGGCGGGTTGATGAAGGTGGGGCAGTTGAAGGAGCAGGGCTGATGAAGGTGGGCGTCAGGCAGGGCAGAGGGAACCGCTTCTCCTTTGTCTCAGTGAGGAGGACGCCGAGGAGCTCAGAGCTTTGAAGGAGAGTCTGAACGGTGAGAGATGCTCCTGCTGACATACAGTATAAACATTCACTGGGCGAAGAACCTCCACCCTGACGCTCACTGACGTCTCCGCCCTCAGATCCGTCCTTCTCCAGCTCCAGGAGGCCGTTCTTGGTGTCCAGGTGGAGACAGTTCTGGTTCGCCCCCGTCACGTCCTTCCTGGGGAATGTGCTGATGTACTTCCTGTTCCTCTGCCTGTTCGCCTACGTCCTCCTGGTGGACTTCCAGCCCTCGCCCCCCGGCGGCCCGTCCAAACTGGAGTTCGTGCTGTACTTCTGGGTCTTCACGCTGGTGTGTGAGGAGATCCGACAGGTGAGCCGTCACACGAAACTGAGCTCCAGCGCGAACCTAATGCTCCAAAAAGCCTCATTTATTAAGCTGCTCACGCACAAACGGGTCTTTAAAGAGGCGTATGTCACTTCCCAAGCAAACGTCAGGATTTTTTTTAACTTAGGATTTTTTTTTTTTTTCATTCAGACAAACAAACCCAAAGAACAGAGTCAGCAGCGTCACTCCATGTTGGAGGACGTCCATCTTTCTGTTTTCCTGTTTCATTTGCTGCAGTTTAATCAAATATCTGAGTCTCTCCATGATGGGCCTCTCAACAACAATATCCAACCAGTCCCTCCGAGCAGGGGAAGTTCTTTGTGTGTTTTTTCAGATGTCAGTAAAATCTTGATCAGTCCTTGTCTTGGATGTTTCCAGAATACACCACAGTGCATGTAGTTTCATCTCTCTCCACGCATCAGTATTTTAAATATGAGTGTGACCCACATTCTGTTCTGAAGGCTGTGATTTTTAACACAAGTGTCACGTAACGAAGAAGAAATACTTTGTTACCTCACTAAGGTAGAAATGTTGACGTTTAAAGGTAAAGTGTTCCACAGAGGGAGCAGCCATTAAAAGTTTTAAACAGGATGGAGGATCTGACCTCCTGGATAATGACCTTTAAAAGGTCAGACAGGTGACCTGAGGCCAGCCCATTCAGAGACTTAAAGACAAATGAAAGAATCTTAAACTGGATCCTGAACCTCACTGGAAGCCAAAGAAGGAAGAGAGCTGTGGAGATATGAGCTCTGGTTTCTTTGTCCCAGTCAGGAGACGAGCAGTGCCGCTGTGCACACGCACGGTTTATAAATCAGATTATTTCAGGGCTCACTTTCAGTCTGGATCCTATGCAGTGTTTTATAAACGAGGCCCCGGGTGCTTAAAGGGACCTTAAAAAGTGATGTATAAGATATTTAAGCTCCAGTCCATTTACCGTTTTACCATCTGCAGAAGAAGATGGACGCCTGCACACTGTCGTACCTTTAAGAAATTCATTTATTTGAAAAGTTCCCTTCTCAGACCTTCATCATGCAAACAGCTTGTTAAAGAGGGCGGGACGTCTTCAACAGGAAGTGATGATCACAGCTGTGGCCAATCATCATCATGACGTCACATCTGCACCAAAAATAAACAGAAAAACACATCGACTCCCTGACTGAGAGTCAACTTGATGAGTCTATTTAGAGCTTACAAATAAGGCTGAACATGAATCAATCACTAAATCCACAACAGAGGCGACATTAAAGGTCCACAAGACGAGTAACCTGGTAGAGAAACATTAAAATAATTTTAAATCGACAAAACAAACAGACTAAAATGCTGTACAGTGTTTAAATGCACTTTTTCCTCCAACACACCTGTCTCCTAATATAGACTGACTGACTGACTCTCTCCTGGTCTGCAGACCTTCTGTGTGGGCAGTGGCTTCGTGGTCCAGAGGATACAGAACTACATCCAGGACGTGTGGAACAAGTTTGACCTGACGGCGATCTGGCTCTTCATGCTGGCTCTGTGCTGCAGGTTGGTCTTTCTTTGCTCTGTGCTGCAGGTTGGTCTTTCTCTGCTCTGTGCTGCAGGTTGGTCTTTCTCTGCTCTGTGCTGCAGGTTGGTCTTTCTCTGCTCTGTGCTGCAGGTTGGTCTTTCTTTGCTCTGTGCTGCAGGTTGGTCTTTCTCTGCTCTGTGCTGCAGGTTGGTCTTTCTTTGCTCTGTGCTGCAGGTTGGTCTTTCTTTGCTCTGTGCTGCAGGTTGGTCTTTCTCTGCTCTGTGCTGCAGGTTGGTCTTTCTCTGCTCTGTGCTGCAGGTTGGTCTTTCTCTGCTCTGTGCTGCAGGTTGGTCTTTCTCTGCTCTGTCCTGCAGGTTGGTCTTTCTTTGCTCTGTGCTGCAGGTTGGTCTTTCTTTGCTCTGTGCTGCAGGTTGGTCTTTCTTTGCTCTGTGATGCAGGTTGGTCTTTCTTTGCTCTGTGCTGCAGGTTGGTCTTTCTGTGAAACTCACTGCTCTGTTGTGTCCAGGATGTTTTCCTGGTCACACAACTTCGGCCGGGCGGTCATGGCCATCGACTACATGGTCTTCACACTCCGCCTTATTCACATCTTTGCTGTCCACAAACAGCTCGGACCGAAGATCATCATCGTGGGAAAGATGGTGAGAAAGACGGATCTAAAGGAGCTCTGAGCTCAGGACAGGATTCATGATGTGGATTAAACTGTTTGAGCCTCCACAGGACAGTTAGACGATGAAAATGTTTTTAAAGAAGTGAAGAAGAGGAACAGAGAGACTCTGCAGCTTTAACCCTTTAACTACCAACTCAGTCAACACTGAGGAACAGGAAAAGTATAACAAAGCAAAAAACAAAAACTTTATGGGTGTGGGATTTAATTGTTTTCAGAGCTTACAGCTGATTACAAGACGACATAAAAATGCACAAATTTTTGGGCCAAAATCATTTAGGAAAGGCAGAAATGTCTGTAAATAAAAGACAAACTTACTTAAAATAGATGATATTGAGCTATTTTATGATGAATAGAATATTATAAAATCATCATATCATTAAATGGTTAAATTGAAGGTGTAGTCAGCGATCTTCTAATCTTCTAATCCAATGTACTATTTTTCAAATTCACCATATTTCTCCTCTCCATCCACAAGATGTCCCCACTGACAGCATGTTGAAAAAAAAGTCTGGTTTCAGTACACAGCCTTGGCTCTGAATTTCAGCAGGTAAATACTGTGGCTCGGGCCGAGTTACCAAAACAGGGTACACCCCTCCACATCCAGGGGGCGATCATACTCATGCACAGATCAGACAGAGGGGGGAGTCGTGGACTAGCGTAGCGTGTGCAGTTAGCGTAAGAGAGAGATACAATAGGTGCAGTAGCAATGGCTGAAAAACAGCCCAAAAGAAAAAGGTCAGAGGAGTGAAAAGTGAAAAAGAAGGGCTATGACCATGAAAGAGTGAAGACCCGGGTCAACATTGGTGTTGCTTTCCGACGGTGGAGTGAACGCCGCGAACTGAAAGACCTGAAAACGGGCGTGGATGTCACCGTCTTTCTGCTGGATAGGTTAGCAACATTAGCTTTGTGGTGCTTCACATAACAGTAACAGCCGACGGGCATTCATCTTATTGTCTAATCTGACAGAATGTTCTGTTGTTGTGATGTTTTCAATAATGACAGTCAAGTCTGATGAGCAGGGGTTACCTTAGCTATGTTGGTCAGCTACACAGTTTCTACGGCCGTTTCCATGACGATGCACGTCCATCAGCTTTCGGGGGTGGAGCCAGGGGTGAGGTATGAAGGGAGAGGCGGGTCTAAATTATGCTCCACCTCTCCACTCGTTTTCTCCCACATCGTTGACTACACCTTTAAGTCTGTAAAATAATAATAATAGTTTTTAACTTTTTAAATCTTTAGACTCTAGACACTTTTGTTAGTTTCCATTTGTCTCTGAAACACTGACAGAACAAACTGCTGTGTCCTTAATTCATCACATTAAATGTTCCTGAGTTCATCGACCAAACAGCTGATCTGGAGTTAAAGGGTTAAGACAGAGGATTGTTTCAGGATCATTAATATTTGAACGATGATGGCTGTGTGGTGTTTTGCTCCTTGGAGTTTCCTTCTCTGTCCCTCCTCAGATGAAGGACGTCTTCTTCTTCCTCTTCTTCCTGGCCGTGTGGCTGATGGCCTATGGAGTGACCAATCAGGCGCTCCTGTACGCCTACGACCCTCGCCCTAACTGGATATTTCGCAGAGTCTTCTACAGGCCGTACCTGCACATCTTTGGGCAGATCCCCATCGACGACATGGACAGTGAGACACTGGAGAGCTTCATTTCTCTGACGGAGCTCCATGTTTGTCTTGATGTAAAAACTCTCAGACTCAGAAAGTTTGACTCTCTGTGTCTCGTCCTCTCGTCCAGCTGATAAGATCAAGGAGGTGGACTGTACCAACGACACCTCGCTGATCGCTGCAGGGAGGGAGCCGTGCCTGAGCCAGTACGCCAACTGGCTGGTGGTCATCCTCCTCGTCATCTACCTGCTCTTCACCAACATCGTGCTGGTCAACCTACTCATCGCCATGTTCAGGTGGGACACACCTGCACCACCTGACCTGACACGATGAGGAGCTCTGTCTCTGCTCTGTGTTTGAACAGTTATGTACATCAGAATATCATTTATTATAGGACTACATCATTTAGGCACCCTGTAGCTGAGTTAGTAAATGAAACAGGACTTAAACATCTGCAGCTCCGTGCTGTAAAAACCTATTCAGTAAATTACTGCAAAAGGCAAAATGACTGGAGGAAAACACTGATTTTTCTTAGATTAAAACCACTTAACCATAAAATCTACAGTCACCAACTATAAAATGTCTAAACTTTAAGTTACTGAAAAGGGAAGTATTTAATAATAGGGAGATTAAAGGAAAAACTGACCAATAGCAGGTAAGAATTTTAGTAAATGTTTCATAACTTTGAGTGAAACAGAAGTTTGAGTAAAACAATTATCCTCCTAACAAATTATCAGTAAAATAGTTAAAGTAATATAAATTAAAATACAGTCAGTACACCATAATTTAAAATACATTTTAAAAGCTGCAAATTAAATACCGTATGATAATAATACTTTGAAGAGACAGTAATGTACTTTGAATAAAAAGTACAGTAGTAAAACTATTCTAGAAAATACTTGTGCTTTAATATAAAACAGAGTTATGCTGCTGCAAAGACATTTACAATAATTTACTGGCATCTTGTTGTCACTAAGTTACTGTAAAATTTACAACCATGTTTTTACAGTGTAGATTTTATTCCGTCATCATACATTGTACAATATTTGTCACAAGACAGACATTTTAAACAATCAGAATTACTATATTAAGTATGACTGAAAAGGTTCATCTGAGCCGAGCCCACAAATTTAACAAAAAAAGCTGCCAAAAACCAAAGACAAATACATCAACAACGTTAACACCATTACATGATCAACACTTGACATTTACAAAAATATCTGAAGAGACCATTTTCTGAAGATATAACATGAATTACAGGTTTTTAAATGAATATCTGCTTCATTCCAGTTTAACCCCGACAACACAAACACGTCTTTGTTATACAGAAAACTTACAAACAGCTCTTAGATCCAGTCTCCTGAACTGAGAACAGCTTTTGCACAGCACTAGGAAGGGAGTTTAGTTTAGCAGTAAACATTATTAACATTATTTTATAAGCCAAACACCCTCCAGGTCTGTTCATGTCGTCTAAGTTTCCCCTTCTTTAAACGCACAGCTGCTAAGACTTTAAAAGGTTTGAGCATCTCCATTTTTTAAATCAAAGACCATAAAAGTCCTTAAAATGATTTATTTACTTTAAATAATGCTGCCAGTCGAACAAAACGTGTTTCTTTATCAGGTTTGTTTACGGGCTGCTCATGTCTGTGTTACAGCATCAGGATTTAATATCCTTCAAATGGTCAGTGTGGAGGGCTCTAAGTAGTTTAGCGTCTACATTCATAAATGTGTCCTCACGTGTCTAACTGCCTCTGCCGACAGTCTGACCTGTCCTCCTGAGTGAAGGATGTCTTATCTGTATTGACACAGAGTGGGTGAGTCCTGCTCTGTGAAAACTGTGAACAGATAAAGCTCCGTGTAGCATGACTGGCTAATGCTAAACTTATTTATGCTCAGAGCAGCGTGGCTGAAACACGCCGTCACTGCTAATCTGAAGCACTTTAGTTCATGATGCAGCAGCGTCACAGGAGAAGGAAACAGAAAAGAGAAGACATGCAGTGGGCTCTAGAGCTGTCACAGCACAGATAAGAAAGACTCGACCACACAGTCGGACCAGAAGCTTTTTCTTTATTCCAAAACGGTTTGATAACAAAAGGCAGAGGAGGCAGGAATCACAAACCAGGAAGCCGGCTGAAAAACTAGAGCCTGGTCGACAATGAGCCAGCTGATAAGTCCTTAGGACATGAGTAGGGAAATAATGGTAATATCACGGTTATCGTGACCAAAATGATCACAGCTATCATTTTATCACAGTATTGTTGCAGTGTGCTCAAAATGTTCAGGAAGTACTTTAACACAGTCTTGAATTCATTTAACCCCTTTAATATTGTTTGAACTTTAAACAGGATTCTCTTCATAAACAATTGTTAATGAACATGTTCAAAGTTTTGAGACAACCAAAAATAAATTTATCCTATTTTACAAACACTCAGACATGCTAGTTTTCCTGCAGCATTAGTGTCCATGTTACAGCTCGTTATATTAGACCATGTCCAGGACTTTTTATTTATTTATTTTTTGTTTTACTAACAATAGTCCCTGAAGCAGTTAGCCCCCTTCATGACTCTCCTCTGGTCTCCCCTTTCCATGGCAGATCTCCTCCACATCTCCTTCTTTAATATTTACAAATTACGACCGAAAAAAATCATAAAACACGAACTATGACGGAAAAAGACAATCTATTATGACAAAACACGACGAATAAACAGCAAAAATACACTCCAAAATGATACTACTGCTGTTATTTCCAACCTTTATACATTATTTACACAGAAAATCCTGATAAACCTCCTATAATTCACTCAGGTATGGCTCTCTGAATCCTCTCTCTCTGCTCGTTTACTCGAGGAGTTACAGCAGTTTTAATCACACACATTTTTATCTTTCAGCTTGGTGTTTTAGACAGGGTGACTGTCGTCCATCAGTTTCCCCTCCACATCCTTTAAAATCCAAACTTTAACCAGACTTTAGACTTTGTCTGTTTAGAGTAGCAAAACCCTGTTAGTCTGATTGAGGCTCCAGCTGCTATACAGGACTTCTCAGGCCAAACATTAGAAACTGCACATGTGCCTCCGTCTGTGAGAGACGGCTGCTTCACCGAGGAGCAGACACACATAGTTCAGGCTTTACAGTCAAAGAGCAGCATCACCGTGAGTTACTGACACAGAGTGGGGATCACACACGGTTTAACGGCCATTTTTAAGAGGACACGGTAATGACTACTGTGGGAAAGTTTACCATGGTTTACCATTTTACCGGTAACCGTTACATCCCTAGACGTGAGTTGATCTGGCAGAATGTGAGCGAGCATGCAGGTATATGAAGGTGAAGACAAAGCTGCACAGTGAGGCTAAAGCTCACCTGAAGTCTGAATAATCACAACTAACCAATTAATCTAACTAACTAATTTATAATATGCCTCAGGTATTTCATGTATTCATGCTTGAAAAGTGAAAGGAAGAAGTTCTGCCTCTGTACTCCAATCAACTGTGCATGTTATTTTCACATTTGACAGACAGTCCTCGCTGCACCCTGTTAGTAGGTCAGATTTGTGCGCTATCAAGTTAGCATGTGTTTCATACACACAGACCTTGGTTTGGACCTCGCCGTGTCGGTCGTGCTTTTCCACAGTGAGAAGACTTTTTAAAGTCCAGCAGTGACTCTCCGGTGCAGCACAGCAGCTGCTGCGCTTACCGTAAAATACCAAATAAAAGCCAGTGATTGATTCGTTTCAATCACAGAGTAGACCAGGCGTTTATTTGGGACAAGGCTACTATTCAGGACAGGCATTTAATTTCTTTCTCATTCTCAAAAATCTTGCATAGCATAAAATGAAAAAAATATGGTAAATGTAATCAAATTATTTATTTAAACCAGTGTGAACATCACCTTTACATTTTCACAGCAAGATTACAGTACTGTAGTTTTACTCTTGTCTTCTTCTTTCAGCTCAGCTCTCTTTTAAACACTCTTCAAACTGGTGAGGAACTACAGTAGTTAGGTTAAGGTTGTACTTCTTTTATTGGCTGCACCGGGACCATGAAGATAAACAGCAATGTACCGCTAACTGACCTGACCAGCTTCCTGATGTTAGTTAAGGGCAAATAACATGCAGCAGCAGTGGCAACGTCCTCTTCTTTGGATTTGTGAAGCCCTAGTCTGTAAGATTCTGGCTTTCTGCTCTCTAGTGGCCTCTGTGGTCGTTGAGTGTAACTGCGCCGTCCTGAGACAGAGCGCTGCACACCAACCTGCATTTGCTGACATACAGAGGGAGGAGAAGCTGACAGGACATCCAGAGAGACAAATAAACCATGTGGATGATCATGTTTCTATTCAAGCATCAACTGTCAGCTGTGAGCTCAGCGTTTGCATGGGTGGTCTTTAAACTTTGACCGTAGCTCATAGGCTGCGCCGAATAAATTAAACCAGGCATTTATTTGGGACCCGGCTTTAATTTGGTATTTTATGCTACCACTTCTCCTGACGCCACGGCCTGACCAATCAGAGGTCACACCACCTTTTAGTCTCACCTGAGCTCGCTGAAAGCCTCACCTGGAGGTGACACAAAGAATTGCAGCAGGTATCAGGTGTATCCCTGCTGATAGACCCAAGTAATAAAGAAGAGTGCAGGTGAGCAGATATGGTGGGACGGCCCATCAGACAGAAGGTTCCAGGTTGTTAGCATGCTAAGTTTTCTCTGCTGGGCTCCAAAAGTCTTTAACAGTCTAGATTTTATTTTCAGAAGTGTACAGGAGCTCACTCAGTCTCTGTCTGCAGCTACACCTTCTCTAAAGTCCAGGAGCGCAGCGACACCTACTGGAAGTTCCAGCGCTATAACCTGATCGTGGAGTACCACTCCAGGCCGTGCTTAGCCCCGCCCTTCATCATCATCTCTCACCTCCACCTGCTCATCAAGAGATACGTGCGGCGCATCCCGTCTGTTAAGGGCAAACACTTCGGTGAGACTGTTACCGGAGCCTTTGTGTCCGAGTCTGATGTCTGCCTGTTTCACTGTGTGAATGATCTTGACCTGATTAGCTGACCCAGGTTAACTTCTTATCCCGGGTTAACTGACCCAGGTTAACTTCTTATCCCGGGTTAACCGACCCAGGTTAACTTCTTGAACTCCGCCTTCGTCCTCAGTGCTGGAGCTGCGGGGCAGGAAGGCGAGCCGTTTGAACACGTGGGAGGCAATCCAGAAGGAAAACCTGCTGTCAGCGCAGAACAAGAGGCAGAGAGAGAGCGACAGCAGCAGACTCAGACACACAGCTGTCAGGTAAGACTTTAAAAAAAAACAACTTTATTACAGGCAGAGAGGCAGAGAGAGGCAGACAGAGGCAGAGAGAGGCAGACAGAGGCAGACAGAGGCAGACAGAGGCAGAGAGATGCAGCCAGAGGCAGAGAGAGGCAGACAGAGGCAGACAGAGGCAGAGAGAGGCAGAGAGAGGCAGGCAGAGGCAGACAGAGGCAGACAGTGGCAGAGAGAGGCAGGCGGAGGCAGACAGAGGCAGACAGTGGCAGAGAGAGGCAGAGAGAGGCAGACAGAGGCAGAGAGAGGCAGCCAGAGGCAGAGATAGGCAGGCAGAGGCAGACAGAGGCAGAGAGAGGCAGGCAGAGGCAGACAGAGGCAGAGAGAGGCAGACAGAGGCAGAGAGAGGCAGAGAGAGGCAGGCAGAGGCAGACAGAGGCAGAGAGAGGCAGACAGAGGCAGAGAGAGGCAGGCAGAGGCAGACAGAGGCAGAGAGAGGCAGGCAGAGGCAGACAGAGGCAGACAGAGGCAGACAGAGGCAGAGAGAGGCAGGCAGAGGCAGCCAGAGGCAGACAGAGGCAGGCAGAGGCAGCCAGAGGCAGACAGAGGCAGGCAGAGGCAGACAGAGGCAGACAGTGGCAGAGAGAGGCAGACAGAGAGATGCAGAGAGAGGCAGACAGAGGCAGAGAGAGGCAGAGATAGGCAGGCAGAGGCAGACAGAGGCGGAGATAGGCAGCCAGAGGCAGACAGAGGCAGACAGAGGCAGACAGAGGCAGAGAGAGGCAGGCAGAGGCAGACAGAGGCAGAGAGAGGCAGAGAGTGGCAGACAAAGGCAGAGAGAGGCAGACAGAGGCAGAGATAGGCAGCCAGAGGCAGAGAGAGGCAGACAGAGGCAGAGAGAGGCAGACAGAGGCAGACAGAGGCAGACAGAGGCAGAGAGATGCAGCCAGAGGCAGAGAGAGGCAGACAGAGGCAGACAGAGGCAGAGAGAGGCAGAGAGAGGCAGGCAGAGGCAGACAGAGGCAGACAGTGGCAGAGAGAGGCAGGCGGAGGCAGACAGAGGCAGACAGTGGCAGAGAGAGGCAGAGAGAGGCAGACAGAGGCAGAGAGAGGCAGCCAGAGGCAGAGATAGGCAGGCAGAGGCAGACAGAGGCAGAGAGAGGCAGGCAGAGGCAGACAGAGGCAGAGAGAGGCAGACAGAGGCAGAGAGAGGCAGAGAGAGGCAGGCAGAGGCAGACAGAGGCAGAGAGAGGCAGACAGAGGCAGAGAGAGGCAGGCAGAGGCAGACAGAGGCAGAGAGAGGCAGCCAGAGGCAGACAGAGGCAGACAGAGGCAGACAGAGGCAGAGAGAGGCAGGCAGAGGCAGCCAGAGGCAGACAGAGGCAGGCAGAGGCAGCCAGAGGCAGACAGAGGCAGGCAGAGGCAGACAGAGGCAGACAGTGGCAGAGAGAGGCAGACAGAGAGATGCAGAGAGAGGCAGACAGAGGCAGAGAGAGGCAGAGATAGGCAGGCAGAGGCAGACAGAGGCGGAGATAGGCAGCCAGAGGCAGACAGAGGCAGACAGAGGCAGACAGAGGCAGAGAGAGGCAGGCAGAGGCAGACAGAGGCAGAGAGAGGCAGAGAGTGGCAGACAAAGGCAGAGAGAGGCAGACAGAGGCAGAGATAGGCAGCCAGAGGCAGAGAGAGGCAGACAGAGGCAGACAGAGGCAGACAGAGGCAGACAGAGGCAGAGAGAGGCAGGCAGAGGCAGGCAGAGGCAGCCAGAGGCAGACAGAGGCAGGCAGAGGCAGCCAGAGGCAGACAGAGGCAGGCAGAGGCAGACAGAGGCAGACAGTGGCAGAGAGAGGCAGACAGAGAGATGCAGAGAGAGGCAGACAGAGGCAGAGAGAGGCAGAGATAGGCAGGCAGAGGCAGACAGAGGCGGAGAGAGGCAGCCAGAGGCAGACAGAGGCAGACAGAGGCAGACAGAGGCAGAGAGAGGCAGGCAGAGGCAGACAGAGGCAGAGAGAGGCAGAGAGTGGCAGACAAAGGCAGAGAGAGGCAGACAGAGGCAGAGATAGGCAGGCAGAGGCAGACAGAGGCAGAGAGAGGCAGACAGAGGCAGAGAGATGCAGCCAGAGGCAGACAGAGGCAGAGAGAGGCAGACAGAGGCAGAGAGAGGCAGGCAGAGGCAGACAGAGGCAGAGAGAGGCAGCCAGAGGCAGACAGAGGCAGACAGAGGCAGACAGAGGCAGAGAGAGGCAGGCAGAGGCAGCCAGAGGCAGACAGAGGCAGGCAGAGGCAGCCAGAGGCAGACAGAGGCAGGCAGAGGCAGACAGAGGCAGACAGTGGCAGAGAGAGGCAGACAGAGAGATGCAGAGAGAGGCAGACAGAGGCAGAGAGAGGCAGAGATAGGCAGGCAGAGGCAGACAGAGGCGGAGAGAGGCAGGCAGAGGCAGACAGAGGTAAAGAGAGGCAGAGAGAGGCAGAGAGAGGCAGGCAGAGGCAGACAGAGGCAGAGAGAGGCAGAGAGTGGCAGACAAAGGCAGAGAGAGGCAGACAGAGGCAGAGATAGGCAGGCAGAGGCAGACAGAGGCAGAGAGAGGCAGACAGAGGCAGAGAGATGCAGCCAGAGGCAGAGAGAGGCAGACAGAGGCAGAGAGAGGCAGGCAGAGGCAGAGAGAGGCAGACAGAGGCAGAGAGAGGCAAGCAGAGGCAGACAGGGGCAGAGAGAGGCAGGCAGAGGCAGACAGAGGCAGAGAGATGCAGCCAGAGGCAGACAGAGGCAGACAGAGGCAGACAGAGGCAGACAGAGGCAGAGAGAGGCAGACAGAGGCAGAGAGATGCAGCCAGAGGCAGAGAGAGGCAGACAGAGGCAGAGAGAGGCAGGCAGAGGCAGACAGAGGCAGAGAGATGCAGCCAGAGGCAGAGAGAGGCAGAGAGAGGCAGACAGAGGCAGAGAGAGGCAGGCAGATGGAAATGGACCAGAGCTCCGTCAGACTCTGACCTGCTGCCTTCGGTCACTGTGAGGATGGAAACATCTGCCTCAGTTCTTTCTCCCTTCATGCATGCTGTTCACTCCTGGAGACAGATGCTTGGAGAAGTTTTTTACATTGAGGTTTCAGCATCATGTTTTAACTTGCAGCAGGTAAATTACCTGAAGTTTCATAAAAATATCAGCTTTGCTCATTTTTACCATGTTAGGTTGTTGCATCATGAATCCAAAATACCTGAAGACAGGTATTATTGGGCATTATGCCTGTAATCAGATTTCATATAATTTTGTATTTTTTATTTAAAATCTTGGTGTAATGTACATGTGAACTGTTTGATTAAACAGCAACAATACTTATGCTTCAGGTTTAGCTTTTTCTTTCTTTTTTGCTCTAAATAAATTTTTATAGAAGCTGTATTTGTGAATCTAAATTAAGTTCCGCTAAATTACTTGTTATACCGTTGATGCACAGTGCCCACTGTAGTGGTCAGATGAAAAATAAATAAATATGATTTTTAACTTGTTTGAAAGTAAAGCATAACTTTTTAGTGATTTATTAGTTCATGCATGAAAGGGATCATTTCCTTACATCTTAATGTCACAAACAGAGGAAACAGAAACGACCTCCAGGCCTGTGGACTCAGACCTGACGGCTGTTTGTGCTTCATGTTTCTGTTTCTGAACTCAGACTCCCCAAAGCCAGAGTCTGTCTGAGCCTGTTCTACCAGTTATAGTTTTAACATCATTCAGTTTATTTCTCTCTGTGGATCAGTCACTGTAATCTCACGTCTGTTTTTTTTAAAAATAATTGCTCTTTTAATTAAGTCAGTCAGCCAGCAGAGGGCGCCGCACACTCAGACTCTGCTGGGTTCTGAAGCAAAGCTCCTGAATGTTTAAACGTCAGTAAAGTTTCTTCTCTGTCTGCAGGGTGGACAGCGTGCTGAAGCAGATGACGGAGATCCGAGACCACGACCGACGGCTGCGTCTGCTGGAGTCTGAGGTCAGAAACACTCCTGAGTTTACGGCCTGGTGGGGAGAGTTAGCAAAGAAGCTGCTCATGCATCAGTGTGTTACTTAAAAGATCTGCAGGAAGAGACAAAATAACATGATTATATAAAACCCAAAAGGAGGGAAATTGTCACGTTGTGTAAATAGTAAATAAAAACAGAATTCAATGATTTGCAAATCCTTTTCAACTTATATTCAATTGAATACACAGCAAAGACAAGATACTTAATGTTTGAACTGAGAAACTTTGTTATTTTTTACAAATATTAGCTCATTTGGAATTTGATGCCTGCAACATGTTTCAAAAAAGCTGCACAAGTGGCAAAAAAGACTGAGAAAGTTGAGGAATGCTCATCAAACACTTATTTGGAACATCCCACAGGTGAACAGGCTAATTGGGAACAGGTGGGTGCCATGATTGGGTATAAAAGCAGCTTCCCTGAAATGCTCAGTCATTCACAAACAAGGATGGGGTGAGGGTCACCACTTTGTGAACAAATGTGTGAGCAAATTGTCCAACAGTTTAAGAACAACATTTCTCAACCAGCTATTGCAAGGAATTTAGGGATTTCATCATCTACGGTCCGTAATATCATCAAAAGGTTCAGAGAATCTGGAGAAATTACTGCACGGAAGCAGCAAGGCCCAAAACCAACATTGAATGCCCGTGACCTTCGATCCCTCAGGCGGTACTGCATCAAAAACCGGCATCACTGTGTAAAGGATATCAGCACATGGGCTCAGGAACACTTCAGAAAACCACTGTCAGTAACTACAGTTCGTCTACATCTGTAAGTGCAAGTTAAAACTCTACTATGCAAAGCCAAAGCCATTTATCAACAACACCCAGAAACACCACCGGCTTCACTGGGCCCGAGCTCATCTAAGATGGACTGATGCAAAGTGGAAAAGTGTTCTGTGGTCTGACCAGTCCACATTTACAATTGTTTTTGGAAACTGTGGTCGTCGTGTCCTCCGGACCAAAGAGGAAAAGAACCATCCGGACTGTTATAGGCTCAAAGTTCAAAAGCCAGCATCTGTGATGGTATGGGGGTGTATTAGTGCCCAAGGCATGGGTAACTTACACATCTGTGAAGGCACCATTAATGCTGAAAGGTACATACAGGTTTTGGAGCAACATATGTTGCCATCCAAGCAACGTCTTTTTCATGGACGCCCCTGCTTATTTCAGCAAGACAATGCCAAGCCACATTCTGCACGTGTTACAACAGCGTGGCTTCGTAGTAAAAGAGTGCAGGTACTAGACTGGCCTGCCTGTAGTCCAGACCTGTCCCCCATTGAAAATATGTGGTTCATTATGAAGCATAAAATACAACAACGGAGACCCCAGACTGTTGAACAATTTAAGCTGTACATCAAGCAAGAATGGGAAAGAATTCCACCTGAAAAGCTTCAAAAATTGGTCTCCTCAGTTCCCAAACGTTTACTGAGTGTTGTTAAAAGGAAAGGCGATGTAACACAGTGGTAAAAATGACCCTGTGACAACTTTTTTGCAATATGTTGCTGCCATTAAATTCTAAGTTGATGATTATTTACAAAAGAAAATAAAGTTTCTCAGTTTGAACATTAAGTATCTTGTCTTTGCTGTGTATTCAATTGAATATAAGTTGAAAAGGATTTGCAAATCATTGTATTCTGTTTTTATTTAAGATTTACACAACGTGCCAACTTCACTGGTGTTGGGTTTTGTATTATCAGGAACTTTAAGGAAATAAAAATATCCAGACCGAAGTTTGAGGTTATGACGCTGAATTTAAGAAACAGACCAATGTGAAGAGTGTGTGTGTGTGGTTGGTGTTTGTGTGTGTATGGTTAGTGTGTGTGTCCCTGTTTTGTGTGTGTGGTTAGTGTGTGTGTGTCCCTGTTGTGTGTGTGTGTCCTTGTTGTGTGTGTGTGTGGTTAGTGTGTGTGTGTCCCTGTTGTGTGTGTGTGTCCATGTTGTGTGTGTGTCCCTGTTGTGTGTGTGTGCTGCAGCTGTCGCCCTGCTTGCTCAGCTCTCTCTCACCTGTCCCGTGTCTCTCAGCTGGAGTTCTGCTGCAGCGCCCTCTGCTGGATGACCGAGGCTCTGTCTCAGAGCGGCATCATTAAGGCCGAGCGTCCCCCCCCCACCCCCCAGAGGTCAGAGGTTAAACTGTTTAACTTACGATTTTAGCTCTTTAAAGTGTTTAAAGTTTTTACTCTTTAAAGTGTTTAAAGTTTTACTTTAGTAAAGTGTGACTGAAGTTTTTCTCTAGTTGCTGCTTTAATAACGTCCTTTAGACTGATGTGTGAGCGTGAGACAAACAGACCTCAGACTTTGTCGTCATAAAGTTCAGGTGAAGCTGGGATGTCTTTTCTTTCACTAAACTAAGTGAATTTCTCTTCTCCTCTGTTGCAGATCTGACTCGGTCGTCTCCAGGCTGAGTCTCTGAACTCCAAGAACAAACTTCCACAAACTTTTAGTTTACTCAGGGACAGTTTATCAGTTAGCACCTTCTTGCTTTTCCAGATTGTTTCATGGTGATTTTCAGGTATTTTCTGATTATAATGTGTAGGGATGCACAATATTATCCGTATGTGAGCGGTATTGAAGTTTTGCTGATATTTACAGATGATAAATATCATAAATGTACCATCATGCTTCACCTCATTATCTCTGCATGGGTGCATTTAAAGGTCATTTTTCAGAGCTGAAGTTGTTTCTCACACTGAAGCAGCAATTACTTTTCATGAAATACAGATGTTTGCTCTTGAGGAAAAGTGTCAGTATCTGTGAAAAATAAGCTTAGAAATATCAGCAGATCAAATATCAGTAAAAATCCAGTATCGTGCATCCCTCATATCGTGTGTTGTCTGAGGTGTCTTATTATTAGAGCAAAGAAACTCTGATTAAACAAATCTGAAAGAAATGAACAGAAAAAACAGGAAAAGGACCAAAATGTTGACCAACCGCACAGTTCTATAGACTTAATGATTAAAAGAGATGATTTTAAAATGATTGAACATGAGAAATAAGCAGGTCGAGATCATGAGCTCAACACAGAGAATGTCCATCACTTCCACCAAGTGACCTGTTTCCACTATCACAGCTGGAAAAAAAACAAAACAGCTGATCCATGCTGGGCCCACATTAATGATTTCTGATGTTGAGTTTATGTGACAGGCAGACGGACTCAAACCTGCAGCTTTCACACCCTAACCACAAACCACAAACCACAAACCACAATCCAGTTTGACTGGAAGAAGAACAAGAGCTCACGCCGGGGCTCACATCAGGGTTTGTACGCCAAACTTTCTAAAAAGGTGAACCAGAGATTGTTAATCCTGCCCGAACCTGTTAGCGAGTTAAGTCAGTGCAGTGAAATCAGTGAGCTGAAGGTATGGCGTTAAAGACCAGCTGTTGTTTGTTAAAATGCCTTTGTCATGATCAATATTTACCAAAGTCTGGTATCTTAGCTTTGTAGACTTTGGAAGACTCAAAGCTCCTTACACATGTTTTAAACATGTGGTTCAGGGAAATGAAAACGTCACATGATCCTCGGTCTGAGCTGCTGTGAGGAATAATTACAGTCTTCGTAAAACCACCATTATCCTGGGCTCTTCAGGCTGTTGTTGTCTTCACTGTCTGCTGCTATTTTTAGTCCATAAGATCAAATCATGAGAGCCTTTCACAGCATCACTGCAGTTGAACTTTGTTAAAGTCCATGAGCACGGGGTGCTGGTTTGGCGGAGTGGTTAGCAACCAGGCACCCCATGTACCTGCTTCTGCCGGTCCGGGTTCGAATCCCCCCTATGACCAGTTTGCAGAGTGTCTTCCCCCTACTCTCTCTCCCCCTTTCACAAGCCTATCCACTATCTCTCTATCAATAAAGGCACAAAATGCCCAAAAACATACATTTAAAAAAAAAAGTCCAGGAGCACACAGACACAGGCAGAGACTCACTACTGATCACACTGTTCCCACAGCATGAACCATAACCCTTTAAGAAAAGCCATCAACATGGTACCTGGTCCTCTCCCACAAACCCCCAGGAGGTTGTCTCATCCTGAAGGTCACTGGGTTGGACTCAGGTTGGTTTCTTTCATGCAGCTCATTCCTGTCATCAGCTGGGCTGTAGCTTTGGATCATGACTTTGTTTTGCTGAAAGCAGGTCTGAACTGCACAATAGAGACAAAGCTGCATAACTGCTTAACCATGCTAGCTGTTGTGCTTTTCAGTCGAACCAAGTCAGAGCCATGATCCAAGGCCTTCTGTTTTGCTGCCCTCTTCGTCCTCGTTAGCTTCTGTCAGCTGTCAGAGTTTAGTTCCCATGAGCTTTTACTCCACCCAAGAACAAACACACTTTTAAAAAGGTTTGTTTTGGTGACAGAGCACCCAAAGATGTGACCATTAGAGCTCTGATTGGTCTGAGCCTGTCCTCACTTTTGGGAGGAGGAGCGTAGGGTTGTGTAAGATTGTTCGATGGTGAAGAGATGGTCTGTCTCTTTAATGTCCTCCCATGTATTGTTGATGTATGCATGATAGTGTGGTGCTCAAGACCACACTAACCAAGACCAAGACTTCCCCGAGACCAGAATGCACAGACACCAAGACAAGACCATCATAATCAATTTTAAAAACCATGCCAAGGTTGAACAGTTAAGGGGGCGTCCCTCCCTCAGTCATTACAGAAGAAATAACACATGAACTGAAGCTTTTGTTGTTTTACTAAGTGTTCCTCCTTATTCACATTAATGACGCTGAGGAACAGCAGACCAGTGCTGGTCTTCATCGGTCTTGACAGAAAATCCTGAGTCTGGCCAGTCGGAGACCGAGACAAGACCAAGACCATCAAAATGTGGTCTCAAGACCAAGACCGATCTCAAATAACACAACACTAATGCATGGACCGCAGGAGGATGAGCTCTGTCGTGGTAGCAGCTGATGGGATTCTTTAAAATGAATGAGCTCGGAGTATCAGTGATGGAAAGCCCAGCACAGGACTTCTGTAGGTCTTCCAAACTCTCCTTAACTCTTCAGCAGTGTTCAGTTTCTGCTTGTAACTCTGGACAAACTCATCTCCTCACTGTGAAATAAGGCTGAGGAGCAGCGACACCATCACCTCCATGTCCCTGTTGTTGTTGTGTTGGCGTGGCTGCAGTCTCACACAGCTGCACTACATGAGGACGTACTGTCACTGTAACAGAAAGCACAGAAGCCAAAGCTGGGTCAGCTCAGCGTCACAGGTGTTAGCATCAGTGTTAACACCAGCACTTTAACAGGGAGACGTTTCCCCAGAGCTCGTGGCGGCCAAAGACCAAATACAGACAAGATTTTATGGAGACAGGGAGAAAGGATCCAATTTTTGACGTCATGTCGCCAAAGTTTAACATTTGTCATGAATCAGCAACATAAATAAAAATCGACTGATGGATGAGTAGAACAAATGAAAAGTTAGAATCAGCTGCTGGCTGTGGTTTGGTGGCGGTAAGATGTGTTGTGTCTTGTGTGTTACTGATTATAAATTTTCTTAATATAAAATGTTTCTTTTGTTTGAGATGTTATTCTTGTCTTGGTGAATAAATATGAACCATGGTTTGTGTCACACTGTGAATCGGTCTTTATAGATTCTGTGTGTATATTTCATGATAAGCACTCTGTTAAGATCTGTGGATTTGTGGCATCTGCAAAGTTTCAATAAACAGGATTTACAAAGATTAGTTGTCACTTAAATATCATTGTTCTTATTCAGCACAGTTGACATTTGGGGGTTTTGCAACATTGTGATAATTTTGTGTTTTTAAAAAAAAACTTTCTTATTGTGGTTCTGGCATTCAGCATTACAATCCAGTTCACCAATATAGAACCACTTTCTTCTTCTTAAAGTTAAACAAGCTTAACAAAAAAAAAAAAAAGAAAAAAAAGAACAAGCTTAACAAAACAGCTACAAACGGCAGCGGGATGTATTATAAACAAAACAAAATACTTCTAAAAATAACAGATAAAATAACAAAAAAGGGACAAAGACAAAAGAGTCACAAGACCTAAGCAAGGCAGAACGCATGTACCAGCAGGTGGCGCAATAATATCCAGGATTCCTGTGATCACTGTGGTTTCCATGATTTTAACCAGGTAGAGATGGAGTCCTTCCATCAGGGTCCACTTTCTCCAGGTCTGGTGGCCAAATCTTGATAAATCCCTGAACATTGTGATGAAGAGTGTAGGTCAGTTTTTCAAGGGAAGCACTCTAAGTATTTCCTTATGCCAGTCATCACGTGCAGGGGTGTCCTTAGTGATCCAGAAGTTCAGAAAGGTCTTTCTTGCTAAGTGCAGAAGCATTTTGAGTGGTCCTCGCATTGGCTGGTTTAGCTGCTGGAATTTCCTGCAGTGGTGATGAATTGGCCCTCCCCTGAACCACCACCTTTCAGGAACAATGGCAGAGCAACCAAATGCAGGAGGAGACAGGTCAGAGGTTCAAAAAACAAGGTTTATTAAACAGTCCAAAAGTCAAAAACACCAAGGAGATTCTCAAGCCAGGCAGGGTTCAATACACAGAGGGGGAAGTCAGACAAGGCAGAGGCCATTCACAAAAAAGCAGTCCAAAAAACAAGGCAGACAAAACCAGACAAGGGCAAGGCAGAAAAAGGAGGTCGAGATCAGACTACCAAGAGAGTGACAAGAAGTACAAACAATCCGGCACAGGACAAAGAGAGGCAGGAGGTTAAATACAAGAGGTAATGAGGGGTAATGGGAAACACCTGGGAAGGAACAATCAGGGAGTGGGCGTGACAAGCCGGAACAAGGAAGTAAAACCTGTGAAGACAAGAAAGAAACGTGAGTCACCAAAATAAAACAGGGAGTGAAACACAAAACATGAAACACGAAGACAGACAGGAAGCTTGACAGACGGGATCATGACACCACCTTATCGTGGTGGGAGGGTGTGCGTGTCCCAGTGACCTGAAGAGCTGTGTTGTCAGGGGCTTTTTGCCCCTGGTAGGGTCACTCAAGGCAAACAGGTCCTGTGCACTACGCAGAGATACAGAATTGGTCCCCCAAGTCTCCCTTGCCCAAGTTCGACCATGTAGTGGGGGAGGCAGGGGACATTGAGTCCGAGTGGGCCTTGTTCTGGGCCTCTATTGTTCAGGTGGCTGATTGGGGCTGTGGCCATAAGGTGGTCGGTGCCTGTCATGGCAGCAACACCCAAACCCGCTGGTGGACACCAGAGGTGAGGAATGCCGTCAAGCTGAAGAAGGAGTCCTATCAGGCCTTTTTGGCCAGTGGGGCTCTGGAGGCAGCTGACAGGTACCGGCTGGCCAAGCGGAATGCAGCTTCGGTGGTTGCTAGAGCAAAAACCCAGGCAACACCGTTTATGGTGGGGATGGTCACTGCTGACCTCAACTCGGGATGTCCTGAATCGGTGGACGGAAAACTCCGAAGACCTCCTCATTCCCACCAGCACGTCTACCAGTGTGGAAGCAGACCTGGGGGACTCTGTGGTGGGCTCTTCTATGTCTGGAGCTGAGGTTGCCGAGGTGGTCAAGAAGCTCCTCGGTGGCAGGCCTCTGGGGGTGGATGAGATCTGCCTGGAGCTCCTCAAGGTCCTGGATGCTGTGGGGCTGTCATGGTTGACATGACTTTGCAACATCGTGTGGACATCGGGGACAGTGCCACTGGATTGGTAGACTGGGGTGATGGTTCCCTTTTCCAAGACGGGACTGGAGGGTGTGCTTCAACTACAGGGGGATCACACTCCTCAGTTCTATTCAGGGGTACTGGGGAGGAGGGTCCGTCGGATTGTTGAACCTCAGATCCAGGAGGAGCAATGTGTTTTTCCAGTCACAACCAGTCCATGTGTTTTGTGGACCTGGAGAAGGCATTCAACCGTGTTCCTCGTGGGGTCCTGTGGGGGGTGCTCTGGGAATATGGGGTAGTGGACCCCCTGATACGAGCCATCCATTCTCTGTACAATTGGTGCCAGAGCCTGGTTCACATTGCCGGCAGTACATCTGAGTCGTTCCCAGTGAGGGTTGGACTCCGCCAGGACTGCCCTTTCTCACCGATTCTGTTTATTACTTTTATGGACAGAATTTCTAGGTGCAGCCAGGGCCTTGAGGGGTTCCGGTTTGGTGACCTCAGAATCAGGTCGCTGCTTTTCGCAGATGATGTGGTCCTGTTGGCTTCATTGAACCGTGACCTTCAGCTCTCACTGGATCGGTTTGCAGCTGAGTGTGAAGCGGCTGGGATGAGGATCATCACCTCCAAATCCGAGTCCATGGTCCTCGCCCGGGAGATGGTGAAGTGCCCTCTCCAAGGAGATTCTGCCACAAGTGGAGGAGTTGAAGTATCTCAGGGTCTTTTTCATGAGCAGAGGAAGGATGGATCAGGAGATCAACAGGCAGATCAGTGCGGCGTCAGCAGTAATGAGGGCTCTGCACCGGTCCGTCGAGGTGAAAAGGGAGCTGAGCTGAAAAGGCGAAGCTCTCGATGTACCGGTCGATCTTCAACCCTATTCTCATATACGGTCACGAGCTGTGGGTCATGACTGAAAAAACGAGATTGTGAGTACAAGTGGCTGAAATGAGTTTCCTTTGCAGGGTGGCTGGGCTCTCCCTTAGAGATAGGTTGAGAAGTTTGGTCATTCAGGAGGGGCTCGGAGTAGAGCCAGATGAGGTGGCTTGGCATCTGGTCAGGATGCCTCCCTGGTGAGGTTACGGGCACGTTACGGGCACGTCCCACCGGTAGGCAGCCTCAGGGAAGACCCAGGACACGCTGGGGAGACTATGCCTGTCAGCTGGCCTGGGAACGCCTCTGGATACCCCGGGAAGAGCTGGACAACGTAGCCCGGGGAGAAGGAAGTCTGGGCTTCACTGCTTAGGCTGCTTCCCCTGCGATCCTACAATGGGTGAGTGGAAGAAGACGGTACGGTACTGTGATAAATTCATATTTTAATGATAGTAGTACATCAAATGTCAGAATGAGACAGTCATAACAGTTGAGACTCATCAGAGCAGTGAACCTGTTAGTCTAATGTGAGGATATCAGGCCAGCAGCTTGACCCAAGTTCATTTTTAAGGAGGTACCTCAAATATTTGCAGCAAGTCCTTCAGCTTCATCTATACTTTTTTTTTTTTTTTTAAAGAGCTTTTAAACCTGCTTTTAAAATAAAAGCAGTCAAAATCCCCTTCCTGTCCTGGAAGAGAGCCTACAGTTACTCAGTGAAGCAAAAGTGAGGACCGGGTCTTCTTGGGGGACGCTGCCTGATGGTCTGTCTTTGAGCTCATCAGTCTCACAGAACTTGGTCCTATGTGGTGAGATGGTACCAGGGCTGACATCAAATAATCCTGATACTCTGAGGACCAGAACACCAGCTTCAGGAAATTTGGGCACATTTTTGAGGGGTGCTCCTTGTACATTTAGCACAGTCCTTATAAGATGTACCTTGTTGTGAACGGGACACATCAACTATATCAAACACAACTGGTATTATTATGGGAGAGAAATAAGAATAATTAATCAGTGTTGGATAACTAGTTTTCCTGCCTTTCCTAAATCTTTCTCTAAAGTCCTCCCAGGAATATGCTTCAGATTCAGATGGAAGCTGTAACCCCGTCGGCCTTTGCTGGTTCAACAGAGGCAAAGACAACCAAGCCTTAAAGGTCTGCTTCACACCATCCACTAAACATCCTGCTGCAGCAGTGACCTGAGAGCTCAGTGGTAAACACTTCAAGTGACAACCTTCTAACCCCAGCAACTGCAGTGAAGCCTTTAAATCTGCGTGCATCACTTCCCCAACATTCAAGCAGATGAGCATCTTTGTGAGGACTTGAAGATTCACCGATCCAACCTGCTGCCCCGTGTTCTCAGTGAAGTCTGAGCAGTTTATCAGTTTTGACTGATCTAGATTCACTCCTGTGTGGGAGAGCCTTGAGTTTATTAATGTTTAAAGGCTGGTGCACACCCAAACACACTCACACATGCTGCACTCACACATCAGTCCCCTTAGGTAACTTTATCATGGAAAATGATTTCCCACTTTAGACGGTCCTTACATGGGAAGAGCTCGGGTTGGATGTGGCACTGGATCAGATTCAGCAAGGCAAATAAATCCTGTACAGGAATGTCAAATCTTGTTGATGAATGGGTGGCTGCAGTGCATTTGCTGTCATCTCCTCACCTCACAACACCCTGTCCCACACTTTAAATAACACAAATTTGTTTTGTTTTTTACCCAGAGGCGTTGGAGTCAAACGAGGTCAAGTGCTTCGTTCTTTCATAGTGTGTTAGCCTTAAGTGCTGAACTGCGGCAGGAAGGCCAAGCGTCTCAGTTGGATCAGATATTATTCCAAACTCACACTGACCGACACATTTATTTGAGACTTCAGGAGAACAGGAATTAAACTAAAGCTTAAATTAACTAAGTGGGTCAAGTGGGTCAAAGCAGGCAGAGTCAGGGGTCCAAACTAAGATAGAAAAAATGTGTTTGGCATGTCTGAGCTCATCTCCACTTTCAGCCACTTTGCAGTCTTCATCTTGATCCGATCTCCTCTCCCCTTCTGTCCTCGGCTGTTTCCAGCTCAGCTGTTTCTAACTGCTGCTGCTCTACCACTATAAGAACTTTAGTTACAAGCTGTTTCAGATTCAGCTCTTTCAAAAATGGTATTTAAATCTACAGATAGTTCCTGTAGAGGGTGACGAAGCAAATTCCTGTATTCATCATTTAAATGCAATGACTCAAGAAAGACTTCTGTTCCTTCTTGTTACTGTGGTATGGCTTGTACAAATGGACAATAGACCAGTTTTAGATTTAGAGAACAAATAGATTCTGAAAAATAAATCAATGCCTGATTTTAACACCAGAGCTTGTGGTGGACAAAGAAGAGCAGGAGCTTTCCTTTGCTTTTATTTAAGAAATTAAAGTTTTATTGTGACTCTCTGGAGTGTCATTCTGCAGGATTGAGTGGAGCACCTTTATTCATCGTCTCTGTAAAGTTTGGTTTAGGAGGTGCTCATGTCATTAACCTCCTTCCTCAAACATGTAGGTGAGAACTGAGAGTGGGTGTGGGATCCTGAGCCGGTCCCACACAGACAGAGCTGAGAAAGCTCACATTACACTGACTCTGACAGTGTGTGGTTTTAAATAGAGCAGTTGTCAACTCCTCATTGCACAAATCCATCTATTTTGAGGACACCCTGCAGGGGGAGGGACAGAAGTAGAAGTAGATGGGCAAGATATCAAAGAGTAAGTTTGGGATAAACCCTCGATGGAGCATCAGCATGAAACTGGAAACAGAAAATAACTCGTTAAAATCCACATGAAGAGGTCAGAAGCTCAGAATAATGACTGGAAAGACAAACAGGCTGAACCCACGTTCATTTTTGTCTGTCATTAAACTGGTGTGGGATTGAATGCAAAACAAAATTATCCTGTAGCTATTCTTGGTGCAGAGTACTGAGGACAGGGAGAGGTCCAAGAGTTGTTGAAATCTCAAAGATTTATCCCCTTAGGACCATTAATGTGCTCAGCAAATACTGTGGCTGCCTGCCCATTAGATCATGGCATATCTCAGCCTGGTGTCCCCCTGGACTGTTGGGACTGTTTAACACCTCCGATGTTTGAGTGTTAGATCGACTTCTAATATGATGAAGCACTCGAGTGGTGACGACTGCAGGAGGTTGCAGGCCTGCCCCCTGGTTTGTGTAATGTTCAGGAACACACAGGTGATCGGCCAGGTGAGTGATGGGAGTGTTTTACTGGCCACATTGCTGAAACCTGTCCAACCATAAATGTCTGAGGACAGATTGAACAATAATTACATTTTTCCCTTGGCACAGTGTTTGCGTTCTGTCGACTCCGTGTGCGGTACCTATAAATACTGGCTGGGCGTGGCTGAGTGACACTTTGTAAAAAGTGGTTCGAGTGTACCCAAACACTGAGGTCAGGGCGGTGGACGGGCCTCTAACATCTCTAGCTTTCATGCTGAGGAATGAAGTAAGCATCCCGTTACAGCGAAGCCATTTATGTTGGTGTTTTGTAACCTTAACTGTAACCATGACCTGGTTTCTTGGTCGTCTGACCCAAACATACCTCAACAAACTCAAGCAAACCTCCAGCAAGTGGCTGCGTTTGCAGGACATTCTCAGGTCAAAGCAAAGGCCCGCCTGCCCTTACAGACTTCGATAACTCGTATATGATATGGACGTTTCATCCCTGATTGAAGGGTTGGACATAGAGATGCTGGACCCCTGGAGGGAAAGGTCAGGTCAGGGGGTCACTGAAGTCATTCATATTCATCCTCTGGGAGTATGAATATCTATTTCAAATGTCATTGAACCACAAGTTGGACCTCAGTACGAACAGACAGGCAAACTAACCGTACAAATAATCTACCAACATCGTAAACGCTTGCTGCGACTGTCACTGGGTCGGGTATCTTTACCGCCTTGCGTCCATTCAGCTTCCTTTCCCTCACATGTTTATGGTCATCAGTTCCTGGGCTAACTTCTCTAAAGCTGAGCTTCACTCTTGTTCTAAAGTTAAACTGGCACACTGGATGATGACGGGAAAGAAAGTATACTCCACTTGTTCCTTATACACCCCTCCAATCACTCCCCTCCTCTTAACTTATGGATAGTGCAGGCCTGCCCTCCTGCACTTGCCCCTGTCAGTCAGCCTGACCGCCCCCCTTCTTCTTAGCTCACCCCATAGGTTGGTCTCACTCTTTTTCTGTCGTCCTCACATTAGTCCTGTCTCTGTCTCCAACGTTGACCGCTTGCTGACGGCTCTCCTCACAGCTTCCTTTTGCAGCCTGTACCGATCACACAAGTGCTTTCCTGGATCCCGTCCTGCTGTCGTTCAGATCCAAAGGGAGGACTCTGCTGTTTCTGAGGATATATTTTGCTGGGACTTGGGAACAAGTGTCTGGATTTCCCTTTGGAATATCTGCTCTACCCGGACCCTGGCCGTTGGATGCCTTTGTAGCTGGTGTCCATTTCACACGGTAGCCTTTTATCCGAGGGCGTGCAGCTCCGCGGGGGTTGACTTTGGGAGGTTGTACGTACAGGACACACAGGCTTAGAGCTGCAGTGCTGGACTCCTGCAGTGATTCCAGGTCAGTTCCTTGTTAGTCGGTTGCTCCGAACATGGCTTCACTGAGAAGTTTGATTCTCGCGCTGCTGCTGGCGCTGCTCTGCTCCTTCCACACCCCGCTGGCTCCCTCTGCCAAGGCCCAGGATCTGCCATTCCAGTACGAACAAGGGCTGATGGCTGATGATGACGACGACGATGATGATGATGACGACGACGATGACGACGACGATGATGATGACGATGATGATGACGATGATGATGACGATGATGACGACGATGACGACGATGACGACGATGATGATGATGACGACGACGACGACGATGATGACGATGATGATGACGATGATGAAGATGACGACGACGATGATGACGATGATGATGATGATGATGATGACGACGACGATGATGATGATGATGATGCGGCGGCGATGATGGCGGCGGCGATGATGGCGGATGATGGCGGCGGCGATGATGGCGGCGGCGATGGCGGCGATGATGACGATGATGATGATGATGACGATGATGATGATGATGATGATGATGATGACGACGACGACGATGATGACGATGATGATGACGATGATGACGATGATGACGACGATGACGACGATGATGATGACGATGATGATGATCACGAAGGTTAGTAGTGTTTACGTTCTTGTATCATTCTTGTCTTTCCGTGTCTTATGCAACAGGATATGCAGTCATCTGCATATCGTCAAACTTCTGTCAAAGCATCAGCCTCCCTGACCTTTGACCTTTTATGATGCTGATCTGCTTCTCTATTCCAGCCTTCATCTGGCTCTAAATTACCACGTGACATATTATCACCCAGTGGTGTCACTGACTTCAGGCCCAGTGTCAGTATGGCTGATGCTTTGACCCGCAGTCCGTGCTACATTCAGCTACAGGAGTACTAAACCGATAGGCCAGTTTGCTGAAAGGGAGGGGCTAATCAAATATTAGCCCCTCCCCTTTGCCAGCATCCTCACAGCCTTGTCATCTCTTTTAGCTGTATAAAGGTAATCAGAGTCCCTCCTCCACCCCTTTCCTGCTGTTGGTTTCCTTGCTGTCTCTGACACTGTGCTCTTCTCCCTGCCTAACCAGAGTTATGAACACTCTTGGGAAATTGAACTGGCCCGTCTGAAGCCCGATTGCCCGAGGCCCTTCGAACAGTACACTAGCTATGAACTTGGGGACTGCAGAAGCTTTGATTTGAGAGAGAGAAAGAACAAAACAGTTTCACACCAACCGAGTGTGACTTGGAGATCAGTCCATGGGGTCACTAGTCTGAGATCTTTGATTTGTGTTTGAAAGAATGGTTCCTCCTCTAGGATCTACCTGTCTCAATTGTTTTGGATCAGATTGACCTGCATTTGTGTCTTTATGTGAACCTACAGAGAAAGAAAGAGAGACAGTGATATTGGGAGGGGGCAGGTTTAGGGGTTTGGTTGCTAGAGAAACAGATGGAGGGAGAATGAAGCGCGAGGGAGGTGCAGGAGGGCCACTACCTAAATTCACTTACTTAAAAAAGAAATGTTAAGTTTCTCTCTTTCTCCATATCTCTCAATCTCTTTCTTTCTCTGAGGAGCATCCAGCCTCTGAGGCCTGTAATACAGCAAATGTATTTAAAAGTCTGCCATGTGCACATGTAAACCTGCTGCAGTAACTAGAATAAATGTGCAAGCACCTGTAATGCTGTTACAATACCTCCTTTTGTAAGACAGAGATGTGCTGAACCATTAGCTAAAATTATTCATTTAATGCACGTCAGTAGTTGCATCAATGCTGATATTCTGTTTGAGTTTCTGCAACCTACCCATTTATATTCAGAGCTTAATCTTCATTGGCATCATTAATTAAATGTTTGAGTCATTTGTGAAGCTGCTGAGTAGAATTTATGTGATTTTTCTGATGATTTTTCAGGGAGAGAGTGTTTGGGAAAAGAGAGAAACATCTCTTTGTAATCAAGAGTTAAAAAATTCAAATGTTAAATTGTGAAGAGATGAAACGGTTGTTTGCTTTTTCCTCTATTTATTTGACAAAACTGTGATTTTTGCAAAGGCTGTGAACATTTATGTGTGTAAACATGACACTCATCACTGTCCATATGTCTTTACCTACTTTCATTCACGAAATAAATCAAATGATCATAAACTACCTTAATGAACATCTCTTACCAATGTTAGAGCTCATGTACTGTAGCTTGATTAATGCATGCAGAGCATCATCAGTTAACATGTACACAGCCGTGTTACCGGTACGAGGACCAGAGCCATGATCTACGGGAGCCTGTGAGTACTTCTCTGATTGAGCATGTTCTCCTTACCACCTGCCTGTTTGGGACATAACAATACAAGGGAATCATTGTCACATAACTGTACAAGCTTTTATTAAAATAATGCTCTGACAGAGATGCTGACATGTGGGTGGAACATTTCTTTGTCCATTTAAAACAGACTCTTATGGCCCTTTTCCACTAGCACGCCTTGGCCCTACTCTACTCGTTTTGTGATGGTTTTCCACTAGCCCGGTTCTTTGACCACCGGGGGCGGGGTCACCACCATTTTCGGCAGTTCGACCCCTTTTTTCGGCCGTGGTGGTCCTTAATCGCCCTATATAATCACT
>JAZDUH010000342.1:567500-630000 GCA_036419115.1 Scarus forsteni
TCTCATTGTTACGTTCTCATCACGAGGAGTGTCGTGTTTTCACCTGGTTTTCTACCCTGGACTGCAGAGCTTTGAGCTCTCTGAAGGCTCCAGCTCTATGTTCATATTCCTGTCAGACTCTAATGAAGGCTCCAGCTCTATGTTCATATTTCTGTCAGACTCTAATGAAGGCTCCAACTCTATGTTCATATTTCTGTCAGACTCTAATGAAGGCTCCAGCTCTATGTTCATATTTCTGTCAAACTCAAATGAAGGCTCCAGCTCTATGTTCATATTTCTGTCAGACTCTAATGAAGGCTCCAACTCTATGTTCATATTTCTGTCAGACTCTAATGAAGGCTCCAGCTCTATGTTCATATTTCTGTCAAACTCAAATGAAGGCTCCAGCTCTATGTTCATATGAAGGCTCCAGCTCTATGTTCATATTTCTGTCAGACTCTAATGAAGGCTCCAGCTCTATGTTCATATTTCTGTCAGATTCTAATGAAGGCTCCAGCTCTATGTTCATATTTCTGTCAGATTCTAATGAAGGCTCCAGCTCTATGTTCATATTTCTGTCAGACTCTAATGAAGGCTCCAGCTCTATGTTCATATGAAGGCTCCAGCTCTATGTTCATATTTCTGTCAGACTCTAATGAAGGCTCCAGCTCTATGTTCATATTTCTGTCAGATTCTAATGAAGGCTCCAGCTCTATGTTCATATTTCTGTCAGACTGTAATGAAGGCTCCAGCTCTATGTTCATATGAAGGCTCCAGCTCTATGTTCATATTTCTGTCAGACTGTAATGAAGGCTCCAGCTCTATGTTCATATTTCTGTCAGACTCTAATGAAGGCTCCAGCTCTATGTTCATATTTCTGTCAGACTCTAATGAAGGCTCCAGCTCTATGTTCATATTTCTGTCAGACTCTAATGAAGGCTCCAGCTCTATGTTCATATTTCTGTCAGACTCTGATGACGTCCGTCCTTCTACTCTCCAGACAGCAGAAAGCCTGTGATATCTGCTGTTAAGATAAAATCCTGTGATTGGTTTATTTTCCCTCTGTGACGTGTTGGTTCTGTTTTAATCTGTTTGTTGATCTCAGATCTGTTCATCTTCTCACCTGCTGTTCTCCTGTCTGCTCCACAGATGTGCACTTTCTGTCACGTGTGTCCAGTTTGCCAAACCGTGTGTAAGCCAGGTGAGTCAACACGCTAACACTGCTGCAGAGTCAACACGCTAACACTGCTGCATGGTCAACACGCTAACACTGCTGCATGGTCAACACGCTAACACTGCTGCAGAGTCAACACGCTAACACTGCTGCAGAGTCAACACGCTAACACTGCTGCAGAGTCAACACGCTAACACTGCTGCATGGTCAACACACTAACACTGCTGCAGAGTCAACACACTAACACTGCTGCAGAGTCAACACACTAACACTGCTGCATGGTCAACACACTAACACTGCTGCAGAGTCAACACGCTAACACTGCTGCAGAGTCAACACGCTAACACTGCTGCAGAGTCAACACGCTAACACTGCTGCATGGTCAACACGCTAACACTGCTGCAGAGTCAACACGCTAACACTGCTGCAGAGTCAACACGCTAACACTGCTGCAGAGTCACCACGCTAACACTGCTGCAGAGTCACCACGCTAACACTGCTGCAGAGTCAACACACTAACACTGCTGCAGAGTCAACACGCTAACACTGCTGCAGAGTCAACACGCTAACACTGCTGCAGAGTCAACACGCTAACACTGCTGCAGAGTCAACACGCTAACACTGCTGCAGAGTCAACACGCTAACACTGCTGCATGGTCAACACGCTAACACTGCTGCAGAGTCAACACGCTAACACTGCTGCATGGTCAACACGCTAACACTGCTGCATGGTCACCACGCTAACACTGCTGCAGAGTCACCACGCTAACACTGCTGCAGAGTCAACACGCTAACACTGCTGCAGAGTCAACACGCTAACACTGCTGCAGAGTCAACACGCTAACACTGCTGCAGAGTCAACACGCTAACACTGCTGCATGGTCAACACACTAACACTGCTGCAGAGTCAACACGCTAACACTGCTGCAGAGTCAACACGCTAACACTGCTGCATGGTCAACACGCTAACACTGCTGCAGAGTCAACACGCTAACACTGCTGCATGGTCAACACTGCTGCAGAGTCAACACACTAACACTGCTGCAGAGTCAACACGCTAACACTGCTGCATGGTCAACACGCTAACACTGCTGCATGGTCAACACACTAACACTGCTGCAGAGTCAACACGCTAACACTGCTGCATGGTCAACACGCTAACACTGCTGTAGAGTCAACACGCTAACACTGCTGTAGAGTCAACACGCTAACACTGCTGCATGGTCAACACGCTAACACTGCTGTAGAGTCAACACGCTAACACTGCTGTAGAGTCAACACGCTAACACTGCTGTAGAGTCAACACGCTAACACTGCTGTAGAGTCAACACGCTAACACTGCTGCATGGTCAACACGCTAACACTGCTGTAGAGTCAACACGCTAACACTGCTGCATGGTCAACACACTAACACTGCTGCAGAGTCAACACGCTAACACTGCTGCATGGTCAACACACTAACACTGCTGTAGAGTCAACACGCTAACACTGCTGTAGAGTCAACACGCTAACACTGCTGTAGAGTCAACACGCTAACACTGCTGCATGGTCAACACGCTAACACTGCTGTAGAGTCAACACGCTAACACTGCTGTAGAGTCAACACGCTAACACTGCTGTAGAGTCAACACGCTAACACTGCTGTAGAGTCAACACGCTAACACTGCTGCATGGTCAAGACGCTAACACTGCTGCAGAGTCAACACGCTAACACTGCTGCAGAGTCAACACGCTAACACTGCTGCAGAGTCAACACGCTAACACTGCTGCATGGTCAACACGCTAACACTGCTGCAGAGTCAACACGCTAACACTGCTGCATGGTCAACACGCTAACACTGCTGCAGAGTCAACACGCTAACACTGCTGCATGGTCAACACGCTAACACTGCTGCAGAGTCAACACGCTAACACTGCTGCATGGTCAACACGCTAACACTGCTGCAGAGTCAACACGCTAACACTGCTGCAGAGTCAACACGCTAACACTGCTGCATGGTCAACACGCTAACACTGCTGCAGAGTCAACACGCTAAAACTGCTGCAGAGTCAACACGCTAACACTGCTGCATGGTCAACACGCTAACACTGCTGTAGAGTCAACACGCTAACACTGCTGTAGAGTCAACACGCTAACACTGCTGTAGAGTCAACACGCTAACACTGCTGCATGGTCAACACGCTAACACTGCTGTAGAGTCAACACGCTAACACTGCTGTAGAGTCAACACGCTAACACTGCTGTAGAGTCAACACGCTAACACTGCTGTAGAGTCAACACGCTAACACTGCTGCATGGTCAAGACGCTAACACTGCTGCAGAGTCAACACGCTAACACTGCTGCAGAGTCAACACGCTAACACTGCTGCAGAGTCAACACGCTAACACTGCTGCATGGTCAACACGCTAACACTGCTGCAGAGTCAACACGCTAACACTGCTGCATGGTCAACACGCTAACACTGCTGCAGAGTCAACACGCTAAAACTGCTGCAGAGTCAACACGCTAACACTGCTGCATGGTCAACACACTAACACTGCTGCATGGTCAACACACTAACACTGCTGCAGAGTCAACACGCTAACACTGCTGCAGAGCTAACATCAGTCCTGACAGTCCAGCAGGGACCAGCATGGACCTGAGAGCTGTTGGTTTAGTCTTATTTAGACCAGGGGTGTCCAAACTGTGGGCCGGGCCCCCAGGACGGGCACAGGATGAGAAAATGGTAAAAGTTCAGACATATGAGGTCAAGAAACTGAGTAGACTGAGTGTGTAGAATTATCTGCTAGAGTCACACTTAGGCCTGGAGATAAAGTGTTGTTTTCACAGAGCAGACAAATAGAGTCAGCATGAAGTTAATGTGTAGAAGCAGAACAAGGGAGGGTTTAAGGTTTAAGACCTGCACAGTCAAACATCTTTAATGGATATTCAAATGATAATGATTTCATTTATTTATACATACATATACTGCACATATATATATATATATATATATATATATATATATATATATATATATATATATTAGGGGTGCAACGGTTTACGGTTTAAAACCGAACCGTACGGTTCGCCCTGCACGGCTCAATTCGCCTTTATGAAGCGCGGTTTTTCGGTTTTGCAATTAATTCATTTCTTACAGCCGTGAGACGGATTTCTCTAGCCAGCGCCCGCTCTGCTCTTCGGCTCTGCTGACAAGCCCTCCTCGCACAGCTCTGTACAAAACCCCGCCCCTCTAGTAAATATCCAATCGCTACTGTGTAATAGGAGCCGAGCACATGGCCGAGTGGGCGGCATCTCTCACTCTGGAGCTCGGTTCCATAATGTCTATGCTCGGCTCGGCCTCACAAAAACTGAGACGAAGACGGAGAAAAACTCTCAGAAAAGTTATGGCGAGCGGAGAGGTGGAGAGACCGGAGTTTGAAGAAGCACTGGCTTCGTTCAGTCTGTGGTGTGGGGACATTTCGGTTTCCTTATGGATTATAATGACGAGGGAGAGAAAGCAGCTCCGGCTGCAGAAGTGATGCGCATGCTCAGTTTAACAGTAATGACAACAGCACAGCACGGTGTGCTGAGAGACAACAAACACAGAGCAAAAGTGAGCTTCACAATGCTGGAGAAGTTTGTTCCCATAACGTAGAACCTGATGTTACAGCAGCTCACCTTGAGTGAGCTCTTATTAAAGTAATGACGGCTATATTTTATTTCTTATGAACCTGAAGGCGGACGCTCTCTCCTGCCGACCCTGCTGATGACAGATCGCTGCTGGAGAGCCAAACATCTCAGAGCCATAGTGTGCTGAACAGGTTAACAAAAAAGGCAAAAGCTTGGTATTGTCATCTGTTCTGATGTTTCTTAGGTTGTCTGAGAGCAGATCAGACAGGATCAGACTGTTCTCTGACTGACGCTGTCTCATAGGAACATACAGCAGCGCGCAAATACGCACAGATGAGATAGACAGCGGTATCATCAGAGTCTCCACGTCCTGTAAACTTGTTATTTTAGTCTGACAAATAGATTCAAAAATTCAGCGCAGTGTTAATAAACTAAATTTAACAGAAATCATAATACAAACTTATGATTCATTCACGTTTATTGTTTATTGTGCATGTAATGGAGACGCCAGTCGATCGGCCAGCCCTCTCTCTTTTTCTCATCACTCCTTTTATCCATTGTTTAATCAAGCTTGTAGCTGGAAAAACAATTAAAACTCTTTATTTTAGGACAAAAAAATGCTATAATAGTAAATTGTATTTCAGTAGTCAGTCACTACACGAGCCAGGGAGCTAAGAGGCACTCTAACCGTTTAAAATGTTTACATTTGAAGTGTTTTATATAAATGTCATAATACTTTATTCAAGCCAAATAATAGTTAAGACCAAGGGGCATTGTCATAATATAGTTTTCTTAAAAGCAAAATAAAGGAAGTCTTTTGGAAAGTCAAACTTCTTGTTTTTTTTAATGCAAAACATGAACCGAAACCGAACTGAAACCGTGATCCCAAACCGAAACCGTGGGCTAACTGAACCGTTGCACCCCTAATATATATATATATATATATATATATATATATATATATATATATATAAATATATATATATGTATATATATATATATATATATATATATATATATATATATATATATATATATATATATATATATATATATATATATATATATATATATATGTTGCTGGATATATATATATATATATATATGCATGCATAGCTCCAGTCGCATACCAACACTATTATTAAATATACGTCGTAAAGCTGAGGGGCCTGATGGAGGCCCTGGGGCCTCCAGTTGATGATAATGATAATAATAATGAAGTGTTTCTGTCAGGCTGAAGCTGTTTCTTTGTACTGAGGTGAGCTTAAACATGGAGGTCAGTTTTTTAATTATTTTTTTTTAATTTTTTTTATTGATCAACAGGTCATTAAAAAATACAAATTATTATGCTCAGACTGAAGCGTGTCTGTCTGTTTTCTCAGGAGGTTTCCTGGATGAATTCACCGGATCAATCTACAAGTGAGTCTCATTAACACCTATAGACTGTTTGAGTCTCATTAACACGTATAGACTGTTTGAGTCTCATTAACACCTGTAGACTGAGTCTCATTAACACCTATAGACTGTTTGAGTCTCATTAACACCTGTAGACTGTTTGAGTCTCATTAACACCTATAGACTGTTTGAGTCTCATTAACACCTGTAGACTGTTTGAGTCTCATTAACACCTATGGACTGGTTGAGTCTCATTAACACCTATAGACTGTTTGAGTCTCATTAACACCTGTAGACTGTTTGAGTCTCATTAACACCTATAGACTGTTTGAGTCTCATTAACACATGTAGACTGTTTGAGTCTCATTAACACCTATAGACTGTTTGAGTCTCATTAACACCTGTAGACTGTTTGAGTCTCATTAACACCTGTAGACTGTTTGAGTCTCATTAACACCTATAGACTGTTTGAGTCTCATTAACACCTGTAGACTGTTTGAGTCTCATTAACACCTATAGACTGAGTCTCATTGACACATATAGACTGTTTGAGTCTCATTAAAACCTATAGACTGAGTCTCATTAACACCTATAGACTGTTTGAGTCTCATTAACACCTATAGACTGTTTGAGTCTCATTAACACGTATAGACTGTTTGAGTCTCATTAACACCTGTAGACTGTTTGAGTCTCATTACCACCTATAGACTGAGTCTCATTAACACATATAGACTGTTTGAGTCTCATTAACACATATAGACTGTTTGAGTCTCATTAAAACCTATAGACTGAGTCTCATTAACACCTATAGACTGTTTGAGTCTCATTAACACCTACAGACTGAGTCTCATTAACACCTATAGACTGTTTGAGTCTCATTAACACCTGTAGACTGTTTGAGTCTCATTAACACCTATAGACTGTTTGAGTCTCATTAACACCTGTAGACTGTTTGAGTCTCATTAACACCTATGGACTGGTTGAGTCTCATTAACACCTATAGACTGTTTGAGTCTCATTAACACCTGTAGACTGTTTGAGTCTCATTAACACCTATAGACTGTTTGAGTCTCATTAACACATGTAGACTGTTTGAGTCTCATTAACACCTATAGACTGTTTGAGTCTCATTAACACCTGTAGACTGTTTGAGTCTCATTAACACCTGTAGACTGTTTGAGTCTCATTAACACCTATAGACTGTTTGAGTCTCATTAACACCTGTAGACTGTTTGAGTCTCATTAACACCTATAGACTGAGTCTCATTGACACATATAGACTGTTTGAGTCTCATTAAAACCTATAGACTGAGTCTCATTAACACCTATAGACTGTTTGAGTCTCATTAACACCTATAGACTGTTTGAGTCTCATTAACACGTATAGACTGTTTGAGTCTCATTAACACCTGTAGACTGTTTGAGTCTCATTACCACCTATAGACTGAGTCTCATTAACACATATAGACTGTTTGAGTCTCATTAACACATATAGACTGTTTGAGTCTCATTAAAACCTATAGACTGAGTCTCATTAACACCTATAGACTGTTTGAGTCTCATTAACACCTACAGACTGAGTCTCATTAACACCTATAGACTGTTTGAGTGTCAATAACACCTATAGACTGAGTCTCATTAAGACCTATAGACTGAGTCTCATTAACACCTATAGACTGTTTGAGTCTCATTAACACCTGTAGACTGAGTCTCATTAACACCTATAGACTGAGTCTCATTAACACCGATAGACTGTTTGAGTCTCATTAACACCTATAGACTGAGTCTCATTAACACCGATAGACTGTTTGAGTCTCATTAACACCTATAGACTGTTTGAGTGTCAATAACACCTATAGACTGAGTCTCATTAAGACCTATAGACTGAGTCTCATTAACACCTATAGACTGTTTGAGTCTCATTAACACCTATAGACTGTTTGAGTCTCATTAACACCTATAGACTGTTTGAGTCTCATTAACACCTGTAGACTGTTTGAGTCTCATTAACACCTATAGACTGTTTGAGTCTCATTAACACCTATAGACTGTTTGAGTGTCAATAACACCTATAGACTGAGTCTCATTAAGACCTATAGACTGTCTAAAGTGATGCCTATAGACTGATCTAGTCTCTGGTGTGTCTGCAGGACTGTAGCCGACGTCTTCGATGACGACGATGATGATAACTGATCTGGAGGACTCGTGGCCACCATGTGGCCTGACGGCGTTGGATTGTATTTATGTCGTTGAATTTTTGCCACAGTGACCTGAAACAGAAGTTCATGTGTTTGTGTACAGGTGGATCAGACGGACTGTCCTTATCAGAGTTATATGAAATAAAAAGGAGGGAAAACTCAGCCTCACTGTTGATTATTAACGGAGGTGAAGGTCAGACACACTGCAGGGGGCAAAGGTCATCCTGCAGGAGCTGAGGGTCAAACAGGACGTCTGCAGCATGAGGATGGACCTGCGGTTTGGTCTGCAGAGTTAAATTCTGATATTCAGTCAACATCACCATGCCTTAAATAAAGAGAATCCTGAGCTGAACAGAGCAGCAGCACAACGGGATATTTATATTTTATTTATTTTATTATTAATTACATTAATCAACACCGGTCCTCTTCAGTCTATATTAATGACAGACATAAATGTTCATATCAGACTGTCCTCTTCAGTCAGTCTATATTAATGACAGATAGAAATGTTCATATCAGACTGTCCTCTTCAGTCTATATTAATGACAGATAGAAATGTTCATATCAGACTGTCCTCTTCAGTCTATATTAATGACAGATAGAAATGTTCATATCAGACTGTCCTCTTCAGTCTATATTAATGACAGACAGAAATGTTCATATCAGACTGTCCTCTTCAGTCTATATTAATGACAGATAGAAATGTTCATATCAGACTGTCCTCTTCAGTCTATATTAATGACAGAAATGTTCATATCAGACTGTCCTCTTCAGTCTATATTAATGACAGACAGAGATGTTCATATCAGACTGTCCTCTTCAGTCTATATTAATGACAGACATAAATGTTCATATCAGACTGTCCTCTTCAGTCTATATTAATGACAGACATAAATGTTCATATCAGACTGTCCTCTTCAGTCTATATTAATGACAGACAGAGATGTTCATATCAGACTGTCCTCTTCAGTCTATATTAATGACAGATAGAAATGTTCATATCGGACTGTCCTCTTCAGTCTATATTAATGACAGACAGAGATGTTCATATCAGACTGTCCTCTTCAGTCTATATTAATGACAGACAGAAATGTTCATATCAGACTGTCCTCTTCAGTCAGTCTATATTAATGACAGATAGAAATGTTCATATCAGACTGTCCTCTTCAGTCTATATTAATGACAGACATAAATGTTCATATCAGACTGTCCTCTTCAGTCTATATTAATGACAGACAGAAATGTTCATATCAGACTGTCCTCTTCAGTCTATATTAATGACAGACAGAAATGTTCATATCAGACTGTCCTCTTCAGTCTATATTAACGACAGACAGAGATGTTCATATCAGACTGTCCTCTTCAGTCTATATTAACGACAGACAGAAATGTTCATATCGGACTGTCCTCTTCAGTCTATATTAATGACAGACATAAATGTTCATATCGGACTGTCCTCTTCAGTCTATATTAATGACAGATAGAAATGTTCATATCGGACTGTCCTCTTCAGTCTATATTAATGACAGATAGAAATGTTCATATCGGACTGTCCTCTTCAGTCTATATTAATGACAGATAGAAATGTTCATATCGGACTGTCCTCTTCAGTCCATATTAATGACAGATAGAAATGTTCATATCGGACTGTCCTCTTCAGTCTATATTAATGACAGATAGAAATGTTCATATCGGACTGTCCTCTTCAGTCTATATTAATGACAGACATAAATGTTCATATCAGACTGTCCTCTTCAGTCAGTCTATATTAATGACAGACATAAATGTTCATATCAGACTGTCCTCTTCAGTCAGTCTATATTAATGACAGATAGAAATGCTCATATCAGACTGTCCTCTTCAGTCTATATTAATGACAGATAGAAATGTTCATATCAGACTGTCCTCTTCAGTCTATATTAATGACAGATAGAAATGTTCATATCAGACTGTCCTCTTCAGTCTATATTAATGACAGATAGAAATGTTCATATCAGACTGTCCTCTTCAGTCTATATTAATGACAGACATAAATGTTCATATCAGACTGTCCTCTTCAGTCTATATTAATGACAGACAGAAATGTTCATATCAGACTGTCCTCTTCAGTCTATATTAATGACAGACAGAAATGTTCATATCAGACTGTCCTCTTCAGTCTATATTAATGACAGATAGAAATGTTCATATCAGACTGTCCTCTTCAGTCTATATCAATGACAGATAGAAATGTTCATATCAGACTGTCCTCTTCAGTCTATATTAATGACAGATAGAAATGTTCATATCAGACTGTCCTCTTCAGTCTATATTAATGACAGACATAAATGTTCATATCAGACTGTCCTCTTCAGTCTATATTAATGACAGACATAAATGTTCATATCAGACTGTCCTCTTCAGTCTATATTAATGACAGACATAAATGTTCATATCAGACTGTCCTCTTCAGTCTATATTAATGACAGACATAAATGTTCATATCAGACTGTCCTCTTCAGTCTATATCAATGACAGACATAAATGTTCATATCAGACTGTCCTCTTCAGTCTATATCAATGACAGACATAAATGTTCATATCAGACTGTCCTCTTCAGTCTATATCAATGACAGACATAAATGTTCATATCAGACTGTCCTCTTCAGTCTATATTAATAGCAGACATAAATGTTCATATCAGACTGTCCTTTTCAGTCTATATCAATGACAGACAGAAATGTTCATATCAGACTGTCCTCTTCAGTCTATATCAATGACAGACAGAAATGTTCATATCAGACTGTCCTATTCAGTCTATATTAATGACAGACAGAAATGTTCATATCAGACTGTCCTCTTCAGTCTATATTAATGACAGATAGAAATGTTCATATCAGACTGTCCTCTTCAGTCAGTCTATATCAATGACAGATAGAAATGTTCATATCAGACTGTCCTCTTCAGTCAGTCTATATCAATGACAGATAGAAATGTTCATATCAGACTGTCCTCTTCAGTCAGTCTATATTAATGACAGATAGAAATGTTCATATCAGACTGTCCTCTTCAGTCTATATTAATGACAGACAGAAATGTTCATATCAGACTGTCCTCTTCAGTCTATATTAATGACAGACAGAAATGTTCATATCAGACTGTCCTCTTCAGTCTATATTAATGACAGATAGAAATGTTCATATCAGACTGTCCTCTTCAGTCTATATTAATGACAGACAGAAATGTTCATATCAGACTGTCCTCTTCAGTCTATATTAATGACAGATAGAAATGTTCATATCAGACTGTCCTCTTCAGTCTATATCAATGACAGATAGAAATGTTCATATCAGACTGTCCTCTTCAGTCTATATCAATGACAGATAGAAATGTTCATATCAGACTGTCCTCTTCAGTCTATATTAATGACAGACATAAATGTTCATATCAGACTGTCCTCTTCAGTCTATATTAATGACAGACATAAATGTTCATATCAGACTGTCCTCTTCAGTCTATATTAATGACAGACATAAATGTTCATATCAGACTGTCCTCTTCAGTCTATATTAATGACAGACATAAATGTTCATATCAGACTGTCCTCTTCAGTCTATATCAATGACAGACATAAATGTTCATATCAGACTGTCCTCTTCAGTCTATATCAATGACAGACATAAATGTTCATATCAGACTGTCCTCTTCAGTCTATATTAATAGCAGACATAAATGTTCATATCAGACTGTCCTTTTCAGTCTATATCAATGACAGACAGAAATGTTCATATCAGACTGTCCTCTTCAGTCTATATCAATGACAGACAGAAATGTTCATATCAGACTGTCCTCTTCAGTCTATATTAATGACAGATAGAAATGTTCATATCAGACTGTCCTCTTCAGTCTATATTAATGACAGATAGAAATGTTCATATCAGACTGTCCTCTTCAGTCAGTCTATATTAATGACAGATAGAAATGTTCATATCAGACTGTCCTCTTCAGTCAGTCTATATCAATGACAGATAGAAATGTTCATATCAGACTGTCCTCTTCAGTCTATATTAATGACAGATAGAAATGTTCATATCAGACTGTCCTCTTCAGTCTATATTAATGACAGACAGAAATGTTCATATCAGACTGTCCTCTTCAGTCTATATTAATGACAGACAGAAATGTTCATATCAGACTGTCCTCTTCAGTCTATATTAATGACAGACAGAAATGTTCATATCAGACTGTCCTCTTCAGTCTATATTAATGACAGACAGAAATGTTCATATCAGACTGTCCTCTTCAGTCTATATTAATGACAGATAGAAATGTTCATATCAGACTGTCCTCTTCAGTCTATATCAATGACAGATAGAAATGTTCATATCAGACTGTCCTCTTCAGTCTATATTAATGACAGACATAAATGTTCATATCAGACTGTCCTCTTCAGTCTATATTAATGACAGACATAAATGTTCATATCAGACTGTCCTCTTCAGTCTATATTAATGACAGACATAAATGTTCATATCAGACTGTCCTCTTCAGTCTATATTAATGACAGACATAAATGTTCATATCAGACTGTCCTCTTCAGTCTATATTAATGACAGACAGAAATGTTCATATCAGACTGTCCTCTTCAGTCTATATCAATGACAGACAGAAATGTTCATATCAGACTGTCCTCTTCAGTCTATATCAATGACAGACAGAAATGTTCATATCAGACTGTCCTCTTCAGTCTATATCAATGACAGACAGAAATGTTCATATCAGACTGTCCTCTTCAGTCTATATCAATGACAGACATAAATGTTCATATCAGACTGTCCTCTTCAGTCTATATCAATGACAGACATAAATGTTCATATCAGACTGTCCTCTTCAGTCTATATCAATGACAGACATAAATGTTCATATCAGACTGTCCTCTTCAGTCTATATCAATGACAGACATAAATGTTCATATCAGACTGTCCTCTTCAGTCTATATCAATGACAGACATAAATGTTCATATCAGACTGTCCTCTTCAGTCTATATCAATGACAGACATAAATGTTCATATCAGACTGTCCTCTTCAGTCTATATTAATGACAGACATAAATGTTCATATCAGACTGTCCTCTTCAGTCTATATTAATGACAGACATAAATGTTCATATCAGACTGTCCTCTTCAGTCTATATCAATGACAGACATAAATGTTCATATCAGACTGTCCTCTTCAGTCTATATTAATGACAGACAGAAATGTTCATATCAGACTGTCCTCTTCAGTCTATATTAATGACAGATAGAAATGTTCATATCAGACTGTCCTCTTCAGTCTATATTAATGACAGACAGAAATGTTCATATCAGACTGTCCTCTTCAGTCTATATTAATGACAGACAGAAATGTTCATATCAGACTGTCCTCTTCAGTCTATATTAATGACAGACAGAAATGTTCATATCAGACTGTCCTCTTCAGTCTATATCAATGACAGACATAAATGTTCATATCAGACTGTCCTCTTCAGTCTATATTAATGACAGATAGAAATGTTCATATCAGACTGTCCTCTTCAGTCTATATTAATGACAGATAGAAATGTTCATATCAGACTGTCCTCTTCAGTCTATATCAATGACAGACATAAATGTTCATATCAGACTGTCCTGTACGATGTGTTGATTGTTCATCCACAGAAACTTTCTCATGAGGTGTCACATCACCTTTAACACGTTTATTTAACTAATATGGTGCCATAGAAATGAATATAAACTGACTGAGTCTGTATTTGGCAGATAAATAAGATTTTAGTGCTTTTATCCGTCTGGATGGAGCGTCTCCTGCTGCATAAATACAAATATATATTTACATGTATTTGTTTACATTAATGTAAGAGCATCTATGAAGTGGAGCTGCACAGATAAAGACTGATTGATTGACTGATTGACTGATTGATTGATTGACTGATTGACTGATTGACTGATTGATTGATTGACAGGCTGATGATCAGACAGCACTGCTGCAGATGAAGATGTTTAGAACATTAAATTCTGTGTGTGGATCTGATTTCAGTTTTTGTCCATCATGCTAAAGTCCTACAGACTTCTGCCATGGGAACCAGGAAGTGCTACATGCTAAATGCTAACTCCACAGCAGCTGCTCATGCCCTGATATCACAGACCGTCTGAGTCAAAGCAGGATGATTGACAGGAGTCAGAACCAGGGTCAGAGGTCAAGCTGCTGCAGTGACATCCACAGGTGTGATTGACTGTGATGCTGCCTGTTACCTGGGCCAAGGTCACTCTTTACCTGCATCAGTTAGTAAAGAAGGTAACCCGAACAGTTTCAAACAGATTTAGATCAAATCTTTAGGGACTGTTGGTCATGATCAGGTTTTAGTGAAGATCTGAATCTCGATCTTTCTTTGAGAAGTTTTGAACTGAGCTTCTACATTTACCTGAAATCATATTCTCATGACTGTTATTGATACTCAGAGATGGTTCAACTACATGGCTATATTAATTAATGAATCTATCTATCTATCTATCTGTCTATCTATCTATCTATCTATCTATCTATCTGTCTATCTATCTATCTATCTATCTATCTGTCTATCTATCTATCTATCTATCTATCTATCTGTCTATCTATCTATCTATCTGTCTATCTATCTATCTATCTGTCTATCTATCTATCTATCTATCTATCCGTCTGTGGTCCTGCCTCTGATCCTTATTTTAACTGTAATGAGGGAAAATCCTTTCACTGTTTGATTTATGGATTATAGTTTAAATTGCAGCTCACAGTTTTAAGGATTATATTCAGGAGTTATGATCCGGGTCAGTCTAAGCCCTGGTCATGATCCGGGTCAGTCTAAGCCCTGGTCATGATCCGGGTCAGTCTAAGTCCTGGTCACAGTCTCGGCCCTGTTGCAGTTCTTCGGTCGGTCGCCGGGGGGCGGTGTCCCCGTCAGGCTCTCAGGCTCCACCACAGAAGAAGAGCCTCTCCGGTTATCAAACCGAGCACCGAGCAGCGTCTCCGCCGCCGGGCCGAAGCTCCGCGGGATGGGGTTCGAACACTTCTGCGGTCCGGACCGTTCCGACCCGTTCTGGGTGAGTTTCCGCTCCGTCCCCGCGGCTCTGGCCGGGAGTCCCGGGCCGCCGCGGGCCGCCGTCCTCCCGGGGACACATGCTAACGTTAGCCCGGTGAGCACGGCTGCCCGAGCGTCACGTAACGACCGACCGGCGGATTAACCGATTACCGGAGACACGCAGCGAGCGCGTGAACGGAGCATGCGCAGAGTTTACATCACCATGACAGGGCCGCGCACGTGCACACGGCTGCTGTTGCGTCATTAATTCATAAAGGTGGACTGTGCGCACCTGGATAGGTGAGGAGCGCGCGAGAGTGGAAAAAGACCAAAGAGTCTGTAAGTAAATGTGAGACATGGAGCTGAAGTCTCCATCAGGAGATGGTCCACTGTGGTCAGAACAGTCCTCAGGTAGGCTGTGGGGTTTGAACCATGGACCAGCAGCAGCCTGAACCGCTGAGCCAAGACAGGATGGATCCATGTTCATGATGTTCACACCAGAGATCCAGACTCTTCAGACCAGGAGACAGTTTACAGTGTTTCTGTTCTTAGCTGACAGGAGTGGACCCTGCTGTGGTCCAGTTTAGAGTCAGAGCCTCAGTTTGTGTTCTTAGCTCACAGGAGTGGACCCTGCTGCGGTCCAGTTTAGAGTCAGATCCTCAGTTTGTGTTCTTAGCTGACAGGAGTGGACCCTGCTGCGGTCCAGTTTAGAGTCAGAGCCTCAGTTTGTGTTCTTAGCTCACAGGAGTGGACCCTGCTGTGGTCCAGTTTAGAGTCAGAGCCTCAGTTTGTGTTCTTAGCTCACAGGAGTGGACCCTGCTGTGGTCCAGTTTAGAGTCAGAGCCTCAGTTTGTGTTCTTAGCTCACAGGAGTGGACCCTGCTGTGGTCCAGTTTGGAGTCAGAGCCTCAGTTTGTGTTCTTAGCTGACAGGAGTGGCACCAGGTGTGCATCACCAAGGCCCCTTGGCCCAGAGAGCTGCTGCTCACTGGATGTTCTCTCTTCTTCAGACCGTGCTGAACCCTCAGCCTGTTAACACAGACCGCTGTGTCACAGTCATGGCCAGTGCATTGAGTTGCTGCTGTGTGATGTGCGTGATGAGCAGTTAACTGTGTGTACCTAATGAAGTGGCCGTGTGAGGCGTTGTTATCAGTCTGAAACAGGAGGCAAAAAAACCGTCAGGCAGCCCCTCGTGGTGACCTTTGACCTGCTGACCCAGGGCTCGGACTGTGGAGTCTCAGAAATGAAACTTTATTTTTATTTCATTTTTTTCTTTGTTTCGATTTGAGCTGTGAGCAGCAGGCTCTGAGAACAGCTTCATGACTTTAACTGCAGAAGTGGTCGTTTTCGTCCTCGTGATGTTTCTGATGATTCGCTCGATTTTATGTGAAGAAGAAACAAAACGTGACGACGAAACAGGCCGAGCCTCAGAACCTAAATCAGTTTGTTAAATTAAAAATAAACTCACACAGAGCTCACGCTGTCCCCACGGACTGAAGGCACTTTGAATGTAGGGATGTACCGGTATAAAAATTTCATATCACGACTATTGAGACCAAAACGATCACAGTTATCAAAGTTTATCAAAGTTCTTGAACATATCGGAGTCCTGATCAGATACTGATATCAGCAAAAACAAACATCTGATGATATCTGTCTGCATCTAAAATATCCAATAGCAGAACATTCTAATTTATTTTTTATTTATTTTATTTAATTGTACTATATTCTTATGTTTCGGGTTAAATTTATTAAACCCATTGGTTAATAACAAATGGGTCAGTTTTTCTCTTACCTACGATTGCTGATCAGCACTTTTCTTACAGTCAGACTACAAAATAAGGAATAAAAGTTTGATTCCTGCTGATATCGTATTGGAGGTGAAAATGTATCAGGACACCCCTACTTTTACACTCGCTTGAAATAATTTAACCCCTTTAATATTATATATATTATTATTATAACAGGTCTTTTTGTCTTTTTTTTTTATCGATAACTGTGTCAGGAAATGTCCTATAAGTAAATTTAACTTTTTTCATGAGAAATAAAAGTAAACAATTCTGACAAGTATTTGTCATTATTATGTTATAAATGTGTAACCTGTATAGAATTACAAGAAAAGAAAAAACTAAAACAAACTTAAACAGGTTTCTCTTCATAAACAATTGTAAATGAACATGTTCAAAGTTTTTAGATAACCAAAAATAAATGTAACCTATTTTACAAACACTCTCACATTTTAGTTTTCCTGCAGCATTAGTGTCCATGTTACAGCTCGTTATATCAGACCATGTCCAGGACTTTTTATTTATTTATTTATTTATTTATTTATAAAACATGAACTATGATGGAGAAAAGATGATCAGTGATGAAGTGTTGGGCAAGTTACTTCAAAAATGTAATGCAGTATTTATTATTGTTACTGTCATTTCAAAGTAATTAGTTACATTATATTACTGTGTTTGAAATGTAAAGCATTACACTGTTATCAGATTACTTTAAGTTCCTCTGGTCAAAATAACAGAAATATGGATTAGTCGTTCTAAATGTAGCTCATTAAAAAGCTCATTAACATCCAGTGAAGGTGATGTGGTGTCTGTCTGAGCTCAGCTTAAGGCTAAAAACAGGAGAATAAAATAGACACATAATAGACACATAATAGACACATAATAGACACATAATAGACACATAATAGACACATTGATGCTCACAGCACAATACAAGAAACCATCAGAGCAACAGAAGGTCAAATTCTGCTAAATTGTCTTATGGCCCTTTTCCATTGTAGGGGCCCGACTTCTACTCTACTTACTCTACTGCTCTGTTTCCCATTTCTACTTCATTTCTATTTCTATTTCTGCTCTCACTGGGTTCTCACTGCCTCTTTCACTGGCCCCACTGGCCCCACTGGGCCCCCATCAGCCCCCACTGCTCCCCACCGCCCCGGCCCCCACTGCCCCACCCGCCCCGCCCCCACCGCCCCCACCCACCCACCCCACTCCACTCCACTCCGCCCCCACCGTCCCCACCGCCCCACTCCGTCCCCACCGTCCCCACCGCCCCCACTGCCCCACTGGCTCCCCACCGCCCCGCCCCCACTGGCCTCCACCCATCCCCCACCGGCCCCCACCCCCACTCCACTCCACCACCCACCCCACTCCGGCCCCACCGCCCCCGCCCCCACTCCCCACTCCACTCCACTCCACCCTCACCCCGCCCCCAATTCCCGCCCCACTCTGACCCACCCCACTCCCACTCCACTCACCCCCACCGCCCCCGCCCCACCGCCCCCCACTCCACCCCACACCTCCACCCACCCCACTCCACCCCCACCCCCGCCCCCACCGCCCCCACCATCCTCGGCCCCCCACCTCCACTGCCCCCCACCGTCTCGCTCCCCACTGGCCCCCACCGTCTCGGCTCCCCACCGCCCCCACTGCCCCCCACCTGCCCTCACGCCCCCACCCGTCTGCACCGCCCCACCCCACCCCACCTCACCTCCACCTCCACCCCCACCCCGCCCCCACCGCCCCCCACCTCCACCCCACCTCACTCACCACCTCACCCCGCCCCCACCGCCTCCCCACTCCCCACCTCACCGCCCCTCACCTACCTACTCCCACCCGCCTCCACCTACTCTACTCTCACTCCACCTCACTCACCTGCCCTCACTGCTCTCTCACTCTACTCCCGACTCTACCCGGCTCTACTCTACTTGCCTTGTGCTGCTTTTCCATTAGCTCCCCAGTCACAAGTTCAACAGGGTGCAGTGTCGCTAAACAGCTGAGCTGCTTCTGGCGGTGATGCCATTTGAGCGCAACACAACAATCTGTGTCTTTTGTCACAAACTGAGTAAAAAAGGAAAGCAGGTTGCAGGTGGTAAGAAGAAATACCCTTGAGAAGCACAGAGAGTTTTTTGGAAGCTATACAATGAATGAAGCCGAGATCTAGAGCAATCCAGCTGCAAAGAAAGACGGATGAGGGTGTTAATGGTAGCTATCACTACATGCCAGGTCTCATGTTCATGACTCATCGATGACGACATTGTTCGGACCAATCAGTAGCCGCAGTCGTGGACGCTATCTTTTTAGTATGGACTCAGCTCGCTGGAACCAGAGGGAGTAGGTACTTCAAACCAGCTTTGTTTAGGAAGTACCAGGCTAGTGGAAACACGCTGCTAATGGAGTAGGGCCAAGGCGTGCTAGAGGAAAAGGCCATTAGAGATTCTGTAACTTTAGGCACAGAGGAGGACTTTTCTCCTCTGATGATCTCACAGAGAATTTGGAGAATTTGTATCTAAACAAAGAAAAAAAAGAACACCTCTTTATTTGAATTAAATTAAAAATGCATTTTAACTTGCATTACTGACATTTTTACTAAAAAAATATTACAGTTTTTTTGGTAATGCCTTACACTACTTTGTCACAGTAAAAGGAATGCATTACAGTAATCACATTACTTTTGTAATCTGATTACTCTTACACTGGTGATGAAATATGACAAAACTCCAGAATGATACTGGTGCTGTTATTTACATTTCTACATCATTAACTCCCTCAGGTACGACTCTCTGAATCCTCGCTCTCTCTCTGCGGCTCGGTCAGCTCACTTCGTGTTTCAGACAGTTTTCCCCCGACGTCCTTGTAAATCCAGACTTCAGACTTTGTTTTGGGAAACTGCTGTAGAGTCTGAGTGATAGATCAGGCTCTTCCAGGCAGTGAGCAGCTTCCCTGTGAGCTGTTGACTTAAACCGCTTGCACCCTGACATTAGCGCGTTAAACTGCTAATATTTGGCTAGTGACTCTTTTCCCAGAGCAGTCGAGCTGAGGGCCGTTTTTTTTTCTTCTGGTGCATCATCACGTCTGGAGGAAGAGACCGTTGAGTTTTTTATCAACGAAGAAATCGTTCTTCTCCGAGATGTCCCACGTTGATGACATCATCAGCGTGACAGTGCCCCTCCATGTAAACAATGAAAGGAGCCTGGAGGCCGCTGTTTTTTTTACTTTGTACTTTTGTTCCTCTTTAAAATGTACAAACTCTGAGCTGATGATTCAAAGGAGGAGGAATTAGTCGACATACAGGGTCACGTAAGTCACAGACGGAGACCCTCAGGGGGCCAGACCCCAGGTTGAGAAACACTTCAGGAAGGTTTAATGACGATGAGCAAAGAAACGAGAGGGAACTCTGTCCTGAGGGCGGAGAATGAAGAATGATTGACAGGTGAGGTTAACGGGCTGGAGCAGGAAGTGAAGCAGAGTTAAAATCATTGATATGTGACTGTGGTCTCAGATTTCATCATAGACCCAAGAACTGTTTTTATTTACCATCATCAAGCTGTTCATGACCTTTGACCCACCTGACCCCGGTCTCCTCCATCCTTCAGGACTGGAACCGTTCATGGAACACTTCGACCCCCGACCTCACGCCCTGCTTCCAGAACACCGTCCTGGTGTGGCTGCCATGTCTCTACCTCTGGGTGTGTGCGCCCATCTACCTCGTGTACCTGCGCAGCCACGACCGCGGATACATCTGCATGAGCCACCTTAACAAGGCCAAGACCGTAAGACTGATTTAAATCATTATTAAAGTTAATTTAATTATACTGAAACATCTGCATGAGCCACCTTAACAAGGCCAAGACCGTAAGACTGATTTAAATCACATAAAGTTAATTTAATTATTCTTGAGCCAATTTTAACAAGGCCAAGACCGCAAGACTGATTTAAATCTTTATTAAAGTTAATTTAATTATACTGAAACATCTGCATGAGCTAATTCTTAACAAGGCCAAGACCGTAAGACTGATTTAAATCTTTATTAAAGCTAATTTAATTATACTGAGCCACCTTAACAAGGCCAAGACCGTAAGACTGATTTAAATCTTTATTAAAGTTAATTTAATTATACTCGAGCCACCTTAACAAGGCCAAGACCGTGAAGACTGGATTTAGAAATCTTTATTAAAGTTAATTTAATTATACTGAAACATCTGCATGAGCCACCTTAACAAGGCCAAGACCGTAAGACTGATTTAAATCTTTATTAAAGTTAATTTTAATTATTCTGGAGCCACCTTAACAAGGCCAAGACCGTAAGACTGATTTAAATCATTATTAAAGTTAATTTAATTATTCTGTTTCACCTTAATAAGGCCAAGACGCAAGACTGATTTAAATCTTTATTAAAGTTAATTTAATTATTCTGGAGCCACCTTAACAAGGCCAAGACCGTAGAAGACTGATTTAAATTCCTTTATAAAGCACTTAATTATATTGAGCCACTCTTAACAAGGCTGTAATCAGAAGACTGATTTAAATCATTACAAAGTTAATTTTAATTATACTGAGCCACCTTAACAAGGCCAAGACCGTAAGACTGATTTAAATCTTTATTAAAGTTACTTTAACTATACTGAAAACATCTGCATGAGCTTACCTTAATAAGGCCAAGACCGAAGACTGATTTAAATCATTATTAAAGTTAATTTAATTATACTGGAAACATCTGCATGAGCCACCTTTAACAAGGCCAAGACCGTGAAGACTGACGGTAAATCAGTTATTAAAGCACTTAATTATACTGAAACATCTGCATGAGCCACCTTAACAAGGCCAAGACCGTAAGACTGATTTAAATCTTTATTAAAGTTAATTTAATTATACTGAAACATCTGCATGAGCCACCTTAACAAGGCCAAGACCGTAAGACTGATTTAAATCATTATTAAAGTTAATTTAATTATACTGAGCCACCTTAACAAGGCCAAGACCGTAAGACTGATTTAAATCTTTATTAAAGTTAATTTAATTATCTGCATGAGCCACCTTAACAAGGCCAAGACGGTAAGACTGATTTAAATCTTTATTAAAGTTAATTTAATTATTCTGAAACATCTGCATGAGCCACCTTAACAAGGCCAAGACCGTAAGACTGATTTAAATCTTTATTAAAGTTAATTTAATTATACTGAAACATCTGCATGAGCCACCTTAACAAGGCCAAGACCGTAAGACTGATTTAAATCATTATTAAAGTTAATTTAATTATACTGAAACATCTGCATGAGCCACCTTAACAAGGCCAAGACCGTAAGACTGATTTAAATCTTTATTAAAGTTAATTTAATTATACTGAGCCACCTTAACAAGGCCAAGACCGTAAGACTGATTTAAATCTTTATTAAAGTTAATTTAATTATACTGAAACATCTGCATGAGCCACCTTAACAAGGCCAAGACCGTAAGACTGATTTAAATCTTTATTAAAGTTAATTTAATTATTCTGAGCCACCTTAACAAGGCCAAGACCGTAAGACTGATTTAAATCATTATTAAAGTTAATTTAATTATACTGAGCCACCTTAACAAGGCCAAGACCGTAAGACTGATTTAAATCTTTATTAAAGTTAATTTAATTATACTGAAACATCTGCATGAGCCACCTTAACAAGGCCAAGACCGTAAGACTGATTTAAATCTTTATTAAAGTTAATTTAATTATACTGAGCCACCTTAACAAGGCCAAGACCGTAAGACTGATTTAAATCTTTATTAAAGTTAATTTAATTATTCTGAGCCACCTTAACAAGGCCAAGACCGTAAGACTGATTTAAATCTTTATTAAAGTTAATTTAATTATACTGAAACATCTGCATGAGCCACCTTAACAAGGCCAAGACCGTAAGACTGATTTAAATCTTTATTAAAGTTAATTTAATTATACTGAAACATCTGCATGAGCCACCTTAACAAGGCCAAGACCGTAAGACTGATTTAAATCTTTATTAAAGTTAATTTAATTATACTGAAACATCTGCATGAGCCACCTTAACAAGGCCAAGACCGTAAGACTGATTTAAATCTTTATTAAAGTTAATTTAATTATACTGAAACATCTGCATGAGCCACCTTAACAAGGCCAAGACCGTAAGACTGATTTAAATCTTTATTAAAGTTAATTTAATTATTCTGAGCCACCTTAACAAGGCCAAGACCGTAAGACTGATTTAAATCATTATTAAAGTTAATTTAATTATACTGAAACATCTGCATGAGCCACCTTAACAAGGCCAAGACCGTAAGACTGATTTAAATCTTTATTAAAGTTAATTTAATTATACTGAAACATCTGCATGAGCCACCTTAACAAGGCCAAGACCGTAAGACTGATTTAAATCTTTATTAAAGTTAATTTAATTATTCTGAGCCACCTTAACAAGGCCAAGACCGTAAAGACTGATTTAAATCATTATTAAAGTTTTAATTATACTGAAACATCTGCATGAGCCACCTTAACAAGGCCAAGACCGTAAGACTGATTTAAATCTTTATTAAAGTTAATTTAATTATACTGAAACATCTGCATGAGCCACCTTAACAAGGCCAAGACCGTAAGACTGATTTAAATCTTTATTAAAGTTAATTTAATTATACTGAAACATCTGCATGAGCCACCTTAACAAGGCCAAGACCGTAAGACTGATTTAAATCATTATTAAAGTTAATTTAATTATTCTGAAACATCTGCATGAGCCACCTTAACAAGGCCAAGACCGTAAGACTGATTTAAATCTTTATTAAAGTTAATTTAATTATTCTGAGCCACCTTAACAAGGCCAAGACCGTAAGACTGATTTAAATCATTATTAAAGTTAATTTAATTATACTGAAACATCTGCATGAGCCACCTTAACAAGGCCAAGACCGTAAGACTGATTTAAATCTTTATTAAAGTTAATTTAATTATACTGAAACATCTGCATGAGCCACCTTAACAAGGCCAAGACCGTAAGACTGATTTAAATCTTTATTAAAGTTAATTTAATTATTCTGAGCCACCTTAACAAGGCCAAGACCGTAAGACTGATTTAAATCTTTATTAAAGTTAATTTAATTATTCTGAGCCACCTTAACAAGGCCAAGACCGTAAGACTGATTTAAATCTTTATTAAAGTTAATTTAATTATACTGAGCCACCTTAACAAGGCCAAGACGGTAAGACTGATTTAAATCTTTATTAAAGTTAATTTAATTATACTGAAACATCTGCATGAGCCACCTTAACAAGGCCAAGACCGTAAGACTGATTTAAATCTTTATTAAAGTTAATTTAATTATTCTGAAACATCTGCATGAGCCACCTTAACAAGGCCAAGACCGTAAGACTGATTTAAATCTTTATTAAAGTTAATTTAATTATTCTGAAACATCTGCATGAGCCACCTTAACAAGGCCAAGACCGTAAGACTGATTTAAATCATTATTAAAGTTAATTTAATTATACTGAAACATCTGCATGAGCCACCTTAACAAGGCCAAGACCGTAAGACTGATTTAAATCATTATTAAAGTTAATTTAATTATTCTGAGCCACCTTAACAAGGCCAAGACCGTAAGACTGATTTAAATCTTTATTAAAGTTTATTTAATTATACTGAAACATCTGCATGAGCCACCTTAACAAGGCCAAGACCGTAAGACTGATTTAAATCATTATTAAAGTTAATTTAATTATACTGAAACATCTGCATGAGCCACCTTAACAAGGCCAAGACCGTAAGACTGATTTAAATCTTTATTAAAGTTAATTTAATTATACTGAAACATCTGCATGAGCCACCTTAACAAGGCCAAGACGGTAAGACTGATTTAAATCTTTATTAAAGTTAATTTAATTATACTGAAACATCTGCATGAGCCACCTTAACAAGGCCAAGACCGTAAGACTGATTTAAATCATTATTAAAGTTAATTTAATTATACTGAAACATCTGCATGAGCCACCTTAACAAGGCCAAGACCGTAAGACTGATTTAAATCTTTATTAAAGTTAATTTAATTATACTGAAACATCTGCATGAGCCACCTTAACAAGGCCAAGACCGTAAGACTGATTTAAATCTTTATTAAAGTTAATTTAATTATACTGAAACATCTGCATGAGCCACCTTAACAAGGCCAAGACCGTAAGACTGATTTAAATCTTTATTAAAGTTAATTTAATTATTCTGAGCCACCTTAACAAGGCCAAGACCGTAAGACTGATTTAAATCTTTATTAAAGTTAATTTAATTATTCTGAGCCACCTTAACAAGGCCAAGACCGTAAGACTGATTTAAATCTTTATTAAAGTTAATTTAATTATACTGAGCCACCTTAACAAGGCCAAGACCGTAAGACTGATTTAAATCATTATTAAAGTTAATTTAATTATACTGAAACATCTGCATGAGCCACCTTAACAAGGCCAAGACCGTAAGACTGATTTAAATCATTATTAAAGTTAATTTAATTATACTGAGCCACCTTAACAAGGCCAAGACGGTAAGACTGATTTAAATCATTATTAAAGTTAATTTAATTATACTGAGCCACCTTAACAAGGCCAAGACCGTAAGACTGATTTAAATCTTTATTAAAGTTAATTTAATTATACTGAAACATCTGCATGAGCCACCTTAACAAGGCCAAGACCGTAAGACTGATTTAAATCATTATTAAAGTTAATTTAATTATACTGAGCCACCTTAACAAGGCCAAGACCGTAAGACTGATTTAAATCATTATTAAAGTTAATTTAATTATTCTGAGCCACCTTAACAAGGCCAAGACGGTAAGACTGATTTAAATCTTTATTAAAGTTAATTTAATTATACTGAGCCACCTTAACAAGGCCAAGACGGTAAGACTGATTTAAATCTTTATTAAAGTTAATTTAATTATTCTGAGCCACCTTAACAAGGCCAAGACGGTAAGACTGATTTAAATCTTTATTAAAGTTAATTTAATTATACAGAAACATCTGCATGAGCCACCTTAACAAGGCCAAGACCGTAAGACTGATTTAAATCTTTATTAAAGTTAATTTAATTATACTGAAACATCTGCATGAGCCACCTTAACAAGGCCAAGACGGTAAGACTGATTTAAATCATTATTAAAGTTAATTTAATTATTCTGAGCCACCTTAACAAGGCCAAGACCGTAAGACTGATTTAAATCTTTATTAAAGTTAATTTCATTATACTGAAACATCTGCATGAGCCACCTTAACAAGGCCAAGACGGTAAGACTGATTTAAATCTTTATTAAAGTTAATTTAATTATTCTGAAACATCTGCATGAGCCACCTTAACAAGGCCAAGACCGTAAGACTGATTTAAATCTTTATTAAAGTTAATTTCATTATACTGAAACATCTGCATGAGCCACCTTAACAAGGCCAAGACCGTAAGACTGATTTAAATCTTTATTAAAGTTAATTTAATTATACTGAAACATCTGCATGAGCCACCTTAACAAGGCCAAGACCGTAAGACTGATTTAAATCTTTATTAAAGTTAATTTAATTATACTGAAACATCTGCATGAGCCACCTTAACAAGGCCAAGACCGTAAGACTGATTTAAATCATTATTAAAGTTAATTTAATTATTCTGAGCCACCTTAACAAGGCCAAGACCGTAAGACTGATTTAAATCTTTATTAAAGTTAATTTAATTATTCTGAAACATCTGCATGAGCCACCTTAACAAGGCCAAGACCGTAAGACTGATTTAAATCATTATTAAAGTTAATTTAATTATACTGAAACATCTGCATGAGCCACCTTAACAAGGCCAAGACCGTAAGACTGATTTAAATCATTATTAAAGTTAATTTAATTATACTGAAACATCTGCATGAGCCACCTTAACAAGGCCAAGACCGTAAGACTGATTTAAATCTTTATTAAAGTTAATTTAATTATACTGAAACATCTGCATGAGCCACCTTAACAAGGCCAAGACCGTAAGACTGATTTTAATCTTTATTAAAGTTAAATTAATTATTCTGAGCCACCTTAACAAGGCCAAGACCGTAAGACTGATTTAAGTCTTTATTAAAGTTAATTTAATTATTCTGAGCCACCTTAACAAGGCCAAGACCGTAAGACTGATTTAAATCATTATTAAAGTTAATTTAATTATTCTGAGCCACCTTAACAAGGCCAAGACCGTAAGACTGATTTAAATCATTATTAAAGTTAATTTAATTATTCTGAAACATCTGCATGAGCCACCTTAACAAGGCCAAGACCGTAAGACTGATTTAAATCTTTATTAAAGTTAATTTAATTATACTGAGCCACCTTAACAAGGCCAAGAACGTAAGACTGATTTAAATCTTTATTAAAGTTAATTTAATTATTCTGAGCCACCTTAACAAGGCCAAGACCGTAAGACTGATTTAAATCATTATTAAAGTTAATTTAATTATACTGAAACATCTGCATGAGCCACCTTAACAAGGCCAAGACCGTAAGACTGATTTAAATCTTTATTAAAGTTAATTTAATTATACAGAAACATCTGCATGAGCCACCTTAACAAGGCCAAGACGGTAAGACTGATTTAAATCTTTATTAAAGTTAATTTAATTATTCTGAAACATCTGCATGAGCCACCTTAACAAGGCCAAGACCGTAAGACTGATTTAAATCATTATTAAAGTTAATTTCATTATACTGAAACATCTGCATGAGCCACCTTAACAAGGCCAAGACGGTAAGACTGATTTAAATCTTTATTAAAGTTAATTTAATTATTCTGAAACATCTGCATGAGCCACCTTAACAAGGCCAAGACCGTAAGACTGATTTAAATCATTATTAAAGTTAATTTAATTATACTGAAACATCTGCATGAGCCACCTTAACAAGGCCAAGACCGTAAGACTGATTTAAATCATTATTAAAGTTAATTTAATTATTCTGAGCCACCTTAACAAGGCCAAGACCGTAAGACTGATTTAAATCATTATTAAAGTTAATTTAATTATACTGAAACATCTGCATGAGCCACCTTAACAAGGCCAAGACCGTAAGACTGATTTAAATCTTTATTAAAGTTAATTTAATTATACTGAAACATCTGCATGAGCCACCTTAACAAGGCCAAGACCGTAAGACTGATTTAAATCATTATTAAAGTTAATTTAATTATTCTGAGCCACCTTAACAAGGCCAAGACCGTAAGACTGATTTAAATCTTTATTAAAGTTAATTTAATTATTCTGAAACATCTGCATGAGCCACCTTAACAAGGCCAAGACCGTAAGACTGATTTAAATCATTATTAAAGTTAATTTAATTATACTGAAACATCTGCATGAGCCACCTTAACAAGGCCAAGAAAGACTGATTTAAATCATTATTAAAGTTAATTTAATTATACTGAAACATCTGCATGAGCCACCTTAACAAGGCCAAGACCGTAAGACTGATTTAAATCTTTATTAAAGTTAATTTAATTATACTGAAACATCTGCATGAGCCACCTTAACAAGGCCAAGACCGTAAGACTGATTTTAATCTTTATTAAAGTTAAATTAATTATTCTGAGCCACCTTAACAAGGCCAAGACCGTAAGACTGATTTAAGTCTTTATTAAAGTTAATTTAATTATTCTGAGCCACCTTAACAAGGCCAAGACCGTAAGACTGATTTAAATCATTATTAAAGTTAATTTAATTATTCTGAGCCACCTTAACAAGGCCAAGACCGTAAGACTGATTTAAATCTTTATTAAAGTTAATTTAATTATACTGAGCCACCTTAACAAGGCCAAGAACGTAAGACTGATTTAAATCTTTATTAAAGTTAATTTAATTATTCTGAGCCACCTTAACAAGGCCAAGACCGTAAGACTGATTTAAATCATTATTAAAGTTAATTTAATTATTCTGAGCCACCTTAACAAGGCCAAGACCGTAAGACTGATTTAAATCATTATTAAAGTTAATTTAATTATACTGAAACATCTGCATGAGCCACCTTAACAAGGCCAAGACCGTTAGACTGATTTAAATCTTTATTAAAGTTAATTTAATTATACTGAAACATCTGCATGAGCCACCTTAACAAGGCCAAGACCGTTAGACTGATTTAAATCTTTATTAAAGTTAATTTAATTATACTGAAACATCTGCATGAGCCACCTTAACAAGGCCAAGACCGTAAGACTGATTTAAATCTTTATTAAAGTTAATTTAATTATACTGAAACATCTGCATGAGCCACCTTAACAAGGCCAAGACCGTAAGACTGATTTAAATCTTTATTAAAGTTAATTTAATTATACTGAAACATCTGCATGAGCCACCTTAACAAGGCCAAGACCGTAAGACTGATTTAAATCTTTATTAAAGTTAATTTAATTATTCTGAAACATCTGCATGAGCCACCTTAACAAGGCCAAGACGGTAAGACTGATTTAATTCATTATTAAAGTTGAGTTAATTATTCTGAAACATCTGCATGAGCCACCTTAACAAGGCCAAGACCGTAAGACTGATTTAAATCTTTATTAAAGTTAATTTAATTATTCTGAGCCACCTTAACAAGGCCAAGACCGTAAGACTGATTTAAATCATTATTAAAGTTAATTTAATTATACTGAAACATCTGCATGAGCCACCTTAACAAGGCCAAGACCGTAAGACTGATTTAAATCTTTATTAAAGTTTATTTAATTATACTGAAACATCTGCATGAGCCACCTTAACAAGGCCAAGACCGTAAGACTGATTTAAATCTTTATTAAAGTTAATTTAATTATTCTGAAACATCTGCATGAGCCACCTTAACAAGGCCAAGACCGTAAGACTGATTTAAATCTTTATTAAAGTTAATTTCATTATTCTGAAACATCTGCATGAGCCACCTTAACAAGGCCAAGACGGTAAGACTGATTTAATTCATTATTAAAGTTAATTTAATTATACTGAAACATCTGCATGAGCCACCTTAACAAGGCCAAGACCGTAAGACTGATTTAAATCTTTATTAAAGTTAATTTAATTATACTGAAACATCTGCATGAGCCACCTTAACAAGGCCAAGACCGTAAGACTGATTTAAATCATTATTAAAGTTAATTTTATTATACTGAAACATCTGCATGAGCCACCTTAACAAGGCCAAGACCGTAAGACTGATTTAAATCTTTATTAAAGTTAATTTAATTATACAGAAACATCTGCATGAGCCACCTTAACAAGGCTAAGACGGTAAGACTGATTTAAATCTTTATTAAAGTTAATTTAATTATACAGAAACATCTGCATGAGCCACCTTAACAAGGCTAAGACGGTAAGACTGATTTAAATCTTTATTAAAGTTAATTTAATTATTCTGAAACATCTGCATGAGCCACCTTAACAAGGCCAAGACGGTAAGACTGATTTAATTCATTATTAAAGTTAATTTAATTATACTGAAACATCTGCATGAGCCACCTTAACAAGGCCAAGACCGTAAGACTGATTTAAATCTTTATTAAAGTTAATTTAATTATACTGAAACATCTGCATGAGCCACCTTAACAAGGCCAAGACCGTAAGACTGATTTAAATCATTATTAAAGTTAATTTTATTATACTGAAACATCTGCATGAGCCACCTTAACAAGGCCAAGACCGTAAGACTGATTTAAATCTTTATTAAAGTTAATTTAATTATACAGAAACATCTGCATGAGCCACCTTAACAAGGCTAAGACGGTAAGACTGATTTAAATCTTTATTAAAGTTAATTTAATTATACTGAAACATCTGCATGAGCCACCTTAACAAGGCCAAGACCGTAAGACTGATTTAAATCTTTATTAAAGTTAATTTAATTATACTGAAACATCTGCATGAGCCACCTTAACAAGGCCAAGACCGTAAGACTGATTTAAATCATTATTAAAGTTAATTTAATTATACTGAAACATCTGCATGAGCCACCTTAACAAGGCCAAGACCGTAAGACTGATTTAAATCTTTATTAAAGTTAATTTAATTATACAGAAACATCTGCATGAGCCACCTTAACAAGGCCAAGACCGTAAGACTGATTTAAATCTTTATTAAAGTTAATTTAATTATACTGAAACATCTGCATGAGCCACCTTAACAAGGCCAAGACGGTAAGACTGATTTAAATCATTATTAAAGTTAATTTAATTATACTGAAACATCTGCATGAGCCACCTTAACAAGGCCAAGACCGTAAGACTGATTTAAATCATTATTAAAGTTAATTTAATTATACTGAAACATCTGCATGAGCCACCTTAACAAGGCCAAGACCGTAAGACTGATTTAAATCTTTATTAAAGTTAATTTAATTATACAGAAACATCTGCATGAGCCACCTTAACAAGGCCAAGACCGTAAGACTGATTTAAATCTTTATTAAAGTTAATTTAATTATTCTGAAACATCTGCATGAGCCACCTTAATAAGGCCAAGACCGTAAGACTGATTTAAATCATTATTAAAGTTAATTTAATTATACTGAAACATCTGCATGAGCCACCTTAACAAGGCCAAGACCGTAAGACTGATTTAAATCTTTATTAAAGTTAATTTCATTATTCTGAAACATCTGCATGAGCCACCTTAACAAGGCCAAGACCGTAAGACTGATTTAAATCTTTATTAAAGTTAATTTAATTATTCTGAAACATCTGCATGAGCCACCTTAACAAGGCCAAGACCGTAAGACTGATTTAAATCTTTATTAAAGTTAATTTAATTATACTGAAACATCTGCATGAGCCACCTTAACAAGGCCAAGACCGTAAGACTGATTTAAATCATTATTAAAGTTAATTTCATTATTCTGAAACATCTGCATGAGCCACCTTAATAAGGCCAAGACCGTAAGACTGATTTAAATCTTTATTAAAGTTAATTTAATTATTCTGAGCCACCTTAACAAGGCCAAGACCGTAAGACTGATTTAAATCTTTATTAAAGTTAATTTAATTATTCTGAGCCACCTTAACAAGGCCAAGACCGTAAGACTGATTTAAATCATTATTAAAGTTAATTTCATTATTCTGAAACATCTGCATGAGCCACCTTAACAAGGCCAAGACCGTAAGACTGATTTAAATCTTTATTAAAGTTAATTTAATTATACTGAAACATCTGCATGAGCCACCTTAACAAGGCCAAGACCGTAAGACTGATTTAAATCATTATTAAAGTTAATTATACTGAAACATCTGCATGAGCCACCTTAACAAGGCCAAGACCGTAAGACTGATTTAAATCTTTATTAAAGTTAATTTAATTATTCTGAAACATCTGCATGAGCCACCTTAACAAGGCCAAGACCGTAAGACTGATTTAAATCTTTATTAAAGTTAATTTAATTATACTGAGCCACCTTAACAAGGCCAAGACGGTAAGACTGATTTAAATCATTATTAAAGTTAATTTAATTATACTGAAACATCTGCATGAGCCACCTTAACAAGGCCAAGACCGTAAGACTGATTTAAATCTTTATTAAAGTTAATTTAATTATACTGAAACATCTGCATGAGCCACCTTAACAAGGCCAAGACCGTAAGACTGATTTAAATCTTTATTAAAGTTAATTTAATTATACTGAAACATCTACATGAGCCACCTTAACAAGGCCAAGACCGTAAGACTGATTTAAATCTTTATTAAAGTTAATTTAATTATTCTGAAACATCTGCATGAGCCACCTTAAGAAGCTGTAATTGATATTTAATATGTCTTCCATATACATAATGGCTGTCACAGGTGTTTTGTTGCCAGGTGTGGTCTGATGGTTTATTGTCAGTCTTCTGTGTGTAGACCACGATCAGGTCCTGAAGTTCTCCTCTGATCTGGATCATGGTTCCTGCTGTAGATTGAAACGGTGTGGTTGTTTATGCTCAGGTGGTCTTTACCTGACCTCACCTGACCTCACCTGACCTCACCTGGCCTTACGTGGCTCTGGTTCTCCTGCAGGTGGTCGGCCTCCTGCTGTGGATCATCTGCTGGTCAGACGTCTTCTACTCTTTCTGGGAAAGAAGCCGCGGCAGCAGCGTTCCTCCCCCTGTTCTCCTCGTCAGCCCCACACTGCTGGGACTCACCATGGTGAGAACCAGAACCAGAACCAGAACCAGAACCCGTCTCTCACCTGTGTGTTGGTCTCACCTGTGTGTTGGTCTCACCTGTGTTGGTCTCACCTGTGCTGTCTCACCTGTCTCACCTGTGCTGTCTCACCTGTCTCACCTGTGTGTTGGTCTCACCTGTGTGTTGGTCTCACCTGTGCTGTCTCACCTGTCTCACCTGTGTTGTCTCACCTATCTCACCTGTGCTGTCTCACCTGTCTCAGCTGTGTGTTGGTCTCACCTGTGTGTTGGTCTCACCTGTGCTGTCTCACCTGTGCTGTCTCACCTGTGTTGTCTCACCTGTCTCACCTGTGCTGTCTCAGCTGTGTGTTGGTCTCACCTGTGTGTTGGTCTCACCTGTGCTGTCTCACCTGTCTCACCTGTGTGCAGCTGCTGGCCTCGTTCCTGATCCAGTACGAGCGGATGAAGGGCGTCCAGTCGTCCGGCGTGATGCTGATCTTCTGGCTGCTCGCCCTCCTCTGTGCCTCGGTCACCTTCAGGTCAAAGGTCATGCAGGCCCTGGACCAGGTGAGGGTCACACCTGAGCAGACCAACAAACAAATAAACACACAAATAAATAAACAAACACAAATGAACAAACTAATCAAACAAAACAGTAAATGTTCCCAGAACTTTGATTCATCTTTAGATTGTTTTTGGATGGATCCAGAACACAGAGTTCAAGTTCCTCCTCTGAGGAGGTCCTGGTCCCTCCTCTGAGGACGTCCTGGTCCCTCCTCTGAGGAGGTCTTGGTTCCTCCTCTGAGGAGGTCCCGGTTCCGGAGGTCCCGGTTCCTCCTCTGAGGAGGTCCCGGTTCCTCCTCTGAGGACGTCCCGGTTCCTCCTCTGAGGATGTCCTGGTTCCTCCTCTGAGGAGGTCTTGGTTCCTCCTCTGAGGAGGTCCCAGTCCCTCCTCCTGTTTCTTGGATGTTCTCTAAAGGTGCGTTCACACCGGACGCTACCTGTACTACCTCGGCGATCACTCTCCATGCAAAGTCAATGTACAGCCGCGATGGGGCGGGGCTAACCCTCCCGCGATGCGACAGCCGGCGACAAGACGATCACTTCACTCGCCGCGCGATGTCAAAGTAAAAAAAAAGTTGATCTATTCAGGTGATGTCGTGTGTGGCTGTGCAGCAACAGCCAATCAGCGGTGTGTGTACGTGTGACGGTGCTGCATCAGGACGGATGACTTCCTTCTAGGCGGAACTAACCTCAGTGAGGACATTTGCAGACGGACCGCGGTAGACCCACAGATAATGCTGCTGCATCATCAGCTGCAGAGTTTTGTGTCATCCTATTATGTGATATATGATATGATCGCGGTAAAACTCGAGTGGACGTGACATCACCGACCGACGGCTGACGCCAACGGCGACCAAACAGGTATTTATGGACGCGCGACGCGACTTTGGTACCTTGGTCGCTCGTGGTGTGAACGCACCTTAAGGTCTCTGGTGTCTCTCCGCAGTGGTCCTCGGTCAGCTCCTGGCGTTTCTCCACCTTCTTCATCTTCTACTTCCTGTTGCTGCTCGCTCTCGTCCTGTCCTGCCTGTCCGACCGGCCACCGCTCTTCTCTCAGGCCGTCAAAGACGCGGTGAGTTGACTCCGCCCACAGCGTGATGACACGTCTGCAGTATGATCAGCTGACCAATGAAATAACTGACCAATCAGAGAGCTGCAGGAGCTCGCTCCATGTTTACAAAATCAAACCTCACCTTTGATCAAAAGTTTTATTATTTTGTTTGTTTGCTTTTCGTTTAACATTAATGCTGTGAGTGTTTTTGTTTTACTTCTGTTCTTATTTTTGTTTTAATTTTTGGTTTTCTTGTTTCAGTTTTATTTTATGGATTTGTGTTTGTGTGTTTTTATTTTTAGATTTGATTTTATTTTTGTTCCTATTTCTGTTTTAGTTTTTATTGTTTCTGGTTTGTTTTATTGTATTTGTTTTTCTTTTGTTTGTACCTTTCTGTTTTTGTTTGTTTTGCTGTGTTGTTGTTATTGTTGTACCTGTTGTTATTTCTGAGCAAATACCCTTATGGTTGAGCTGATTAGTTGATTTGTTGTTGATTTTTTTATTTGTTGTTGTTGTGTTGTTGATTTGTTTGTTGTCCTCTTGTCTCTCGGTGTAGAACCCGTGTCCGGAGCCCGGGGCCTCGTTCCTCTCCAGAATCACCTTCTGGTGGATCACCAGGTGAGTGTCACACCTGAGCACAGCTGCAGGTCAGTCAGTGTGGCCTCACCTGTCAGAGCGGGCAGGTGAACTATCTGATGGACAAAGGTGTCCTCTGGATCTGACTGCTCTGTTGGTTTTTATTTTTAAAAGCATAATCATGATTATTATATTATTATTATTATTATTATCATTATCATTATTATTAGTTTTATTATTTTATTGTTATTATTTTAAATATTATTATTTTTATTGCTCTTTTTATTTTATAATTATAATAATATTTTTTTATTTTAAGTTTGTATTATTTTTAAATGTATTATTATTATTCTAAGTATTTTTATAATAATAATTATTATTGTTTTTATTATTATTATATTTATATTTTGTATAATAATAATTGTTTTTATATTACTATTATAACGCCTTTTTATTGCTATTATATTAATATTTTAACTGTTTTAATCTGATTGGCCTGACCCTGCTCAGGATGATGGTCACGGGCTATCGGCGCCCCCTGGAGGAGAAGGACCTGTGGTCCCTGAACCCTGAGGACCAATCACATCGAGTCGTTCCTCAGCTCGTGCGGCGCTGGAGCGAGCGTCATAAGGTCAAAAGGTCAGCAGGTCACTTTATCAGTGTGATGAGCAGGTGTCTGACCTCAGGTGGGCCTCTGCTCACCTTTCCTCAGGCCCCGCCCCCTCACAGGTGTGCTCTCCCTGCAGGCCGGAGCAGAGCCTGGTCTACTCCCCGAGGAGGAGGCCGTCCCGGCCCGACAGTAAGGAGGCGGCCGAGGAGGAGATCCTGCTGGTCCAGAGTCCTCACAGGAGCTCCGAGCCGTCCCTGCTCTGGGCCCTGTGCCTCACCTTTGGCCCCTACTTCCTGATCTCCTGCGTCTACAAGATCATCCAGGACGTGCTGATGTTCGCCGGGCCGGAGATCCTGCGGTGAGGACCGCCAGGGGGTCAGGGGTCAGGGGTCGGGGGTCTGATTGAGGAGCACATCAGGGATACATGAGTGTTTACTTAATTATACATTTATATATTTAAATGATGTGAGTGTATAAATATATTTACAGACACACATAAACATAAACATGAGTGCACTCACATAATTATTCATGTTTTTATATATGAATAATGTGTGTGTGTGTATGACTGTATTTACACATAGACACATGAGTATATACACACACACACACACATACACGTGTGTGTGTGTGTGTGTGTGTGTAAATATACTTATACACACACTTGTATATATTCTATTCTAATATATATTTAAATGTGTTTTTAATTTTGTCTGTTTGAATATATTTAAGTGTCTGACCTTGACCCCTGTGACCTTGTCTACATGACCTTGACCTTGACCTTGACCTCCAGGCTGCTGATCCAGTTCGTCAAAGACTCCGGCGCCCCCTCCTGGCAGGGTTACTTCTACACGGCGCTGCTCTTCGTCTGCACGTGCGTCCAGTCTCTGATCCTGCAGCGCTACTTCCACGTCTGCTTCGTGTCCGGCATGCGTCTGCGCACCGCCATCATCGGGGCCGTCTACAGGAAGGTACGGTCTTACCTGGGCAGGGGGCGTGTCTGGTGAGGTGTGTTGACCAATCAGAGCCCTGGTCTCATTAACCAGTCACTGAGCTCACAGACTGGACGTCCCAGAGTACAGGAGCAGACCTGCAGAGAGGCTCATCTGCTGGAGCTCTGACTTTGACCTGACCTTGACCTTGTCTGTCCTTGACCTTTACTGACCTTGTCTGACCTTGACCTCGACCTTGACCTTGTCTCCCTCTGCCAGGCGTTGGTGATCAGCAGCGCCGCTCGCCGCTCGTCCACGGTGGGAGAGATCGTGAACCTGATGTCGGTGGACGCTCAGCGCTTCATGGACCTCATCACCTACATCAACATGATCTGGTCGGCGCCGCTGCAGGTCGTCCTCGCCCTCTACTTCCTGTGGCAGGTGAGGGGAGGGGGCGGGGCTTGTTGACTCTGTTTGAGGTCTGAGATGGAGGAGAAACATTCAGTCTTTATTAAACTGTTTGAACTGTCTGACAGAATCTGGGTCCGTCTGTGCTCGCCGGCGTGGCCGTGATGGTTCTGATGGTTCCCATAAACGCCGTCATCGCCATGAAGACCAAAACGTACCAGGTGAGACCGCCAACGTCTGCGTGAAGATCCCGCTAATGATTATACTTTAGTTTTATTAAAAAAAGACTTCGGTTTATGATTCACCACCTTTGGGTATTAAAAAATATTTACAAGAATAAAACCAAAGACACCAAAGTTTATCTGACGTCTGTAGACAGACGGGCCAAAACATTAGGAACAGAGCCCACCTGCCTGCGCTGCACTCAAAAACTAACACAAAGGTTTGTTCCGTGTTCAGGTGGCTCAGATGAAGAGTAAAGACAACCGGATCAAGCTGATGAACGAGATGCTGAACGGGATCAAAGTGCTGAAGCTGTACGCCTGGGAGCTGGCCTTCAAGGACAAGGTGTCCGCCATCAGGGAGAGCGAGCTCAAGGTGCTCAAGAAGGCCGCATACCTGGGCGCCATGTCCACCTTCACCTGGGTCTGCGCACCTTTCCTGGTGAGTCATACCAGCAACAACCACCGCAACAAACAACAACAACATAAAACATTCAACAAAGGACAACCACAACGAACAACAACAACAACGACATACACCAAACAGCAACAACAGCAACATAAAACATTCAACAAAGGACAACCACAACGAACAACAACACAAAACAAAAACACACACCAACAACCAGTGTTGTGTGTAACGCGTTATAAAGTAACGCGTTACAGTAACGAAACTACTTTTTCGGGTAAAAAGTGAAGTAATGCGCTACTACTGAAAATTTGGTAACTAAACGTAGTTCCTTTTTTAATGCAGCGCGACGTTACATTTCCTTCGGACAGATCTGACACTGAAGCTGCCTTCTCAGCTGCTCGCACAGACACGAACAGCGTTGCCAAGTCCGCTCGTTATAAGCGTCTAAAGGCTGAAAATCTCGTGAGTCACGGCCGCAGGTTGTGGTTTTTTGGGCTTGTTTCCAGATGTTAAGTTTCTTCTTGGGGCTCTTAAGTCTGTGTGTATCCCCCTGATTATCTTCCAGCTCCTAACATAAAGGAAAACACGACTGCGGTAGGCAGTTTGTCCACTTCCTCGTTTCCTGGTTATATGCACGCCCCCAAACACACTCACGCACATGGAGCATGCTCCAGAGCCAAAGTTGCCAGGTCTGCTTGTTATAAGCGACGGTCTTTTCTTGAATAGATGCTTAGCGCTGTGATATTGAAATGTGATGTAGACGAAAATTAACACACTTTGTGTAGACTTCTCTTTTTAAAAAGTAATATATCACATGAGGAAAGGAAATAGCTGGAGGTTGCTTATTTTGGGCTTATTTTTATTGACCAGGTTTCTTATTTCAGAAGCCAAATGTGGAAACTCTGGACAGGAGCTCTGATTCCACAGGGTATGTGACATTTTGTAAAATAAAGAGCACAAAAAACTGTTATGTTCTCTGTAGTAGAACTTTTTGTAGGCCTTCACATTTAGGAATAGATATGGGGTTCTGTCCATGATCAAGCAATGTAAAAGTAACGGAAAAGTAACTTGAGAAGTTACTCTTCATAGAGGGTAACTAAGTAAAGTAAAGACTTACTTTTTTCAGATGTAACGAGTAACGAGCAAACACTACTTTTTAAACGTAACTTCCCCAACACTGCCAACAACATACAACAAAACACAACAAACAACAACAACATACAACAACCTACAACGGCAACATAACATATACACCAAACATTAACACACAACAAACAACAACATATAACAACTAGAAAAGCACTCGGAGAGCGCAGACCTCCGCCAGCGCCACAGTCCTCAGCCATATTGTCATTTTGACCATAAATATTAGTCCTACCTTTATTTCATCTAAATATTTAGATTCCTTGACCATGAAAACATACCATTAGCAACTGGATTCATAATGATATCTATTTTAGTTCAGTAGTTATTCACAGAAATCACATTTTTCGTCATGGCGTCCAGACGCTGATCCCGATCAACACTGAAATCGAATCAGTTCTTCCTTTTCTCATGCTGAACATTTCCTGAAAATTTCATCAAAATCCATCCATAACTTTTTGAGTTATTTTGTCCACAGACAAACAAACTCTCTCGAAAACATAACCTCCTTGGCGGAGGTAACAACATAAAACATACACCAAACATTAACACACAACAAACAACAACATATAACAACAACATAAAACATTCACCAAACGACAACAAACAACAGCACAAAACAAAAACAACAGAAACCAACAACATACGACAAGCATCAACAACTTACAACAAAAACATACAACACACACCTATAACATAGACAAACGACGTACGTAAGACAAAAACACACACCAACAACATACAACAAAACACAACAACAACAACCTACAACAGCAACATAAAACATACACCAAACGACAACAAACAACAACAACCACAACATAAACAACAGCATTCGACACAACATTAAAGTTACACCAAAAATTAACACACAACAAAAAACAACATACAGCAACAACATGAAACAACAACATGAAACATAGACCAAATGACAACATACAACAATATACACCAAACATCAACAACAAACAAAAACAACATAAAACAACAACAAAAACATCCAACAACACACACCAATAACATACAACAGCAACATAAAACAAAACAACATACACCAATCAACAACAACATCCAACAACATACAACAGCAACGTAAAATACACACGAAGCCTCAACATACAACAACCAACAACCACAACATAAACAACAACATGCAACATAAAACATACACCAAACATTAACACACAACAAACAAAAACATAAAAAAACAAGAACATACAACAACACACGCCAATAACATGGAACAGTAACATACAGCAACAACATACAACGACATAAAACAGCTTACAACAACATTAAACAACATACAACAACATTATTTAAAAAAAAAACAGCTTACAACATAAAACAAAAAACACAACATACAACACACGCCAATAACAGAGAAAAAAAACATAAAACAACAACAACGTACAACAACATAAAACACCAACATACAACAACCACAACATATAACAATGTAAAACAACAACAGCATACAACAACAGCATAAAACAAACAGCAACATCAAACAACAACTGCAACATACAACAACACACGCCAATAACATGCAACAGCAACATACAACAACATAAAACAACAACATACAACAAAAACCACAACATACAACAACATTAAACAACATACAGCAACAACATAAAACAAACAACAACAGCATACAACAACATAAAACAACAACCTCAACATACAACACACGCTAATAAAATACAAAAGCAACATACAACAACAACATACAACGACAACATAAAACAACAACCACAACATACAACAAGACACGCCAATAACATAGAACAGCAACATACAACAGCAACATAAAACAAACAACAACAGCATACACCTACATAGATGGACAGAGATCTGGCAGGTTCACTTCATGTTGTTGACATTTATCTATTTTTAACTTTTGTTGACATTTATGTATTTTTAACTTTTGTTTATCTATTTTTAACTTTTGTTGTCATTTATCTTTTTTTAGATTTTGTTGACATTTATCTATTTTTAACTTTTGTTGACTTTTATCTATTTTTAACTTTTGTTGACATTTATCTATTTTTAACTTTTGTTGACTTTTATCTACTTTAACTTTTGTTGACATTTATCTATTTTGACTTTTGTTGACATTTATCTATTTTAACTTTTGTTGACATTTATCTATTTTAACTTTTGTTGACTTTTATCTATTTTTAACTTTTGTTGACATTTATCTATTTTTAACTTTTGTTGACATTATCCATTTTTAATTTTTGTTGACATCCATTTTTAATTTTTGTTGACATTTATCTATATGAAATTTTGTTGACATTTATATATTTTAACTTTTGTTGACATTTATCTATTTTTAACTTTTGTTGACATTTATATATTTTAACTTTTGTTGACTTTTATCTATTTTTAACTTTTGTTGACATTTATCTATTTTTAATTTTTGTTGACATCCATTTTTAATTTTTGTTGACATTTATCTATTTGAACTTTTGTTGACATTTATATATTTTAACTTTTGTTGACTTTTATCTATTTTTACCTTTTGTTGACATTTATCTATTTTTAATTTTTGTTGACATTTATCTATTTTTAACTTTTGTTGACATTATACATTTTTAATTTTTGTTGACATCCATTTTTAATTTTTGTTGACATTTATCTATTTGAACTTTTGTTGACATTTATCTATTTTAACTTTTGTTGACTTTTATCTATTTTTACCTTTTGTTGACATTTATCTATTTTTAATTTTTGTTGACATTTATCTATTTTTAACTTTTGTTGACATTATACATTTTTAATTTTTGTTGACATCCATTTTTAATTTTTGTTGACATTTATCTATTTGAACTTTTGTTGACATTTATCTATTTTAACTTTTGTTGACTTTTATCTATTTTTACCTTTTGTTGACATTTATCTATTTTTAATTTTTGTTGACATTTATCTATTTTTAGCTTTTGTTGACATTTATCTATTTTTAATTTTTGTTGACATTTATCTATTTGAACTTTTGTTGACATTTATCTATTTTAACTTTTGTTGACTTTTATCTATTTTTAATTTTTGTTGACATTTATCTATTTTTAACTTTTGTTGACATTTATCTATTTTTAACTTTTGTTGACATTTATCTATTTTAAATTTTTGTTGACATTTATCTATTTGAACTTTTGTTGACTTTTATCTATTTTTAATTTTTGTTGACATTTATCTATTTTTAACTTTTGTTGACATTTATCTATTTTTAACTTTTGTTGACATTTATCTATTTGAACTTTTGTTGACATTTATCTATTTTAACTTTTGTTGACATTTATCTATTTGAACTTTTGTTGACTTTTATCTATTTTTAATTTTTGTTGACATTTATCTATTTTTAACTTTTGTTGACATTTATCTATTTTTAACTTTTGTTGACATTATCTAATTTTAATTTTTGTTGACATTATCCATTTTTAATTTTTGTTGACATCCATTTTTAATTTTTGTTGACATTTATCTATTTGAACTTTTGTTGACATTTATCTATTTTAACTTTTGTTGACTTTTATCTATTTTTACCTTTTGTTGACATTTATCTATTTTTAATTTTTGTTGACATCCATTTTTAATTTTTGTTGACATTTATCTATTTGAACTTTTGTTGACATTTATCTATTTTAACTTTTGTTGACTTTTATCTATTTTTACCTTTTGTTGACATTTATCTATTTTTAATTTTTGTTGACATTTATCTATTTTTAACTTTTGTTGACATTATACATTTTTAATTTTTGTTGACATCCATTTTTAATTTTTGTTGACATTTATCTATTTGAACTTTTGTTGACATTTATCTATTTTAACTTTTGTTGACTTTTATCTATTTTTACCTTTTGTTGACATTTATCTATTTTTAATTTTTGTTGACATTTATCTATTTTTAGCTTTTGTTGACATTTATCTATTTTTAATTTTTGTTGACATTTATCTATTTTTAACTTTTGTTGACATTATACATTTTTAATTTTTGTTGACATCCATTTTTAATTTTTGTTGACATTTATCTATTTGAACTTTTGTTGACATTTATCTATTTTAACTTTTGTTGACTTTTATCTATTTTTACCTTTTGTTGACATTTATCTATTTGTAATTTTTGTTGACATTTATCTATTTTTAGCTTTTGTTGACATTTATCTATTTTTAATTTTTGTTGACATTTATCTATTTGAACTTTTGTTGACATTTATCTATTTTAACTTTTGTTGACTTTTATCTATTTTTAATTTTTGTTGACATTTATCTATTTTTAACTTTTGTTGACATTTATCTATTTTTAACTTTTGTTGACATTTATCTATTTTTAATTTTTGTTGACATTTATCTATTTGAACTTTTGTTGACTTTTATCTATTTTTAATTTTTGTTGACATTTATCTATTTTTAACTTTTGTTGACATTTATCTATTTTTAACTTTTGTTGACATTTATCTATTTTTAACTTTTGTTGACATTTATCTATTTTAACTTTTGTTGACATTTATCTATTTGAACTTTTGTTGACTTTTATCTATTTTTAATTTTTGTTGACATTTATCTATTTTTAACTTTTGTTGACATTTATCTATTTTTAACTTTTGTTGACATTATCTAATTTTAATTTTTGTTGACATTATCCATTTTTAATTTTTGTTGACATCCATTTTTAATTTTTGTTGACATTTATCTATTTGAACTTTTGTTGACATTTATCTATTTGAACTTTTGTTGACTTTTATCTATTTTTACCTTTTGTTGACATTTATCTATTTTTAGCTTTTGTTGACTTTTATCTATTTTTAACCTTTGGTGACATTTATCTATTTTTAACCTTTGGTGACATTTATCTATTTTTAACTTTTGATAAATAAAAGGTGTGCTAATCGTGGCCCTTCGTGTGCTGCTGGTCCACCTGTGCCCAGGTGCAGAGGAGCCTGCCCTCTTTGGTTGGACTCTGAGCTGGAGCTTCTTTCCTGCATGTCATTACTCGCTCTCTCTCTCCCCTGTCGTTCTGCAGGTGGCTCTCTCCACGTTCTCCGTCTACGTGCTGGTGGATGAGAAGAACGTTCTGGATGCTCAGAAGGCCTTCGTGTCCCTGGCGCTCTTCAACATCCTGCGCTTCCCGCTGAACATGCTGCCCATGGTCATCAGCAGCATGGTGCAGGTCAGTGTGGAGCACGTTGACCTTTGACCTGTTAGGGCTCACTGTGCAGATGTCTGATCGTGGTCTGTGGTCCTCAGGCGAGTGTGTCCCTGAAGCGTCTGCGGGTCTTCCTGTCCCACGAGGAGCTGCAGGAGGACAGCGTGGAGCACAAGCTTCTGTCCAACTGTGAGGCCTCTTCTACACACCTTCATCCTCACCTGGACATGTTCTGAGTCTCACCGTCTGTCTGTCTGTCTGTCTGTCTGTCTCCTTCAGCCCCCAACAGCATCACCATGGACGACGCCGTGTTCAGCTGGGCCAGGACCGAGTCCCCGACCCTGAAGAAGTAGGTGGTCTGATCCTGGAGCAGCCATGTCAGGACCGTCCTGTTCAGAGTTTAGGAGCTCCGTCACATAAACACACCGGCTGGACAAAAAAAATCCAACACCAAAAAAAACCTCACACTCTAATATTTCGTTGTTCCACCTTTACAGGAGTCCCACAGGTCCTTGAAAAGTCTTAAAAGGCATTGAATTCATAATTCTAAAAATAAGGCCTTAATTGGCATTAAAATGTCTTAAATCCAAATTTCAAAAGTCTTAAAAATTTGAACACATTAGTAAGATTTATGTTAGTTTGAAGTAAAAAAATATTTAGTAACATTTATCTGTTGTGTTTTTGTTTGTTTCAACTGTGGTTCGTTGTCGACTTGTTTTTTTTTTTTTTTATGTATATTTTTGGGCATTTTGTGCCTTGATTGACAGGAGAGAGACAGTGGATAGGCTTGTGAAAGGGGGAGAGAGTAGGGGAAGACACTCTGCAAACTGGTCACAGGCGGGATTCGAACCTGGACCGGCAGAAGCAAGTACATGGGGTGCTAACCACTACACCAAACCAGCACCCCTTTGTCGACTTGTTTTTAAGTTTTAGTTCAAACGTCATTAAAAAAGTCTTAAAAAGTCTTGAATTTAACTTGCCTTGAGCTGTAGGAACCCGTCTTTATCTTTGATCACAGTCTCATTCTCTGTCTCATTGTTTCTTTAAGCTTCTCCAATGTCACAGATTTGTCCCAGATCACAGCACTGCCCCCACAGGCTTGGACAGTAGGCACTAGGCATGATGGGTGCATCACTTCACCTGCCTCTCTTCTTCCCCTGATGGTCCCATCACTCTGGAACAGGGTCAATCTGGACTCATCAGACCACATGACCTTCTTCCAGTCCTCCACAGTCCAATCTTTATGCTCCCTAGCAAACTGAAGCCTTTTTTCTGCTTAGCCTTACTGATTAGTGGTTTTCTTAAGGCTACACAGCTGTTCAGTCCCAATCCCTTGAGTTCCCTTCACATTGTGTGTGTGGAAATGCTCTTACTTTCACTATTAAACACACCCCTGAGTTCTACTGTTGTTTTTCTTTGATTTGATTTGGCCAAACGTTTAAGTGATTCACCGATCACCATCATTCAGGATTTTATTCTGACCACATTTCTTCCTTGAAGACGATGGTTCCCCACTATCCTTCAGTTTTTAATAATGTGTTGGACAGTTCTTAACCCAGTTTTAGTAGTTTCTTCAATCTCCTTAGATGTTTTCTCTGCTTGATGCCAATGATTTGACCCTTCTTAAACAGACTAACATCTTTTCCACGACCACAGGATGTGTCTTTGACATGGTTGTTGAAGAAATAAGATCAGCTTGGGTTAAAGATGCTGTGAGGAGTTTCTAAGTAATTACAAAAAAGTCTCCCTTTTAGATATATGCCTGATGGAAATACACACTTTAAGATGAGTTTTATAGCATCAAAATAGGTTATCTATAAATGCTATTCCTTAGCTTCATGGTCTGATCGGACAGGGCTGGACTGGCCTGGATACTCAACTTCAGGAACAAGACAATTAAAACTAGAGCAAATTTATATTATTCAGACACGTCTTAGAGCACCGGGCTGTAAGTAGCCATATATAGCCGGCTACAAAACTACCATACTAAGTTGTCCAAAAATTGCTTGTTGTCACACATCAAAAACTACCGCTATGTAACTAGAAAGAGATACATTACCTCGTGGCTTTGCATCCTGTAAGTTGTTGAAAAAAGAAGTTGTAAAGCAATGCAGAGTTCTGAGGAAGGTCTGAGCTGCATTCATTAGCATCACAACAAACACACGCTTTGGCTTGGGTCACGTCTTTACCACAGTCGCCGCGCGTGCTCATGGGTAGCAGAGTCTTTATGAGTCTTTATTCTCCTCATAGCACCTTTAAGAAACTTGTTTCAGCTGAAAGATAATCACCATGCAGTAATTGTCCAACAGGAGGCTCGGACCCGTTTGGTGTAGTTAAACATTTGACCTGTCTGTGTCCTCAGGTTGAACGTCTGTATCCCAGAATGCTCTCTGGTGGCCGTGGTGGGACACGTTGGCTCAGGAAAGTCCTCGCTGCTCTCTGCTCTGCTCGGGGAGATGGATAAGCTGGAGGGCAGTGTTTCAGTGAAGGGCTCGGTGGCCTACGTCCCTCAGCAGGCCTGGATCCAGAACTCCACGCTGAAGGAGAACATCGTGTTCGGTCAGGAGAGGAGGGAGGCCTGGTACCAGCAGGTGGTGGAGGCCTGTGCCCTGCAGCCGGACCTGGAGATCCTTCCTGCTGGAGACGAGACCGAGATCGGAGAGAAGGTACAGACTCAGACGGAGCTGTGGGAACTCCTCTAATTCACTCCTCGTTTAACATCAGAGTTTAGCTGTTACTGTGACATCGTGCCTGCAGACCTGAATGACTGAAGAGAAGAAATATGTCAGTGTAACGGGAGGGTATCACGGGCCCCCCGCCCTGTCTGTGGAACTCTCACACACCCACGCATCCATACAAACACTCACCCACACACACACACACATGGACACACACACATACGCACACACTTTATATCATGTTGCATAATGGAGAATTTGTATAGTTTGTGTATCCTTTGTGTTATTTAGATGTATAAGTTGGGGAATTAGTTTTGAGTATTTAAAGGACTACTGTAGCTTATTTTGATCTTTGATTGGCCAATCAATTTATACATAATGTTCACTCTTATTCTGTTGGTAACATTTTCCTATCATTACCTCCCTTACAATAGAGTTTAAGCTATAGTTTATTAAAGGGGGAGATGGTTTATTAGAGTTTTCTGTCTGTGAGTGTGGGCAGGTAATAAGAGCACCTGTGGGGAGATGATAATGAGGCTGGTGTGGCTCAGGTGTGTGACACCTCTCCAGAGCAGAGAGCCGGAGAGGCGAGTGAGGAAGGTGTCTCCGTGAGGAGCTCTTCACGTAGAATGTTTTGCCGCTGTAACTGCCAGAACAAATTATAAAAATACAAAATTTAGCTAAACCGGGGCCCGGAGTTTCCATCCTACTGAGCGAACCTTGACACTCAGATTTATATCCCACTGAGAAAGATCAGCACCCTTTAAAAAATATAAAGTACTCCCCACTGTCGAGGCAGATGTCTACAGACCATAATAATCTACATTAGTTTATATAAAGGGAACAAGATCTTCCAGACACAATTCAGTTTGATCATCCCAACACAAAACAACAAATCAAACCAGACAAAACAACAAATCAAACCAGACAAAACAACAACAAATCAAACCAGACAAAACAACAAATCAAACCAGACAAAACAACAACAAATCAAACCAGACAAAACAACAACAAATCAAACCAGACAAAACAACAAATCAAACCAGACAAAACAACAAATCAAACCAGACACAACAAAACAACAAGAAAATCAAACCAGACACAACAACAAATCAAACCAGACAAAACAACAAATCAAACCAGACACAACAAAACAACAAGAAAATCAAACCAGACAAAACAACAAATCAAACCAGACAAAACAACAAATCAAAACAGACACAACAACAAATCAAAACTGACAAAACAACAACAAATCAAACCAGACAAAACAACAAATCAAAACAGACAAAACAACAACAAATCAAACCAGACAAAACAACAAATCAAACCAGACAAAACAACAAATCAAAACAGACACAACAACAAATCAAACCAGACAAAACAACAACAAATCAAACCAGACAAAACAACAACAAATCAAATCAGACACAACAACAAATCAAACCAGACACAACAACAAATCAAACCAGACACAACAACAAGCCAAACCAGACAAAACAACAAGTCAAACCAGACAAAACAACAACAAGTCAAACCAGACAAAACAACAACAAATCAAACCAGACACAACAACAAGTCAAACCAGACACAACAACAAATCAAACCAGACAAAACAACAACAAATCAAAACAGACACAACAACAAATCAAACCAGACACAACAACAAATCAAACCAGACACAACAACAAATCAAACCAGACACAACAACAAATCAAACCAGACAAAACAACAACAAGTCAAACCAGACAAAACAACAACAAGTCAAACCAGACAAAACAACAAGTCAAACCAGCCAAAACAACAACAAATCAAACCAGACAAAACAACAACAAATCAAACCAGACACAACAACAAATCAAAACAGACACAACAACAAATCAAAACAGACAAAACAACAAATCAAAACAGACAAAACAACAAATCAAAACAGTCAAAACAACAACAAATCAAACCAGACACAACAACAACAAATCAAACCAGACACAACAACAACAAATCAAACCAGACACAACAACAAATCAAACCAGACAAAACAACAACAAATCAAACCAGACAAAACAACAACAAATCAAACCAGACACAACAACAAATAAAACCAGACACAACAACAACAAATCAAACCAGACACAACAACAACAAATCAAACCAGACTCAACAACTAATCAAACCAGACTCAACAACAAATCAAACCAGACTCAACAACAAATCAAACCAGACACAACAACAACAAATCAAACCAGACACAACAACAACAAATCAAACCAGACACAACAACAGACACAACAACAACAAATCAAACCAGACACAACAACAACAAATCAAACCAGACACAACAACAACAAATCAAACCAGAGACAACAACATATCAAACCAGACACAACAGCAAATCAGACCAGACACAACACCAACAAATCAAACAAGACAAAACAACAACAAATCATACCAGACACAACAACAAATAAAAACAGACACAACAACAACAAATCAAACCAGACACAACAACAACAAATCAAACCAGACTCAACAACTAATCAAACCAGACTCAACAACAAATCAAACCAGACACAACAACAACAAATCAAACCAGACACAACAACAACAAATCAAACCAGACACAACAACAGACACAACAACAACAAATCAAACCAGACACAACAACAACAAATCAAACCAGACACAACAACAACAAATCAAACCAGACACAACAACAAATCAAACCAGACACAACAACAAATCAAACCAGACACAACAACAAATCAAACCAGACACAACAAATCAAACCAGACACAACACCAACAAAATCAAACCAGACACAACAACAAATCAAACCAGACACAACAACAACAAATCAAACCAGACAAAACCATGAATCAAACCAGCCAAAACAACAACAGTCTCTCTTACACATGTACTGAAGACAACAGTGTAACAACACATCAGAGCTCCTGAGCTGTGGACTGAAGCTTATATTTCCTGATGTAACATGATTCTGTTGTTGTTTCTCTGTTTTGTTTTTGCCTGTTTTCTCTTGTTTGTTTTCTGATTGTTAAGCCTGCATGTCACCAGATTGATATGAGCATATCTTCCTCTCTCCTCTCCTGTGTCCTCTCTCCTGTGTCCTCTCTCCTCTCCTGTCTCCTCCCTCCTCTCCTGTCTCCTCTCTCTTGTCTCCTCTCTCCTCTCTCCTCTCCTGTCTCCTCCCTCCTCTCCTGTCTCCTCTCTCTTGTCTCCTCTCTCCTGTCTCCTGTCTCCTGTCCTGTCTCCTCTCTCTTGTCTCCTCTCTCCTGTCTCCTCTCTCCTCTCCTGTCTCCTCCCTCCTCTCCTGTCTCCTGTTTTCTGTCTCCTCCCTCCTCTCCTGTCACCTGTCTTCTGTCTCCTCTCTCCTCCCTCCTGTCTCCTGTTCCCTGTCTCCTCTCTCCTCTCTCCTGTCCTGTCTCCTCCCACCTCTCCTCTCTCCTGTCTCCTCTCTCCTCTCTCCTGTCTCCTGTCTCCTCCCTCCTTTCTCCTGTCCTGTCTCCTCCCGCCTCACCTCTCTCCTGTCTCCTCTCTCCTCCCTCCTGTCTCCTGTTCCCTGTCTCCTGTCTCCTCTCTCCTCTCCTCTCTCCTCTCTTCTGTCTCCTTCCTCCTCTCCTCTCTCCTGTCTCCTCTCTCCTCTCTCCTCCCTCCTCTCTCCTCTCTCCTCCCTCCTCTCTCCTCTCTCCTTAGGGAGTGAACCTGTCAGGTGGGCAGAAGCAGAGGGTCAGTCTTGCTCGGGCGGTCTACTGTGACCGGTCGGTCTACCTGCTTGATGACCCGCTGTCAGCCGTCGACGCTCACGTTGGTAAACACATCTTTGACCAGGTGATCGGGCCGCAGGGCCTGCTGCAGGGCAAGGTGAGCCTGACCTCTGACCTCTGAGGGGGGGTCACTGGGTCTGGAGGTCAATGGGGTGGAGTCATAGTATTTGAATGTGTATGAAAGTGCGTTAATGTGTGTGAATGTGTGTTATTGTGTATTATTGTGTATTGTGCATTAATGTGTGTGAATGTGTGTTATTGTGTATTGTTGTGTATTAATGTGTGTCTCTGTGTATTATTGTGTAGTAAAGTGCATTAACGTGTGTGAATGTGTGTTATTGTGTATTGTTGTGTATTAATGTGTGTGAATGTGTGTTATTGTGTATTGTTGTGTATTAATGTGTGTCTCTGTGTATTATTGTGTAGTAAAGTGCATTAACGTGTGTGAATGTGTGTTATTGTGTATTGTTGTGTATTAATGTGTGTGAATGTGTGTTATTGTGTATTGTTGTGCATTAATGTGTGTGAATGTGTGTTATTGTGTATTGTGTATTGTGCATTAATGTGTGTGAATGTGTGTTGTGTATTGTTGTGTATTAATGTGTGTCTCTGTGTGTGTTGTGTAGTAAAGTGCGTGTGTGAATGTGTGTTGTGTGTATTGTTGTGTATTAATGTGTGTGAATGTGTGTTATTGTGTATTGTTGTGTATTAATGTGTGTCTCTGTGTATTGTGTAGTAAAGTGCATTAACGTGTGTGAATGTGTGTTATTGTGTATTGTTGTGTATTAACGTGTGTGAATGTGTGTTATTGTGTATTGTTGTGTATTAACGTGTGTGAATGTGTGTTATTGTGTATTGTTGTGTATTAATGTGTGTGAATGTGTGTTATTGTTTATGAAAGTGCATTAATGTGTGTGAATGTGTGTTATTGTGTATTGTTGTGTATTAATGTGTGTGAATGTGTGTTATTGTGTATTGTTGTGTATTAATGTGTGTGAATGTGTGTTATTGTGTATTGTTGTGTATTAATGTGTGTGAATGTGTGTTTCTGTGTATGAAAGTGCATTAATGTGTGTGAATGTGTGTTATTGTGTATTGTTGTGTATTAATGTGTGTGAATGTGTGTTATTGTGTATTGTTGTGTATTAATGTGTGTGAATGTGTGTTATTGTGTATTGTTGTGTATTAATGTGTGTGATGTGTGTTATTGTGTATGAAAGTGCATTAATGTGTGTGAATGTGTGTGAATGTGTGTTATTGTGTATTGTTGTGTATTAATGTGTGTGAATGTGTGTTATTGTGTATTGTTGTGTATTAATGTGTGTCTCTGTGTATTTTTGTGTAGTAAAGTGCATTAACGTGTGTGAATGTGTGTTATTGTGTATTGTTGTGTATTAACGTGTGTGAATGTGTGTTATTGTGTATTGTTGTGTATTAATGTGTGTGAATGTGTGTTATTGTTTATGAAAGTGCATTAATGTGTGTGAATGTGTGTTATTGTGTATTGTTGTGTATTAATGTGTGTGAATGTGTGTTATTGTGTATTGTTGTGTATTATCGGTGTGAATGTGTGTTTTTGTGTATGAAAGTGCATTAATGTGTGTGAATGTGTGTTATTGTGTATTGTTGTGTATTAATGTGTGTGAATGTGTGTTATTGTGTATTGTTGTGTATTAATGTGTGTGAATGTGTGTTATTGTGTATTGTTGTGTATTAATGTGTGTGAATGTGTGTTATTGTGTATTGTTGTGTATTAATGTGTGTGAATGTGTGTTATTGTGTATGAAAGTGCATTAATGTGTGTGAACGTGTGTTATTGTGTATTGTTGTGTATTAATGTGTGTGAATGTGTATTGTGTATTGTTGTGTATTAATGTGTGTGAATGTGTATTGTGTATTGTTGTGTATTAATGTGTGTGAATGTGTGTTATTGTGTATTGTTGTGTATTAATGTGTGTGAATGTGTGTTATTGTGTATTGTTGTGTATTAATGTGTGTGAATGTGTATTATTGTGTATTGTTGTGTATTAATGTGTGTGAATGTGTGTTATAGTGTATGAAAGTACATTAATGTGTGTGAATGTGTGTTATTGTGTATTATTGTGTATTGTGCATTAATGTGTGTGAATGTGTGTTATTGTGTATTATTGTGTATTGTGCATTAATGTGTGTATTGTGTGTTATTGTGTATTGTTGTGTATTGTGTATTAATGTGTGTGAATGTGTGTTATTGTGTATTCAGACCCGCGTGTTGGTGACTCACGGCCTCAGCTACCTGCCTCAGGTGGACCTGATCCTGGTCATGGTGGACGGGCAGATCACGGAGTGTGGCTCCTATCAGCAGCTGATGGACACCGACGGGGCGTTCGCCGAGTTCCTGAGGACGTACTCGTCAGGAGAGCACACGGACGACCACGGTCAGACTCTCGCTGTGACTTTGGGCTCATAAAGAGAACACGCTAAAGGGGGCGGAGCCATGGCATGATGATTAGAGACAGACATGTTTTAAAATAACACATTTGTGTAAATAAACATTTTCACTGTTTTAAATGTAGAGTCGGTCCCAAAGAGCGACGCCAAAGGTTTGGAGAACGGCAGCGTGACGCCTCTGCTCAGGTGAGTCGGACTGAATTTAATCTGGTTTTGATTTTATAAAAGATTTTATCTTTTTTATTGTCTGATTGTTTTTTGTAAAATCGTCACATTTTGATGAAGTCAAGCCTGAAAGTTTCAGTGCAGTGTTGTTTATCTCGTTATTGTTGTTTATCTCTTATTGTTGTTTATCTGGTTGTTTATTGCATTGTTGTTTTGGGTATTTATCTTGTTCATGTTGGTTTCTTATTGTGTTGTTTATCTTGTTTATTTCGTTTTAATCTCGTTTATCTTAATCTCGTATATTTCATTGTTGTTAATCTCAGTGTTTACCTTTTTGCTGTTGCTGTTAATTCATTGTTTGTTTGTTTTTTTGATAATTAATCGCTGTTGTATTTCATGTTGATGTTGTTCATTGTGTTGTTGTTTATCTGGTTGTTGATGTTTATTTGGTTGTTTATGTTTATGTGGTTTTTGTTTATGTGGTTGTTATTTTCTGGTTGTTGTTGTTTACTTGTTATTCACTGGTTGTTTATATTGTTGTTGTTTATTTTGTTGTTCACTGGTCGTTGTTTATCTGGTTGTTGTTGTTGTTCTGCTTGTTGTTTATCTGATGGTTGTCGTTGTTTATCTGGTTGTTGTATTTATATTGTTGTTGTTGTTTATCTTGTTCAGTAATTGTTGTTTACCTGGCTGTTTTTGTTTATCTGGTTGTTGTTGTTGTTTATATGATTGTTGTTGTTTACTGATTGTTGTTGTTTACTGTGTTGTTGTTTACCTTGTTGTTGCAGCAGTCCGCCCGTCAGCGCGGCGTCCAAACCTCCCGACAAAGACGAGCCGCAGCAGAACAGGAAGTCCAAGGGCGCCGAGGTGGGGAAGCTGACGGAGGCCGACAAAGCGAGCACGGGGCGGGTGAGTTCAGACGCTGTCCACCTTGACCCTGTGACCTTGGTGATCTTAAGCCCCGCCCCCTCTCCCTGCAGGTGAAGCTGTCGGTGTTCTGGTCGTACTTCAGGGCCATCGGCGTGCTGCTGTCCTTCATCAGCCTGCTCCTCTTCCTCGCCCATCACCTGGTCTCGCTCTTCTCCAACTACTGGCTCAGCCTGTGGACCGACGACCCCGTGGTCAACGGGACGCAGCCCCACAGGACCATGAGGCTCGGCGTGTACGGGGTGCTCGGCCTGTCCCAGGGTGAGTGGGGGGGTCATGACCTTTAGGGACTCGGGGTCACCTGGCGTCAGCGCTAACGGGTCCCGTTGCAGGTGTGGCGGTGTTCTGTTACTCCATCTCCATGTCCATTGGCGGCATCCTGGCGTCCCGCTGCCTGCACCAGTCCATGCTGCACGACGTCCTCAGGTCGCCCATGTCCTTCTTCGAGCGCACGCCCAGCGGGAACCTGGTGAACCGCTTCGCAAAAGAGATGGACACCATCGACTCGGTCATCCCCAGCATCATCAAGATGTTCATGGGCTCCATGTTCAACGTGATCGGCTCCTGCGTCATCATCCTGATCGCCACGCCGCTGGTCGCCATCATCATCCCCGTGCTCGGCCTGCTCTACTTCTTCGTGCAGGTTGGTCTGTGGCCTCTTCCCAGCACGTCCTCCCCGCTCTCTCCCCCTCTGTCTCTGCCCAGAGTCCCGCCTCCTCTGTTTCAGAGGTTCAGTCTTTAATTTTGAAAGGACAGAGGAAGAGAGGGGGAGAGACTGGGGAAGAACAGACTGAGTGTGGTTAGCGGCTGACGTCCTCCTTCTCCTCCTCAGAGGTTCTACGTGGCGTCGTCCCGTCAGCTGAAGCGTCTGGAGTCGGTGAGCCGCTCGCCGATCTACACGCACTTCAACGAGACGCTGCTGGGCACGTCAGTCATCAGGGCCTTCGGCGAGCAGGAGCGCTTCATCAGGGAGAGCGACAAGAGGGTCGACCACAACCAGAAGGCGTACTACCCCAGCATCGTGGCCAACAGGTAGGACCTACCGCACTGAGCATGTGCAGGAGACACAGGAAGTGAAAAACTCACCTTCAGTATTATTATTTAAAAACTGGTTATTAACTCTTAAAGTGGAGGAGCGCAGTGATCCGAATGCTAACGTCCAGTTATTACAGAATGTAACTGTAGCTCATGTACGGTTATTGTTAGCTAACTGTGGTTATTCGAATTGTTTGATTTATGTTCTTTTACAGTTTTTATTTTTATTTCACCTCTCTAAAGGTCTTTATCTGGTGGTCGGGGTTTTTATTTTGCATTTCATATTTTTTTGTAAGTAGGAGCAGGTGAGGCTCCTCCTCTTTACATGTCCGTGTCTGTGTGTGTGTGTCCGTGTGTGTGTGCATGTCTATGTGTGTGTCTATGTGTGTGTGTGTCCGTGTGTGTGTGATCAGGTGGCTGGCGATCCGTCTGGAGTTCGTGGGAAACATCATCGTCACGTCTGCCGCTCTGTTCGCCGTCATGGCCCGAGAGAGTCTGAGTCCAGGCATCATGGGCCTGTCCATCTCCTACGCCCTGCAGGTGAGCGGAGTCAGAGTCCAGAGTCTGGATTATCATCTGCAGCTCATGTGGCTGAGCACAATCTAACATTAAAATATTTATTACTAAAATAATAGTCTGACATAAATATATCAACTGTAATGATAATTTTACATTAATATATTTACTACAATAATAATGATCTTGCATTATTATATGTACTATAATAATTCCACATTCATTATTTTACTATAATAATACAAATTTAGATTATTTACTGTAATTATTCCACACTAATATATTAATTATAGTAATAATAATTTAATTATCTATAATTATTCCACACTAATATATTTACTATAGTAATAATATTTTAATTACCGTAAATTCCGGACTATAAGCTGCTACTTTTTTTCTACACTTCAAACACTGCGGCTTATACTACGGTGCGGCTTGTTTATGTTTTTTTTTTTCGTGGCGGCAAAAACAGTTTACCTAGCAACAGCAGACCAATAAAATTCTTCTGTTTTAATCTCTTGGACATGTTTGCCCTGCTCTCTGTGACTTGTTCTCTGTGGAATGGGAATATAAAAATTAATATGAGCTGAAAACAAAGCACGCGTCATCAAAAAAAAAAAAGCGCATGGCGAGCTCTCCGCTGTGGATAAAAGTAAATATCTAATATTTGATCAGATGATTTGACAGGCCGAACTAGTGCCGAATTATCTAAAAAATAATATTTTGTGTTCACCTAGTTGTAGATGGGCGGGGATGTGGTGTACAAAGTGCTAATACTAAAAACACTCTAGTTTTTGAATGGGGTTTGGCCCGCTGCCAAGCATGTGCATCAGCTGATCAAACAGCTGTTCACCACAACACGCACACAGGCACAAACAACACAAAGCTCATGGATGTTTTTCAAAATTTACAAGCACGTTTCACAGAGAGGTTTCAAGTTTTTATGAGTTTATGTTTTATTCAGTTGGGCATATTTGACAAACAACTCGGAAAAAATAGGTGAGGTCCGGACCTCGCTGACCTCATACCTGGCTACGGCCAGGTGGATAAGTCGTGTGCAGCCGCAGGTGCAGCGTTAATGCGAGTAAACCTCAGTGGGGTGGGGGCTGGGAGAGTGAGCCAACATCAGAGAAGGGGTATTTACGCGCCCGCCGATCGTCACAGCGGGCTTTACACGCCGTTACGCTGCAAAGAACAGGCACCCGCAGGCTCATACCGTAAGCACTCATAATAAAAAATGAAGACAACGTGGTGCTCCCTCCGCTACATCACTGGCATGGAGTGACACCGAGCTACAGAGCCACATCCGGCACCAGAACCGCGGGCTGCATGCAGGGAGCCGCAACAAGTAGGTTTAAGAGCCGCATGCGGCTCCGGAGTTTAGACAGTAATTGAGGCCGCTCTTCGTCCTCCATTAAAATCTGTTAATATCACAAACAGTGACAGCTCCTTCCCCCCGCCACACACACACACACACACACACACACACACACACACACACTCATACGCGTGCACACACACACACAAACTCTCTCCGCCCGGTTGACTGAAATCCGTCGCAGTGACGGAGAACTTTAATCCATGCTGATTTCTAAATAAAAATGATGAAAGAATGAACGAGTGTTTGAGCTAATTTTTCATATTACTACTTTAATTATCCATAATTATTCCACACATATATATTTACTATAGTTATAATAATTTAATTATCTATAATTACTCCACATTAATATATTTACTATAGTAATAATATTTTAATTATCCATAATTATTCCACACATATATATTTACTATAGTTATAATAATTTAATTATCTATAATTACTCCACATTAATATATTTACTATAGTAATAATATTTTAATTATCCATAATTATTCCACACATATATATTTACTATAGTTATAATAATTTAAGTATCTTTAATAATTGAGCATTAACCCTTCCTCTGCCCGGCCCAGCTGACGGCCTCGCTCACCTGGCTGGTCAGGATGTCGTCTGACGTGGAGACCAACATCGTGGCGGTGGAGAGGGTCAAAGAGTACAGCGACACCCAGAAGGAGGTACGACCCCGACCGCGTGCAGCTGCTGTCACAGAGGGGTTTCCATGGTAACGCAGTAATTATGGGATGTCTGTGGTGTTCCAGGCCGAGTGGACGTTGGACTCGTCGGCGCTCTCTGCTGGTTGGCCCACGGCGGGCTGCATCAACATCCAGGAGTTCAGTCTGAAGTACCGAGACGACCTGGAGCCCGCCATCAGGAACATCTGCATCAGCATCCAGGGCGGCGAGAAGGTCAGGGGTCAGGATGAGGGTCACCCTCAGATGGACCTGTCAGTGGGTCAGAGGTCATGTTTCACATATGTTTATTCTGTGCACATTTATGAACCTGAAGCACTGACTGTCCTTATTGAATATATCTTTATTATTATGGTCGTGTTATTGGAGCTCTTATGAGTACTGTTGTGTTTACTGTATTAACGTCCTTCAGGTGAGTACTGTTTTACTTCATTTAATGACAGTTAATCTAATTAATGTTTATTTCTGAATACTTTTGTACGTACAGGGACTTTGACTTGGTAAACTGGTGAAAAATAAACAACATAAAATAGAATAAGAATAAAAATAAAGGACAGGAGGAATAATTAAATACAAACAGGTATAAAGTAGAGCAGAATGTTCATGGGTATATAAATATATGAATAAAGTGACCTTTCCAACAGGATAATGTAAATAAACAGACGTCTTTATCGTGGTTATTATGACTTTGTTGTCTTCAGTCTGAGTGACCTGATTGGCTGGTGTCCTGCAGGTGGGTATTGTGGGGCGGACAGGGGCCGGGAAGTCTTCGCTGACCCTCGGACTGTTCCGGATCATCGAGGCTGCAGAGGGACAGATCTTCATCGACGGGGTGGACATCTCTAAACTCGGACTTCATGAGCTCAGATCCAGAATCACCATCATCCCTCAGGTCAGGCCGACGCCCTCTGGTTACACCTGTTATTAAGCCACGCCCCCACAGTCCAGTCTGACATCTGTGCACATCAGTGATCCTTGACAATAAAAATAATGTAAAATATTCCAGATTTATTCTGATGTGAAATAATCCAGATTTATTCTGATGTGAAATAATCCAGATTTATTCTGATGTGGAATAATCCAGATTTATTCTGATGTGGAATAATCCAGATTTATTCTGATGTGGAATAATCCAGATTTATTCTGATGTGGAATAATCCAGATTAATTCTGATGTGAAATAATCCAGATTTGTTCGGAGAGCGTTAGCAGACCTTCATCCCTGTGAGGCTGATTGAGCTCGTTAGAGCTGCAGTTAAACACCTGAACGATCGAAGTGAATCTTGAGATGTTTGTAGTTTTCCTCGTCAGTCCAGAGTCTATAGTCTCCTTCAGATTACAGACCTACAAACACTCCCCCCCCCCCCCCCCCCCCCATCTCCCTGCAGGACCCCGTCCTGTTCTCGGGCTCCCTCAGGATGAACCTTGACCCCTTCGATTCCTACTCTGATGATGACGTTTGGAGAGCTCTGGAGTTTTCTCACCTGAAGAGTTTTGTGTCCGGACTGCCCGACAAGCTGAACCACGAGTGCAGCGAGGGCGGAGAGAACCTGAGGTAGAAACACGAGGAGGGTTAAGACCAGATAAGACCGGATCAGACCAGACCAGATCAGACCGGACCAGATCAGACCAGATCAGACCAGACCAGATAAGACCAGATCAGATCAGACCAGATAAGACCGGATCAGACCAGACCAGATCAGACCGGATCAGACCAGATCAGATAAGACCAGATCAGACCAGATCAGATAAGACCAGATCAGATCAGACCAGATAAGACCAGATCAGATCAGACCAGATAAGACCGGATCAGACCAGACCAGATCAGACTGGATCAGACCAGATCAGACCAGATCAGACCAGATCAGATAAGACCAGATCAGATCAGACCAGATAAGACCAGATCAGATAAGACCAGATCAGATAAGACCAGATCAGATCAGATCAGATCAGATCAGATCAGATCAGATCAGATCAGATCAGATCAGATCAGATCAGATCAGACCAGATCAGACCAGATCAGACCAGATCGGATCTGATCAGACCAGACCAGACCTGACCGGATCAGACTGGATCAGACCAGATCGGACCAGATCAAACCAGATCAGACCAGATCAGACCAGACTGGATCAGACCAGATCTCCTTTAGGCTTTAAAGCGGTGCAGGTGTAGTTTGTTTGAGTCCTCTGCTGAAGAGTTTGACTCTAAACTTAGATTATTTATTTCTGCTGTTAGGGTTAGGGTGCTGATGTTGGTGAAGCTCAGCTGGATCAGAGCAGGACGGATTATTTAAGGTCATTTTCTCTTCTGTAAACATCCTGACCCCGCTGACCCCCCTCTGTGTCCCCCTCAGTGTGGGTCAGAGGCAGCTGCTCTGTTTGGCTCGGGCTCTCCTCAGAAAGACCAGGATCCTGGTCCTGGACGAGGCCACGGCCGCCGTGGACATGGAGACCGACAACCTGATCCAGTCCACCATCCGCTCACAGTTTGAGGAGTGCACCGTACTGACCATCGCCCACCGCCTCAACACCATCATGGACTACACCAGGTACTGTAGACCACCTCAGGTAGACGGTACTGACCTCCATCATGGACTACACCAGGTACTATAGACCACCCCAGGTAGACTGTACTGACCTCCATCATGGACTACACCAGGTCCTGTAGACCACCTCAGGACCTCAGGTAGACTGCACTGACCCCCATCATGGACTACACCAGGTACTGTAGACCACCTCAGGTAGACGGTACTGACCTCCATCATGGACTACACCAGGTACTATAGACCACCTCAGATAGACTGTACTGACTTCCATCATGGACCACACCAGGTCCTGTAGACCACCTCAGGTAGACTGTACTGACCCCCATCATGGACTACACCAGGTACTGTAGACCACCTCAGGACCTCAGGTAGACTGTACTGACCCCCATCATGGACTACACCAGGTACTATAGACCACCTCAGGTAGACTATACTGACTCCCATCATGGACTACACCAGGTCCTGTAGACCACCTCAGATAGACTGTACTGACCCCCCATCATGGACTAGACCAGGTATTGCAGACTACCTCGGGTAGACAGTACTGACCTCCATCATGGTATTCACCAGGTACTATAGACTACCTCAGATAGACTGTACTGACCACCATCATGGACTACACCAGGTACTGTAGACCTCCTCAGATAGACTGTACTGACCCCCATCATGGACTACACCAGGTACTGTAGACCACCTCAGGTAGACTGTACTGACCTCCATCATGGACTACATCAGGTACTGTAGACCACCCCAGGTAGACAGTACTGACCTCCATCATGGACTGGACCAGGTACTGCAGACTACCTCAGGTAGACAGTACTGACCTCCAACATGGACTAGACCAGGTACTCTAGACCACCTCAGGTAGACTGTACTGACCTCCGTGGGTGTCTGTTGCTCCTCAGGGTTCTGGTCTTGGAGAAAGGAGAGATGGTGGAGTTCGATTCGCCTGCCAATCTCATGGCTCAAAGAGGAGCCTTCTATAAGATGGCCAAGGACGCCGGGCTGGTCTGAAGGATGGAGACATCCTCACCAGGTCCACCTGCTCCCAAGCTCCGCCTCCACTCCCGCCCACCTGTGTAGGTGGCTCATAGTCATTGTGGGGGGGGGAGGCATCAGAGTGCCTGAATGTTTGATGAGGAGAATCGATGAACTTGACCCCTCCTCGATCTGACATCTCCTGCTTCCTGTTTGTCATCAATCACTGCCTGAACAGCTGACCACTCCAGACTTTTATTTTGAAGGAGGACCCGACGAGTTATAATTTTATTGTGAAGGAGGAGGAGGGAAGTTATTTTTTTGACAAGAGTAAAGGGGATGACATGTAAAGACTTTTATTTTGAAAAATGAGCTGAAATGTTCAGACTTTTATTTTGGCGGAGGAGCTGAAAACTAGAATCTGTCAATGTACTTAAAGAGCTGATGAGTAGATCATTTAATACAGGAGCTGGCTATTTGAGACTTTTATTTTGAAAAAGAGCTGAGGATTAGGGCTTTTATTTTGCTGGGGAATGTTGCCGTAGCTTCACCTTAATCGTCTCGGGTCTGTCTGTGACCTCGTTTGGTGCCAAAGCTGAAGGCCGGGCTGGTTCAGTCCTCTGGGCTCAACATGAGGCCCCCGGCCCATTCGCAGGACAGCAGTCAACTGTCCTGCTTTAACCAAAGCAGTGAGAGAGGCGGCCGTGTGGGCCTGACCCCTTCAGTGGAAGGTCATACATTTGGACAAATCTGTTCTTAGATCTGGGTCAGTGGGCGGAGCTCCAGTCGTCTCCAACACGTCCGTGCAGTCTGTTGAATCAGCTCTGGTGTGGCCTCGCTCAGCGTCAGGAGAAAGTCCGACTGTTGTGACGAGATGTGTGGATCATCAGTGAACAGACTGCAGGGCTGTCCTTCTCTCTCGCTAAGTAATTCAGTTTCATTTTTCTTAATTTGCTCTTGTGTAATGAAACTC
>JAZDUH010000342.1:635000-710000 GCA_036419115.1 Scarus forsteni
GCTGCCCAGTGTCAGAAAGCTTGGTCTCAGTCACAGGTCATGGGTCCTCCAACAGGATAATGAGCCAATCACACAGCTAAAAACACCCAAGAATGACTCAGAACAAAACACTGGACTATTCGAAGTGGCCTTCTATGATCTCTGATCTAAATCCTGCTGAAAATTTGTGGAAGGAGGTGAAACATGCAGTCTGGAGAAGACAGCCTTCAAACCTGAGACAGCTGGAGCAGTTTGCTCATGAGGAGTGGGCCAACATACCTGTGGACAGGTGCAGAAGTCTCACTGAGAGTTACAGAAATCACCTGATTACAGAGATTGACTCAAAAGAATGTGCAACAACACATTGAGTTAAGGGTACATCATTTTTGTCCAGGCCAGTTCCAATAGTTTGTTTTTTAAAATAATTCTCTTGGACTACAATTCAAAAGCAAAGTCTGAGTTGCATTTGTTGATTTTCAGTAATTATTAGGGATGAGAAAAACTGACCTATTTGGCACTCTACTCCGCGGTAGAGCCTCCGGCTCTGCAGCGGAGGCTGTGGCTCTTGCGTGGAGGCCGTTTCACAGCGCCATGAGAAATATCAGATTTTTTCGGTGGAAATCCGTTTATTTGTGTTTTTGGTCAAGTAAAATATGGCCCCGTCTGAGTGCAGAGGAATCGGCAGTCGAGCAGGGGGGTGCTTGGTCCTAGCGCCCTGGGCTTCTGCTGCACAGAAACACTGCTGTAGGGGTAATTTCTGCCCTAAACCTTGTGATGGGACCCAACCTCTTCCATCCCGGAATATCACTTTAAGGCTGCCGTGCCAGTAGGCTAAATGGATTTTGCTCATGGTTTAAAGGCATCAAAACCTGTTAAGATATTGTTTTTTGTTTTTGTTTTTAAAATATTTTTCTTAGTTTTATTGTTTACTTTGGAAATGTTTCTTTGTGGATAATAACCTCCGAGGTGGCACATAGTGAATTAATCACGGACGGTTTAATAATTTAATTTAAAAACTATTTTCATTTTAAAACAGGAACATTTGATAAAACGTCTGTTCTTCAGACTGTACCAGTATCGATCCCGTCAGACCCTCCCTCACTGTAAACACCCCGGTGTTAATAAAGTTAGAACACCAGCGTCAGCGCCGTGATGAAGTAAACTCCACTTCCCATCATGCTCTGCTGTCCGGTCTGACTTGAAGGAAGATGGCGGCCATTGATGGAATGGTTCTGCCGCTGCGGTTTTGACCAATAAAAGGAGATTTATTCAGAGATTTAGGGATTTGATTCCAGTCACAGAGACAGAACACGGGCCATGTTGGACGGATGATAGGAGCCTCGAGCCAAAATCAACCCTCTGAAGGTAAATCTTTCTCTTTCTGCTCATTTTCAGTCTTTAGCTTGTAGCTACTGTAAGCTAATTTTCCAGCAGAGCTAGCTGCCGAGCCGCTGCCGACACATCATGACTGAGGCTTTAGCTCCTGATTTTATGAAATCTAGAGAAATAAAAGGTCATCACAGCTGAGCAGGAGTGTGCTGGCCAGAGGAGGAAATAAAGTCGTAAAGATATTTGATGTTTGAGGAGGTACAGAGAGGTTAGCATCGGGCCGGGAGGTCTGTGAGAGGCTAACAGCATCAGAGCAGCTAAAGAAACATTAATACTGACTTTATTCATCAAATATCAAATATAATATAAGTAACGTCTTTGTTACTGGACATATACACAGTGAATGAGTTTATCATCAAAATATTCACCAGTAATGTCCTTATTAAATATACAAGGCTGTCTGTATTATTAAATTATTATTATTAAATTATAATTGTTATTAAATTATGCTCTACTGACGTCTTTATTATTAACATAGAAACAGTTACTCACTTTGCTGTTGAAATATAAACACTAAATAATGTTATAATTGAATATTTAAAGTCTTATATTCAAATATAAAGAGCAGCCCAGCACCAAATACACTTTATCTAAATATAGTCAGTCACATTATTATTAAAATATAACAAACTATGATCAGCAAACACTTAATTATTAATCTGTTACAGTCTATGATCAGTTTATTACTCTGTTATTTAAACAGCTATGATCCCTTCATTATTTAATAAGAGGAGTTGTGATCAGTCAATCTCTGTGTTATGTTGATGTTTACAGTTATAATCAGTCACATTATAATTATAATTATAACACCTGCACAGAGTAAAGTAACTGAATCCTGGGGCCTCATGATGATGTTACTCTGAAGGACAGTTTGTTCATTTAGAGACAGAAACTAATAAAAGCTCAGATCTGTAAGATGATGTAAATAAATGAGGATCTGTAGCATTAAAGTCTGAGAGGAGCTTCAGCAGGTAACATCTACACCTGTCCTTACAGGAAACGCTGTGACCGCCTCTCTCTGAATGTCAGCCTGTCATTAAGGACATGTTTGCATAGATCCATCTCAGCTTGTATTTAAAGATGATGTATCGATAAAAGTGTTTGGTCCAGCTTATTTAAATGTTTTGTGTTGATTATTCCTCATTAATTAATGTGTACATGTAAAATGACTGCAGCTCCATTTGCAGGCATATGCTGCAGTGTTACACTGAGAACACATCCCATAGACCAGCGTTTGATTTGTTCAGAGGAGCCCAGACGACATTTACAACCAGGGAAATGTTACAATGATTAAAAACTGTTTGATTCTGCTGTCAGCAAATCCCTGATCCACCTCCACTCTCAGACCGCCACCGAAACCTGATCCCCGCTCCTCGACCAACATGAAAACACGACCAGAAATCTTAAAGAGCTTTTTAAGTTTCCTGCTGATGGACGGACTGAAGCACGGACATGTCGTCCTGCAGCAGACTGACTGTCAGAAACCTTGGCACACACACACACATGCACACACACATGCACACACACATGCACACACATGCACACACAAACATGCACATACACCCCTGAGGACGAGTTTTTATGAGGGATGTCCCGATCTGATATCAGCAAAAATAACAAATATTGAATTATATCGACCTGCATCTTCTGGGCCTTCTGATTTGTTTTCATTTATTTTATTGTACTGTGTTCTTGTGTTTAAGGTTAAATTTATGAGCCCATTGGTTAATAACAAATAGGTCAGTTTTTCTCATCCCTACTATTGCTAACTACTGTTCTCTGAGTAATCTCACCTGATCAAGCCTTTTCTTACAGTCCATACTAGGGCTGGACAATTAATCGAATTTTGATCGTGATTTCAGTTTTGCCATCTGACAATCATAAAAATATTATAATCCAAGAAAAACGATTAATATGCCACAGTGTGGAGTGCCGCGTGTGCAAGTTCCTTCATAGCACTTCTGTGCTCCACGTGCAGCCACAGCGAGTGTGTGTGACTTATGTGGATCAATAATACTGTATGTGCCACTCGCTGGTTCTTTAAAGTTGTGTTTCAATCAGTTCTGAAGTTTTTAAATAAATTAATAACTGTGTATATTAATTGTGATTTCAATATCACTTAAAATAATCGGGGTTCTTATTTTGACATTAATCGTCCAGCCCTAGTCCAAACTACAGGATAAGGAATAAAAGTCTGTTTGATTCCTGCTGGTGTTGTATAGGAGGGGCAATAGTTGGATCGGGACACCCCTAGTTTTTCTAACTCGGTGGTGCTTTATGAACTTTGACCCCAAATACATTGAGTTACTTATGAAGCACCTGAGTGAGGTGAGGCAGACTTTGACGTGTCCTCTCCTCCACAGATCTGTCCCGCTGACTCCTGCCGCTCACTTCCTGTCCCATGGACCTGACGCCATCTTCAGGCTTCAAGAGGAGGCCGGCCGCGCCCTCGTCCTCCTCCCCGGGCGGAGTCAGGGAGGCGACCAGGAGCCCCCCGCCCCGCTCCCCCTCCCTCTCCGTGTCGTCTCCTTCGTCTCCTTCCTCGTCTCCTCTGTCCACCTCCTCCTCCGCCTGCGTCAACTCCGCTGCCTATCAGAACCACGTCATGGAGGTCTCCAGGGTCTCCTCCACCTCTGCTCCAGGAGCAGCACCTCCTCCAAACGCCATGCTCTCCGACCCCCTCCCTCACCCGTCAGCCCCGCCCACCAGCGGCGAGAGGAAGACGGAGATGTACGACCCCTTCAGCCCGACGGAGGGGCCAAAGGAGGACGAGGACGGAGAGAAGTACGACCCCTTCGAGCCGACCGGATCTCCAGCCTCTGAACCCGACGACGCCGGCGTGGAGGTGAAGGAGGAGCAGGAGGAGCAGGAGAACGTGAAGGAGGAGGAGGAAGAGGAGGAGGAGAAAGAGGAGGAACCCCCAGACTCCACCGACGCTCTGACTGACCTCCCCAGCCCCCGCCGCACCTCCCCCATCCTCGTCAGGAGGCGCATCGAGTGCAGCGCCTCCAGGCCAGGGGAGCGCTGGGAGGGGGCGGAGTCTGAGCACTCTGAGATCGAGGAGGGCGAGATCGTGGGCGCCGCCGACAGGGAGGGAGGCAACAAGAGAGCGGGGGCTGAGATCCTCCCCCTGAACTCCCCCAGTGTCTCGTTTTTCGGCTCAAAGCCCGAGCGGATCCTCCGCGTCTTGGACGGGGACGGCTTCGTGTCCGTGCGCACCGAGGGCACCTGGGAGGCGGAGCCAGAGGAGGAGCCTGTGGTGGGCGTAGAGGACTTGAGGAGGAAGCTCGTCAGCAGAAGGAAGGAGCGGTACCTCTCCTTTCCTCCCTCCTCACCCCTCTCCCCTCACACGCCACCCCCTCCCACCTCTGCCCCCGCCTCCCCGCTCACGCCCCCCGCCGAGCAAAACGTCAAGGCAGGAAAATCCTCGAAGAGTTCCAAGGAGCGCGAGCCGAGGAAGAGCAAGGACAGGAAGGCCGGAGAGAAGGACGAGAGGAGGAAGAAGAGACGGAAGGACAAGGACGGAGGAAGAGACAGGAGCAAGGACAAGGAAGGAGGACACAAGAAGGAGGCGAAGGCAAGGAGGAGCAGCAGGAGCAGCAGCCGCAAGAGGAAGAAGAGACGCCATGGCAGCCAGGACGCCACGAGGCACGCCAGACACTCGTTAGCAAACCACTCTGAAGACCGACAGAGAGACAGAGACCGTGAGAGAGACCGCGAGAGAGACCGGACACGAGACAGAGAGAGGGAGAGAGAGAGAGAGCGGGAGCGGGAGAGAGAGAAAGAGCGGGAAAGGGAACGAGGGCGAGAGAGGGACCGTGACAGAGAGCATAGCCAAACACGAAGTCGGCGGCGAGACGACAGAGACCGAGACTCGAGCTCCAGGAAGAAGGAGCGGGACAGGAGGGGCCGGCGGTCGGACAGCAGAGAGAGGGGCGGGTCCAAGAGGTCGAGCAGGTCCAGGAGGCGGAGCCGGGAGAGGGACGGCGACAGAGACCGACCACGAGAGAGGGAGAGGCGGCGAGACGGGCGTCCCGTCGTTCCTCCGTCCATCCAGGACTTAAATGGCTCCGACCTGTATGCCATCAAACGCACCATCACCGTCACCACCACTACAACCACCACCACCGTGCCCGGCTCGCCCCGCCTAAGCCCCGCCTCCCCCTGCCGCCAGCCGCAGGACTCTGACAAACCGCATAAGAGGAAGAAGAAGAGGAAGTGGCGCTCGGCGGGCGAGGTTGATGAGCGGGGAAGCGTGCACAGTCGCTCTCCGTCTCTCTCTCCACCACGGTACCACAGCTACGAGTCCGACCACTACTCTGACAAACTGGACATCGACATGCTGTCTTTGGACGGCGAGGCGTTGGACTCTGACTACCCATCTCTGGAGGACACGCCCCCCGCCGCCCTCCCCCCTGAGCCACCTGTCCCCTCCCCCAAGGCTAAGACCGCCCCCAAACTGGGACGCCATCAGAAGAAGAAATCACGCACGTTTAAGAAAACAGGCCTGTCTGACTCCGCCTCCAACAGAACCAAAAACAAATGCCTCTCCTCAATGATGGTGACCTCAGGCTCTGCCTCCTCCTCAGGCCCCGCCCCCAAGAGAGCCAGGAAGGGGGGGAAGGACAAAGAGCGGGAGAAAGGCGGCAGGAAGGAGCTTGGCCGCTCGGGGAAGTCAAAGAAAGAGGGCGGGGCCAGTCGTAAAGGGAAGCTGCAGTCCAAAGTGTCGGTGCTGGTGCGCGAGGGCGTGAGCAGCACCACCGGCGGCGCCGTTGGCTCGGGAAAGCTTCCCATGGACCTGCTTGGGGCAAGCGGAGCCAGTGGAGGCTCGGCGAGCTCGGTGGTGGGGGGTTCGATAGCTGTGGTGTTCTGCAGGGACAACGAGAGCCGCTCACCGTTCCTCAAACCATGCTCTGAACCGCTGTCTCTGAGTGGGCGGGGCAAGGAGCTGGCGTTAGGGAAGAGGGCTGCTCTTGCTCCGCCTCCTCCGTCATCTTTAACCAGCCCCGCTGGACTCAAAAACAAGAAAACCAAACCCAGCTCCATCACCTCCACCTCCTCCTCCGCCTCCTCGCCATCGTCCTCTCTGGCCACCAAACGCCGCCGACGCCTCGGAAAGAAGACCAGAGAGAAGGGCGGAGCCACAGGTCTGGCAGCTGGAGACAGCAGCCAGTCAAAGGCCTCCTCTGAAGGATGGGGCGGGGCTTCACTGGATGGCCAGTCCGCTCCTGGAGATGGTAACAAGTCCGTGAGCCCCCATCCTGGACCAGTGGGCCCCCCAGCTTGCTCCTCATCCTCCTCCTCCACTTCCTCCACCAGCGTGCTCCCCCCCTCCTCCTCGCCACCACACACCCCTCCCCCCTCCATGGCCGCCATGAGGGACGCTAGAGACTCCTCCCCTGACTCTCAGACTGTGGACAGCAGCTGTAAGACCCCTGACCCTTCTTTCTTAGCAGAGGACTGTCCCACGCAGACAAGCCCCGCCCTCCCGCCATCCAGCCCGTCCAGCCTGTCGGCGTCCCAGGGGGCGGGCCACAGCATGTCCACGCCCACCAAGCCCCCGCCTCCTGACGAGCCCCCCAAGTCCATCTCATCCCCCCCCTGCTCGTCCTCCCTGTCCCTGCCTCTGTCCTCCTCCGACCCGTCCTCGTCCTCGGTGTCCTCCTCCTCCAACACCAAACCGCCTCCTCCGCCTCCCCCGCCCACAGGCCCCGCCCTCCCATGGAGCCTGCAGACTGGCGTGGACTGCACCACCGGGGGAGTCCTGGCATGTAAGTGGCCTCATCCATCCATCCATCAGTCTTTATTTGTGTAGCACCAGTTCATAACAGATGTTACCTTTACAATATAGCACAACACTACTCATTTTCAGGATACACATATAGTCACATATACAGTTATATAAAAAAGTCTGAACCCTTTGGGATTACTTTGATTTCTGCTTAAATTGGTCATAAATATGTTCTGATCTTCATCTAAGTCACATCACTAGACAAACACAGTCTGCTTAAGTTTTCATGTTTTTATTAGACCCACTATATAAACAGTCACGGTGCAGGGTGGAAAAAGTATGTGAACCTTTGGATTTAATAACTGGCTGACCCTCCTTTGGCAGCAATGACCTCAACCAAACGTTTCCTGTAGTTGTAGATCAGACCTGCACAACGGTCAGGAGGAGTTTTGGACCATTCTTCTGTACAAAACTGTTTCAGTTCAGCAATATTCCTGGGATGTCTGGTGTGAATCGCTCTTTTGAGGTCATGCCACAGCATCTCAATCGGGTTGAGGTCAGGACTCTGACTGGGCCACTCCAGAAGCCGTATTTTCTTCTGTTGAAGCCATTCCATTGTTGATTTACTTCTATGCTTTGGGTCATTGTCCTGTTGCATCACCCATCCTCTGTTGAGCTTCAGTTGGTGGACAGATGGTCTGAAGTTTTCCTGCTAAATGTCTTGATAAACTTGGGAATTCATTATTCTGTCGATGACAGTAATCCGCCCAGGCCCTGAGGCAGCAAAGCAGCCCCAAACCATAATGCTCCCTCCACCATACTTCACTGTTAGGATGAGGTCTTGATGTTGGTGTGCTGTGCCTTTTTTTCTCCACACATAGTGTTGTGTGTTCCTTCCAAACAACTCAACTTTGGTTTCATCTGTCCACAGATTATTTTGCCAGTAGTGCTGTGGAACATCCAGGTGCTCTTTTGCAAACTTCAAACGTGCAGCAATATTTTTTTGGACAGTAATGTCTTCCTTGGTGGTGTCCTCCCATGAGCTCCATTCTTGTGTGATGTTTTACGTATTGTACATTTGTCAACAATAATGTTGGCATGTGCCAGGGATTTCTGTAAGTCTTCAGCTGACACTGTAGGATTCTTCTTCACCTCATTGAGCATTCTGCGCTGTGCTCTCACAGTCATCTTTACAGGACCACCACACCTTGGCAGAGCAGCAACAGTGCTGAACTTTCCCCATTTGTGGACAGTCTGTCTTACCGTGGACACATGGACATCAGGGCTTTTAGAGACACTTTTGTAACCCTTTCCAGCTTCATGCAGGTCAACAATTCTTGATGGTAGATCTTCTGAGAGCTCCTCTGTGTGAGGCATGGTTCACATCAGACAATGCCTCTGATACCCCTTTTCCACCAAGCTGGTTCCAGGGCTGGTTCGGAGCTAGAGCCAGCTTAGCACCAGTTCTTTGGTTTTCCACAGACTAAGCACCGATTGCTGGCTCTCAAAACCGGTGCTGAGCAAGCACCAATTCTTTGCTGGGCCAGCAGAAAGAACCACTTTACGTCGGGGGCTACGGCTTACGTCAGGGGGTGGGGGCGGGTGAGAACACGGAAGCACCAAAGCAGAGTAAAAACACGGAAGCATTCTTACCTTCGTCTTCTCAAGTGTGATCGCTGTTCATTGCATAATCGTCGAGTAGCATTAACTTGCTGGATCGCCAACTTTTGCTCTACAAAGGAAGGCTCAAAAAGCCAACAGCAACACTTGAACCGCAACGTAGTCCTCCATCTTTGTAGTGGCAATTGAATTCGGCGCTAGTTGTTATGGGAAACTAGCGTGACGTATACAGACGTATACATTGACGTGATGACGTAGCCCTCTGGCCGGCACCCGTTTGTGGAAAAGCAAACGGTTCTAAACAGGTTCACAGTTGAACCAACTGCGAACTGGCTCTAGCACCAGCACTAGCACCAGCACTAGCACCAGCACTAGCACCAGCCCTGGAACCAGCTTGGTGGAAAAGGGGTATGAGAACAGCAAACTCAAAGCTGGTGTGTGTTTTTTATAGGGCAGGGCAGCTTTAACCAACACATCCTATCTAATCACATTGACTGGACTCCAGGTTGGCTGACTCCTCGCTCCAATTAGCTCTTGGAGAAGTAATTAGCTGAGGGGTTAACATACTTTTTCCACCCTGCTCTGTGACGTTTACATAGTGTGTCTAATAAAAACATGAAAACTTATAATTTTTTGTGCTGTATTAGTTTAAGCAGACTGTGTTTGTCTAGTGATGTGACTTAGATGAAGATCAGAACATATTTATGACCAATTTAAGCAGAAATCCAAGTAATCCCAAAGGGTTCACAGACTTTTTAATGCAGCTGTATGTATATAAACTACACTTACCCATATGTAAACAAATATACATATATGTACATATACATGTGAAGGTCAAGTTGATTTAGAGGTCAAACTGTTACATCCGAAACGAGCACAAATAACTTAAAAATAAAAAAATATAAAAATAATAGATTAAGAAAATCCCATCAGAGATCTTCTGATGGTCTTGGTCATCCTCCAGCAGTTACATCAGGATCAGGTGTCCTTCTGTCCTCATGTCCTTCTGTCCTCGTGTCCTCATGTCCTTCTGTCCTCGTGTCCTTCTGTCCTCGTCTCCTTCTGTCCTCGTGTCCTTCTGTCCTCGTCTCCTTCTGTCCTCGTCTCCTTCTGTCCTCGTGTCCTTCTGTCCTCGTTAATTGATTTAATTCTAATGATGTGAATGTGTAACAACAGCCCCATCAAACATGTTTATTCTGTCAAAGACCTTTGAATAAAGTTCCTGAGGTGTCAGTCTGCCCCCCCCCATCAAACATTTATATTCATTAATCATGGCAGCTTTATCTAACATGACCTTTGACCCCTCTGTGCAGTGACCGCCCTTCTCTTCAAGATGGAGGAGGCCAACATCGCCAGCAGAGCCAAAGCCCAGGAGTTCATCCAGGCCACCAGCCAGGTGAGATTGAGGCCCTCCTCAGACGAGGACGACCCCATATTGTCTTGGCATGGGCATCAAAACATGTATCGCTGTTTACACATCCTGTTGTACATAAGCTTGTGCATTTACATGACAACGCAAAATCCTGTCCTACCTACGCCTACGCCATGCTGCGTCTCTGCATGAGCACTTGTTGCTGTTGTTGCTGTAGCTGGTGTTGTTGGTGTTCTGTGAGCAAATGTTGGTATAAAAGTCGTAGCAATATTTGTAGCTGCTGGAACAAGATCAGAATCAGCCCGGTTGTTTGTTGTTGTTGTTGTTGTTGTTGTTGTTGTTGTTGTTGTCTGTGACAACTTGGGTTGGGGAGGAGGAGAGGTGCTATGAGATCACCGTCTTTCTCGGACTTATCTGTTTATAACAACTATGGCATGAAGACGAATACCCACATATCCACCTGCAGACCCGTTTTCAAAAAAGAGGCGGAGTCATGGACAAAAACGCGTCTCCGTGTGTCAGTATCACCAGATCAGTAGTTTAGTTTACCGGAGTCTAACAAATTCATACTGCCCTCTTGAAGCCCCCCCTCTGTGTGTGTTTGTTTGTTTGCTTGTTTGTTTGTTTGTTTGTTTATTTGGTTATTTTCTTGTTTGTTTGTTTGCTTGTTTCTTGGTGTGTTTCCTTGTTTTTGTGTTTGTCTGCTTGTTTGTTTGTTTGCTTGTTTGTTTGTTTATTTATTTGATTATTTTCTTGTTTGTTTGTTTGCTTGTTTGTTTATTTATTTGATTATTTTCTTGTTTGTTTGTTTGCTTGTTTGTTGGTGTGTTTCCTTGTTTTTGTGTTTGTCTGCTTGTTTGTTTGCTTGCTTGTTTTCTTGTTTGTTTGTGTGTTTGTTGGCTTGCTTGTTTGCTTATTTATTTGTTTGCTTTTTTGTCGTCCTGTTTGGTTGCTTGTTTGCTTATTCATTTGAAAATTTGCTTGTTTCTGTTTGTGTGTTTGTCTACTTGTTTGTTTCCTTGTTTTTGTGTTTGTGTGCTTGTTTGTTTTTGCGTGTTTGTTTGCTTGCTTGTTTGCCTATTTATTTGTTTTTGTTTTCCTGCTTGTTGGGGTATTTATTTGATAATTTGCTCATTTTTGTTTGTTTGTTTGTTTGCGTGTTTGTTGGTGTGTTTGTGTGTTTTTTGTTTATTTGTGTATTTGTCTTCCATGCCAGAGTGCCTGGATAAACCCTCTCATGCACAGGAGAACATGTAAACTCCACACAGACAGGACTGAACAGCCTCATCTCTTGTTACTGATGGGCTGGCGACCCCTGGTGTCAGGTGTCTATAATTAGCCCCTCCTCTTTTTCAGATCCTTTCACAGGCCAATCAGAACCAGGCCCAGCAGCATGCCCCGCCCTCCTCCGGATCCTCCGTCTCCTCACAGATCCCGCCCCCTCCCTCTCTTCCCCCACCCCCTGGCCTAAGCCCCGCCCAGTTCATCCTGCACAGCTCCCTCCCATTGGTGGGCTGCACCAAGACCCCGCCCTCCCTGCTCCACTCCTCCATGGGAGGCGGCTGCGCACAGACTCCGCCCCCAATGTTACCTGGGGGGCTGTCGGGGTTGACGGGGAGCTCTGGAGACTCTGGGTGGGACAACGAGAGCAAAGACCCTGACAAGGTGAGAGCGTTTCTGTTTTAAGAAAAGAATTTGATAAAGAATACAATAAAATGAAAAATAAAGAATTAAAATTAAGTAAAGAATTGAAATAAAAAAAGAATTAAAATAAAGAATTTAAAGATGCTATGAGGACTTTCTAAGTAATTACAAAAAAGTCTGTCTTTTAGATATATGCCTGATGGAAATACACACTTTAAGATGAGTTTATAGCATCTAAATAGGTTATCTATAAATGCTATTGCTTAGCTTCACAGTCGGGTCGGACAGGGCTGGACTGGCCTGGATACTCAACTTCAGGAACAAGACAATTAAAACTAGAGCAAATTTATATTATTCAGACACGTCTTAGAGCACCGGGCTGTAAGTAGACATATATAGCCGGCTACAAAACTACGATACTAAGTTTTCCAAAAATTGCTTGTTGTCACACATCAAAAACTACCACTACGTAACTAGAAAGAGATACATTACCTCGTGGCTTTGCATCCTGTAAGTTGTTGAAAAAAGAAGTTTTAAAGCAATGCAGAGTTCTGAGGAAGGTCCGAGCTGCATTCATTAGCATCACAACAAACACACGCTTTGGCTTGCAAACGTCGTGTGGTGCGTTCCAGTTGTAGTCAGAAGTAGGAATTTCCGAGTTCCGAGTAGGAAACTGCAACTGGAACGTCCCCGAAGTCGGAATATCCTACTGTGAACTCGGTGAAACCTCACCACCTCCGAGTTGACAATGGAAGATGGATGCCCCCAGTGTGAACAGTTATTTAGCTCCTGTAATAATCCATTTATTGTCACTTCTGACTGGGGTGTGTGGCTCTAGATCAGCTGTATACATAGTATTGTTAGACTTATATTTACAAAAATGCTGCCATAGTGATAATCACATTCTTCATGTGATATTTGTGAACAACAACACAGGGCGTGCTAACAACAGCTAACAATAGCCTGGTAGATCAGCATGTTTTTTTCAGACTTCAACTGGAACGCCGGTAAGTCGGAGATGATGTCACTCCCAGTTCTGAGGTTACTGGAACGCAGCATTACGACAGTCGCCGCGCGTGCTCATGGGTAGCAGAGTCTTAATGTGGCAGGTAATAGATTCTCCTCATAGCACCTTTAAATAAAGAATTAAAATAAAGAATTAAATTCAGTAAAGCATTACATTAAATAAAGAATTAAATTAAATAAAGACTTAAATAAATTAAAGTATTAAATAAAGAATTATTGTAATGAAAATGTGGATTATGAAGCTGCGGTGGGTCAGAATGGCTCAGGTCGACTCTCTGCTCTGTCCAGTTTGTTTTGAACCCCTCAGAGATGAAGACCACTCTGCTCTGAAATATGAGTTTACTTTTGCTTTGTCTAAAATCTGAGTTTATTTTTTAAAAGTCCACCTTATGCCCCAGCAGTGTCTATGAATGTAAAACTGTTGGGTTAAAAACATTCATCATAATTAAACAGTTTTATTCTGTGTGTTGTTCTTGTTCAGATGGAGCAGGGTCATAAAGTTTTAGTTATGGTCTGATTAAAAGTCCTAAACTCTTATCAATTCAGATTTAATGTTAGAGAGGCTTCTCAGATAAACTTAGATATGATTCAAGGGGAATTTAGTTGATGTAGTTTAGGCTAGGGATGTAACGATATGAACATTTTTTATCACGGTTATTGTAACCAAAATTATCACGGTTATCATTATTATTGCAGTATTGTTGCAGTGTGCTCAAAATGTTCTAAAAGTACTTTTACACAGAATTGAAATCATTTAACCCCTTTATTATTATATTCATCACAGTTCTTTTGTCTTTTTTGTCAATAAATGTGTCAGACTCAGAGGCCAAACAATGCAAACTGCGCATGTGCACCTCGCATGAGGCTCCTTAATCGAGGGCAGATACATAGTTCTGGCTTTTCCAGTCAAAGAGCAGCGTCACCGTGCGTCACTGAGGCAGTGTGGTGATCAAACACGATATAACGGTAATTTTAATTGGACACCGTAACGATTATCGTGGGAAATGTTATCGCGGTTTACCATTTTAGCGGTAACCGTTACATCCCTAGTTTAGACCAGATCCCTGTTTCTTTTTCAGCTTCATGACAGCTCACAAAATCTGGATTATTCCTTAGAGAAATCAAAGTGCTTGTCAGTACTGTAATATTACTGTGTAATATGATCATAATGGACATTTGAAGAATATTAAACCTGTTCTTTTATCAGAGCTACTAAAAAGTCTCTTCCTGAAGTTATCACTAAGGCTGATGTACGAAGTTTAACTGAAATATTAACATCATCTCCATGCATTGAATGAATGATATCACCCCTTAAATAACATGAATTTTAAATGATAAATATTCCAGTTATCCCAATAACTTTGGTGTCAAAGAGACTAAATCAGATTTTAACCCAAAGAGAGACAGGGAGGGAGCAACACAGCTGAAGGAGGAACATGAGATTTATGTCACTAAAAACAACTTAATGTTTGGGCTTATTTCTATGCTTTCACAGAAATAAGAATATTTAGAGATATTTTATTTTATTTTAAAACCATGAACCCTTAACATTAGGAGCCTGCAGTTCATCTGTGTTTAAGTCCCTTCATTTAGTAATTATTTTATTCCATAGATTAGACATGTCCTCTTAATTATTTTTTTTTATTTTCCATAGGTTAAATTTGTCCCCTCAGTTAAAAAAATGTATTCCTTAAATTAACCTTGTCCTATTAGTTTAATATTTTAATCCTTAAATTAACCTTGTCCCCTTAGTTAAGTATTTTAATCCTTAAATTAAACCTGTCCCTGTCTATTTTCAGTACCTGAAGAAGCTGCACACTCAGGAGCGAGCGGTGGAGGAGGTGAAGCTCGCCATCAAGCCGTACTATCAACGCAAAGACATCAACAAGGACGAGTACAAGGACATCCTGAGGAAGGCCGTGCACAAGGTCAGAGCACGCCGCTCTCACCTGAGTCTGACCTTTAGTGTGCAGGGAAACATATTAAAGATTTGACCTCCTACACTCACAGACAGCCTCTATTTGTTATAGTTAAATTATTATATAACCTTAATTAACCAGATCATAGTGAGACCAGGATCTAACTCACAGGAGCGACCGGGCTGAGGTCATCAAACAAAATTTAAAGATTAAGACAGTAAATTATAAAAATAAAAAAAAATATTAACGCTGTGGAGGAGACAGAGGAGGACAGGAAGTCACACAGCATAAAACTATAATCCTGATTTATGATTCTGTAGTTTAGTCATGCTAAAAACTATAATCCTGATTTATGATCCTGTAGTTTAGTCATGATAAAACTATAATCCTGATTTATGATCCTGTAGTTTAGTCATGCTAAAAACTATAATCCTGATTTATGATCCTGTAGTTTAGTCATGATAAAACTATAATCCTGATTTATGATCATGTAGTTTAGTCATGATAAAAACTATAATCCTGATTTATGATTCTGTAGTTTAGTCATGCTAAAAACTATAATCCTGATTTATGATCCTGTAGTTTAGTCACGATAAAAACTATAATCCTGATTTATGATCATGTAGTTTAGTCATGATAAAACTATAATCCTGATTTATGATCCTGTAGTTTAGTCATGATAAAACTATAATCCTGATTTATGATCATGTAGTTTAGTCATGATAAAACTATAATCCTGATTTATGATCATGTAGTTTAGTCATGATAAAAACTATAATCCTGATTTATGATCATGTAGTTTAGTCATGATAAAACTATAATCCTGATTTATGATCATGTAGTTTAGTCATGATAAAACTATAATCCTGATTTATGATCATGTAGTTTAGTCATGATAAAAACTATAATCCTGATTTATGATCATGTAGTTTAGTCATGATAAAAACTATAATCCTGATTTATGATCATGTAGTTTAGTCATGATAAAACTATAATCCTGATTTATGATCATGTAGTTTAGTCATGATAAAAACTATAATCCTGATTTATGATCCTGTAGTTTAGTCATGATAAAAACTATAATCCTGATTTATGATCATGTAGTTTAGTCATGATAAAAACTATAATCCTGATTTATGATCCTGTAGTTTAGTCATGATAAAACTATAATCCTGATTTATGATCATGTAGTTTAGTCATGATAAAAACTATAATCCTGATTTATGATCATGTAGTTTAGTCATGATAAAAACTATAATCCTGATTTATGATCATGTAGTTTAGTCATGATAAAAACTATAATCCTGATTTATGATCATGTAGTTTAGTCATGATAAAAACTATAATCCTGATTTATGATCATGTAGTTTAGTCATGATAAAAACTATAATCCTGACTTATGATCATGTAGTTTAGTCATGATAAAACTATAATCCTGATTTATGATCATGTAGTTTAGTCATGATAAAAACTATAATCCTGATTTATGATCCTGTAGTTTAGTCATGATAAAAACTATAATCCTGATTTATGATCATGTAGTTTAGTCATGATAAAAACTATAATCCTGATTTATGATCATGTAGTTTAGTCATGATAAAAACTATAATCCTGATTTATGATTCTGTAGTTTAGTCATGATAAAAACTATAATCCTGATTTATGATCCTGTAGTTTAGTCATGATAAAAACTATAATCCTGATTTATGATCATGTAGTTTAGTCACGATAAAAACTATAATCCTGATTTATGATCATGTAGTTTAGTCATGATAAAACTATAATCCTGATTTATGATTCTGTAGTTTAGTCATGCTAAAAACTATAATCCTGATTTATGATCCTGTAGTTTAGTCATGCTAAAAACTATAATCCTGATTTATGATTCTGTAGTTTAGTCATGCTAAAAACTATAATCCTGATTTATGATCATGTAGTTTAGTCATGCTAAAAACTATAATCCTGATTTATGATCATGTAGTTTAGTCATGATAAAAACTATAATCCTGATTTATGATTCTGTAGTTTAGTCATGCTAAAAACTATAATCCTGATTTATGATCCTGTAGTTTAGTCATGCTAAAAACTATAATCCTGATTTATGATCCTGTAGTTTAGTCATGCTAAAAAACTATAATCCTGATTTATGATCATGTAGTTTAGTCATGATAAAAACTATAATCCTGATTTATGATCCTGTAGTTTAGTCATGATAAAAACTATAATCCTGATTTATGATCATGTAGTTTAGTCATGATAAAACTATAATCCTGATTTATGATCATGTAGTTTAGTCATGCTAAAAACTATAATCCTGATTTATGATCCTGTAGTTTAGTCATGCTAAAAACTATAATCCTGATTTATGATCATGTAGTTTAGTCATGATAAAACTATAATCCTGATTTATGATCATGTAGTTTAGTCATGATAAAAACTATAATCCTGATTTATGATCCTGTAGTTTAGCCATGATAAAACTATAATCCTGATTTATGATCATGTAGTTTAGTCACGATAAAAACTATAATCCTGATTTATGATCCTGTAGTTTAGTCATGATAAAAACTATAATCCTGATTTATGATCATGTAGTTTAGTCATGATAAAAACTATAATCCTGATTTATGATCCTGTAGTTTAGTCATGATAAAAACTATAATCCTGATTTATGATCCTGTAGTTTAGTCATGATAAAACTATAATCCTGATTTATGATCCTGTAGTTTAGTCATGATAAAACTATAATCCTGATTTATGATCATGTAGTTTAGTCATGCTAAAAACTATAATCCTGATTTATGATCCTGTAGTTTAGTCATGATAAAAACTATAATCCTGATTTATGATCATGTAATTATTTAGTCATGATAAAACTATAATCCTGATTTATGATCCTGTAGTTTAGTCACGATAAAAACTATAATCCTGATTTATGATCATGTAGTTTAGTCATGATAAAAACTATAATCCTGATTTATGATCATGTAGTTTAGCCATGATAAAAACTATAATCCTGATTTATGATCCTGTAGTTTAGCCATGATAAAACTATAATCCTGATTTATGATCATGTAGTTTAGTCATGATAAAAACTATAATCCTGATTTATGATCATGTAGTTTAGTCACGATAAAAACTATAATCCTGATTTATGATCCTGTAGTCAAGTCACGATAAAAACTATAATCCTGATTTATGATCCTGTAGTTTAGTCACGATAAAAACTATAATCCTGATTTATGATCATGTAGTTTAGTCATGATAAAAACTATAATCCTGATTTATGATCCTGTAGTTTAGTCATGATAAAAACTATAATCCTGATTTATGATCCTGTAGTTTAGTCATGATAAAAACTATAATCCTGATTTATGATCCTGTAGTTTAGTCATGATAAAACTATAATCCTGATTTATGATCATGTAGTTTAGTCATGATAAAAACTATAATCCTGATTTATGATCCTGTAGTTTAGTCATGATAAAAACTATAATCCTGATTTATGATCCTGTAGTTTAGCCATGATAAAAACTATAATCCTGATTTATGATCCTGTAGTTTAGTCACGATAAAAACTATAATCCTGATTTATGATCCTGTAGTTTAGTCATGATAAAAACTATAATCCTGATTTATGATCATGTAGTTTAGTCATGATAAAAACTATAATCCTGATTTATGATCCTGTAGTTTAGTCATGATAAAAACTATAATCCTGATTTATGATCCTGTAGTTTAGTCATGATAAAAACTATAATCCTGATTTATGATCATGTAGTTTAGTCACGATAAAAACTATAATCCTGATTTATGATCCTGTAGGTTAGTCACGATAAAAACTATAATCCTGATTTATGATCCTGTAGTTTAGTCATGATAAAACTATAATCCTGATTTATGATCATGTAGTTTAGTCACGATAAAAACTATAATCCTTACTTATGATCATGTAGTTTAGTCACGATAAAAACTATAATCCTGATTTATGATCCTGTAGTTTAGTCATGATAAAACTATAATCCTGACTTATGATCATGTAGTTTAGTCACGATAAAAACTATAATCCTGACTTATGATCATGTAGTTTAGTCACGATAAAAACTATAATCCTGATTTATGATCCTGTAGGTTAGTCACGATAAAAACTATAATCCTGATTTATGATCCTGTAGTTTAGTCATGATAAAAACTATAATCCTGATTTATGATCATGTAGTTTAGTCATGATAAAAACTATAATCCTGATTTATGATCATGTAGTTTAGTCATGATAAAAACTATAATCCTGATTTATGATCATGTAGTTTAGTCATGATAAAAACTATAATCCTGATTTATGATCATGTAGTTTAGTCACGATAAAAACTATAATCCTGATTTATGATCATGTAGTTTAGTCACGATAAAAACTATAATCCTGATTTATGATCCTGTAGTTTAGTCACGATAAAAACTATAATCTGATTTATGATCCTGTAGTTTAGTCACGATAAAAACTATAATCCTGATTTATGATCCTGTAGTTTAGTCACGATAAAAACTATAATCCTGATTTATGATCATGTAGTTTAGTCACGATAAAAACTATAATCCTGATTTATGATCATGTAGTTTAGTCACGATAAAAACTATAATCCTGATTTATGATCATGTAGTTTAGTCACGATAAAAACTATAATCCTGATTTATGATCCTGTAGTTTAGTCATGATAAAAACTATAATCCTGATTTATGATCTTGTAGTTTAGCCTCGATAAAAACTATAATCCTGATTTATGATCATGTAGTTTAGTCATGATAAAACTATAATCCTGATTTATGATCATGTAGTTTAGTCACGATAAAAACTATAATCCTGATTTATGATCCTGTAGTTTAGTCATGATAAAACTATAATCCTGATTTATGATCCTGTAGTTTAGTCACGATAAAACTATAATCCTGATTTATGATCCTGTAGTTTAGTCATGATAAAACTATAATCCTGATTTATGATCCTGTAGTTTAGTCATGATAAAACTATAATCCTGATTTATGATCCTGTAGTTTAGTCACGATAAAAACTATAATCCTGATTTATGATCCTGTAGTTTAGTCATGATAAAAACTATAATCCTGATTTATGATCCTGTAGTTTAGTCATGATAAAAACTATAATCCTGATTTATGATCCTGTAGTTTAGTCATGATAAAAACTATAATCCTGATTTATGATCCTGTAGTTTAGTCATGATAAAACTATAATCCTGATTTATGATCCTGTAGTTTAGTCATGATAAAACTATAATCCTGATTTATGATCCTGTAGTTTAGTCATGATAAAAACTATAATCCTGATTTATGATCATGTAGTTTAGTCATGATAAAAACTATAATCCTGATTTATGATCCTGTAGTTTAGTCATGATAAAACTATAATCCTGATTTATGATCCTGTAGTTTAGCCACGATAAAAACTATAATCCTGATTTATGATCATGTAGTTTAGTCACGATAAAAAACTATAATCCTGATTTATGATCATGTAGTTTAGTCACGATAAAAACTATAATCCTGATTTATGATCCTGTAGTTTAGTCACGATAAAAACTATAATCCTGATTTATGATCCTGTAGTTTAGTCATGATAAAACTATAATCCTGATTTATGATCCTGTAGTTTAGTCATGATAAAAACTATAATCCTGATTTATGATCATGTAGTTTAGTCATGATAAAAACTATAATCCTGATTTATGATCATGTAGTTTAGTCATGATAAAAACTATAATCCTGATTTATGATCCTGTAGTTTAGTCATGCTAAAAACTATAATCCTGATTTATGATCCTGTAGTTTAGTCATGATAAAACTATAATCCTGATTTATGATCTTGTAGTTTAGTCATGATAAAACTATAATCCTGATTTATGATCCTGTAGTTTAGTCACGATAAAAACTATAATCCTGATTTATGATCATGTAGTTTAGCCATGATAAAACTATAATCCTGATTTATGATCATGTAGTTTAGTCACGATAAAAACTATAATCCTGATTTATGATCCTGTAGTTTAGTCACGATAAAAACTATAATCCTGATTTATGATCATGTAGTTTAGTCACGATAAAAACTATAATCCTGATTTATGATCCTGTAGTTTAGTCATGATAAAACTATAATCCTGATTTATGATCCTGTAGTTTAGTCACGATAAAAACTATAATCCTGATTTATGATCATGTAGTTTAGTCACGATAAAAACTATAATCCTGATTTATGATCCTGTAGTTTAGTCATGATAAAACTATAATCCTGATTTATGATCTTGTAGTTTAGTCATGATAAAACTATAATCCTGATTTATGATCATGTAGTTTAGTCACGATAAAAACTATAATCCTGATTTATGATCATGTAGTTTAGTCACGATAAAAACTATAATCCTGATTTATGATCCTGTAGTTTAGTCACGATAAAAACTATAATCCTGATTTATGATCATGTAGTTTAGTCATGATAAAAACTATAATCCTGATTTATGATCATGTAATTATTTAGTCATGATAAAAACTCTCCTAATGAAAATTCTCCCCACAGATCTGCCACAGCCGCACCGGAGAGATCAACCCGGTCAAAGTGAGTAACCTGGTGAAGCTCTACGTGCAGCGCTACAAATACTTCCGGAAACACGGGCGTAAGATGGACGAGGAGGACCGAGAGGACCGAGAGAGCGGGGCGCTGCACTCCTCAGCCTGAGCCCAACATTCTGCTCCACATCCATTTTTACTCTGGTCTCCTTTTTTTTAAGATTGTTTTGGGCATTTCATGCCTTTTTACTGATGGACAGAAGGACCGTGGGTGGCTGGTGAAGCAGACTCTGCAGACTCTGGATTTGAACCCCCGGCCGAGGTGGTCCTGCTCCGCCCTGGTCTCCTGTTTTCTGATCTCACGGCCCTCCTGGCCTCTGCTCTGTCCTCTGATGTCTGTGATCTCACTGTAAATATGTCTCACATATTCAGAGTTATGTAAACAATGTTGACAGGTGATGCTGCCGTGCACACCTGTATGTTCTGATAAGGTCCAGTACTACAGCCTGCAATAAATGCTACCTTTGTGGATTCTCTGTCTGAAGTGTGACGTCTCCTCTGAACCTTTAGCTTATGGTCTTATTAATCTGTCTGAACTCGCTCCTTTTGAGGCTTTGGGTAAAGAAAAGCTGAAACAAAGGCGCCGTGCTGCCTTCATGCAGCTGCTCTGATGAAATATTACGAACATGAAGGTCTGAGAGGTTCAGGCTCCACCAAACAGGCCCATGAAGAGGACTCTGCAGTCCAGACCTGGACCCTCTGCCGCCCACAGCTCTGTCTGCAGTCCGATAATATATATACATATATATATATATACATATATATATATATATATATATATATATATATATATATATATATATATATATATACATAGATAAATATATATATAGATATAGATATATAGATATATTTATATAGATATATATTAATATATATGCATATATATATATATATATCTCAGGATTAGTGTATTTGATGTTTTCATGGGTCAAAACTGTAGAAATGACCCTCTGACACAGAGAACAGTAGTGATTGGGCAGCTTGTATGACAGTGTAAATTTAAAATTTACCTGAAAACAACACAACACACAGGTATTAATGTCTAAAGTGCTGGAAACAAAAGTGAGTACACCCCTAAGTGAAAGAGTCCAAATAGGCCCAAAGTGTCAATATTTTGTGTGGTCCACATTATTTCTCAGCCCTGCCTTAAACCTCTTGGACCTGGAGTTCAGCAGAGCTTCACATTTTACCACTGGAATCCTTTTTCACCCCTGTGACCACATTTATGAGATTTTTTTAAATTATGATTCATGGGAAGGCAGTATCAGTCTATCAGTCTATATTGGTATAGCTCCAGTTCATAACAAGTGTTATCTCAAGACACTTTACAACAGAGCGGGCTGAAGACAAACTCCATTTTATAAACACACATGTAGCCTATACACGCACATGTATACATGTATAATACACATATGTATTCTTATATAAAATCAGATTAAATAGAACTGCTTTGTTCCAGGGAAATGGACTTTAGATGCACCTTATAGGATAACAAAGAACTCAGGATGATAAAAAGTAAAAATTTGCAGGTATGTATAATAAAACAAAAATATGGCTATTGGATGGCTGCTAAATGCAAATATACACATTAAATATACATACAGCACACACTTATATTTATTAAACAAATGAAATACAAATATATCATATATGCATTTGCAGGAGGCTTAGAGCCACAGAGGTCAGTAAAAACGTATGTTTAGGTTTATTCTAAATAAAGACTGAGACCTGAAAATAAGAACTGATGACGTCATGAATAAACATTTCTAAATATGATTGGCTAAATAATGATCCAGGTGTATTAATGCTGCTGTTAGTTAGCAGGTTAGTTTAAGCCACTTCAGTCTGAGCGGGTTAAATTAAATTAGTCGACCACCATCCGGCATGTCGACGTCACGTGATCCGGGTCGACACCGTTTACGTCAACTGCTTTGCGGCAGCCCGCCATTTTCTCCTGCGTTCACGGTACAGCTAGCATAGCAGCTCTCACAGTGCAGGAGCAGGAGCACGCGCTGGGCCTGCTCTGTTTTTCTACGTCATCTACCTGAGATCTGCCCGAGTTTACCTGAGCTTTCATCGCTCTATCAGAGTGAGGCGGTCCCGCAGACCCTACCCGGCCCAGCCCCCGGTCCATGGTGTGATTTCTGCCCGGAGACTGCGGAGGAGAGACGGTGAGAGGCTGCCGCGGGGCTCGGTGTAGCATGTTACCTCCGCGGCTAATGCTAATGTTGGTAAAGGCAGGAGAGGGGAGAGAGCCGAGGGTAAAAGACGGGTTAAACCCGGTTATTGTTCACATATACACACCGAGGCCGTGTAGGGGGATGCTCTCAGGTGTGTTTTTGTGTTTTATTAAAGTCCAGGTGTTATCACGGCTCAGAATTAAGCTAACTTTAGCTCTGAGAGCTAGCGAGGCGCAGCGGCTCACTGTTTCTGCGCTGCTCGGATGGTTCAGTGTTTTGTTTCATCATTACATGTTTCTGTGATACCTGTGCAGGTGAGGATGACGCAGTTCCTCCCCCCGAACCTGCTGGCCCTGTTCGCCCCCCGGGACCCCATCCCCTTCCTGCCGCAGCTGGAGAAGCTGCCGCATGAGAAGCACCACAACCAGCCGTACAGCGGCATCGCCCCCTTCATCAGGCACTTCGAGGTGAGCCCGTGTGGCCTCTTAAGGATCTGGACTAACCCGGTCTAACCTGGACAGACCCGGACCAACCTGGACTAACCTGTGTCTTTGTCCCCCCCAGGACCCCAGAGATGCCCCCCCACCAACCCGAGCAGAGACCCGGGACGAGCGGCTGGAGAGGAAGGTGAGGCTTCAGGTGTTCTCTGATTGTGTCATGATGAAGGTGAAGCTCCTCCTTCATTTCTCATGTGTAACATCCGTGTTTGTTTCAGCGGAGAGAGAAGATCGAGCGCAGGCAGACTGTGATGGAGACAGAACTGAAGCTCTGTAGGTGCCCACGGTCAGACACCTTCAGCCCTGAAGTCTGAGCTCAGACTGACCCTGTCCTCTTTTCTGTCCTGCAGGGGACCCCCACAATGACCCCAACGCCCAGGGGGACGCCTTCAAGACCCTGTTTGTAGCCAGAGTGGTGAGTTTGTCTGATTTATGTTGTCACAATGTTTTAAAGCTCGCTGTGGTGTGGAGGGACACGCACAGACCGGCCTGATGCTGCTCAGTGTCGACCAATCAATCTTTATTTGTACAGTACCAATTCACAACAAGACACTTTACAATAGAGCATCAAGCTCTTCATTTTATGGATACACATATATACATAGATACATATATACATAAATCAGGGTTCCCCCGCGTCCTGGAAAACCTGAAAAATGATTGCCCAATTTCCTAGTCATGGAAAATGAGGAAAAAAGTGAAATGTCCTGGAAAAGCTTAAATTGTCCTGGAAAATTATTTGTCTTCCTTCTAGCTTGAAACATAGGAAATGAAGTAAAAATGTACTTGGTAACTAATGTACACGTAGTCAGAAAATGTGAGGAGGTAAAGTAATGTAAGTTAAGGCATAAAATATAAAATCTCAAAACAATGGGGACAAAAAGAAATAATAAAAAAACCACAAAATAAAATTTAGACTAAATTAACAAAATCTATTCATAAAAAAGCAGAGTAAATATAGATTAAAAATATGTATAACCATAAATTTATAATAGTAAGACACATAAAAGCCAGACTACACAGAGAGCTAACAGACAATGTTCGTGCTGGAGAGTTAGAAACAAAGAAATTCTAAGATCAATATGATCAATAGCTGGAGGTATTGTTCATTAACCTCTAATCTTGTCTTTTAGAAGGCTAACTAGAATTAAAATCTGCCCACAGCAACAATGTAACTTCAGTTGGTTATGTGACACTGGAAAAAGTCCTGGAAAATGATTTCTAGAAAAGAGTAGGAACCCTGATAAATATATCCATCCAACACCAACATGAATCCATATAGCCAATCATGAGTGTCCCTGACAGTCTGGAGATCTGAGGGGGAAGTTTCAGCACAAAAGCCCCAAAGGCCAAAATTTCCCCCCTGGGAGGTCAGCGGGTCATCACTGACCCTGAGTTTACATGCACGCTCACGTGCACGAGCGTCGCTGATTCACAACCAGAAGACTGATTCAACTCCAAACCCTCAGCACAACGTTTATGTTTTACTCTACACAAAGTCATGTCTCAGTCAGCGGTAAGAAAACACCAAAACATTATCATAGTAAAGTTAAAAAACAAACATGTAGGCCTGTCACGATAATCAATAAATCAATTAACCACACGACAATAAAAACGTCCTCGGTAGGTTTGCCGGCCTCGATAATTTGACACGTGCATGCGTGTTTGTGTTCCCCTTCTCTTTCTACCAAAGGGGCTAAATGAGAAGATGGGTCACTACGTCTGTCTCAACACCGGGGTGCATCGGTTCTTTAGCGGATTTATAGTGGAGTGAGCATCTGTCCCTCATGCGATCTTTGGGGGGGAGGTGGGGCCGCTCAAGCGTACACATGGAGAGACCAGAGGCCTATATCACGAAGCAGGATTAATGTCTTAGCGAGATAACTTCAGGGTTAACTCTTGATTATCGATAGCCGGTTCCTTTCTTATCGGAGTAGATCACCATGGTGACTTACTCTGAACGGCTAACCTGCTCCGGAGCAGGAGAAGTTGGAGGTTGAATCTGATCCTGTGAAATGACCCTCGCACTAGCCAATCAGCTTCTCCAAATCAATGGCCTGCCCTCTTCTCTAGGGATGACCCGATCCGATATTGATATCGGATATCGGTCAAAAAAACAAATATCGGATTATATCGGCCTGCATCCTAAATCTCCGATATCAGCACTCCGATACAAGCAGTCCATTCCAATATATTTATTTATTTATTTTATTCAGTTGTAGAATATGCTTATGTTTAAGTTCAACACAGTGGTTATTTTGCAGTTGGTGAAATATGTTTTTGTTTGATTTATTGAGGTCACTTTTCAGGGTCTTCTAAAATTTTTATTCATGTTGTTTGAATTGTAGTATATTCTTGTGTTTAAGGTTAAAATTTATTTAACCTATTGGTTCATAACAAATGGGTCAGTTTTTCTCATACCTACTATTGCTGACTACTGTTCTCTGTTTGAGTAATCTGACCTGATCAAGGCTTTTCTTACAGTCCATACTACAAAATAGGTAATAAAAGTCTGTATGATTCCTGCTGATATCGTATCGGATTGACATCGGTATCGGCCAATACTCAAGGCTGCAATATCGGTATCGTATCGGAGGTGAAATAGTTGTATCGGGACACCCCTACTTTTCTCCTGAACCCGGTAGAAGGAGGTGCACAACTCTTGAGACGAGCATGAAGATGAGAGAGTGTCACAATACCGATTTGACCCACGAGATCAACCTGACGACGCACTATGAGACATCATCTACCTGTGTGATATATTGGAGCCGTTTATTCCCCGTGTGACCCGCAGGAGCGGTGCACGAACTGTCCCGCTGTCATTTTGCATCACCATGCAGTATAAACTTCACTTCTATAGCCCCTTTCATACATTCAAATGCACCATAAAGTGCTTGATAAATAAAAGGGATGTAATTCTTATGTGAAACAGCACATTATTTCACATTATATATCAGGTCCATCATGTCCTTCCTGCTCTTTATTCATGTGTTTGAGGGGTTTTTTTCTTGCTGATTTTAAATTGTTAATTTGGGTCAGACATCAGATCGGTGTGTTTTTATGATTTAATTGAGGCGACGACTTAAATCTTAAATGTAGCTGATATGACATGAAACAGACCAACCTACCAGACGCAGTTATGCTTTTGTATTTTTTTTGTATCTGCTCCCACGACCTCCTCACTACAGAGGGATTATCCGAGGGAATGGGGTGACAATTGTCAGACATGCAACACATTTTAACAGCATATTGCTTCATTAGATTCATGAGTGTGATCAGTGTCAGATTCAGCCAATGATGAGTAATTTGTGCATTTTCTCAGTCCACCACGCATTTTGTCTGTGATTGACAGCTGCTACGGTGTTTCCTTTCTCCATTATAGCCTACAGGCTTTTTCATCCTCATATTTTAACATTATTAGACGCCGCTCTTCACATGTTAAATATAAAGCTCTGTCAGTGTGTTCGCTTCTCAGCATGTTCTCCGCTCATGATTGTGATTGGTCAGCTGCCTCTGAGCCCTCCCCTTATACGTGCGTGGTCACGGCTCTTGATAAGACAATCCTGGATTGAGTTACCATGTTGATAACTTGCGTCGTGCTATCGGTTATCCTGATGGCCATTGTTGCCGTTACTCAATCCTGGATAGATGTGAGTTACCGGGGAGAAGTTGACCGCGCTTCGTGATATAGGCCTCTGAAGTGAGCGTCCTGAGGAGTAACGAGGAAACAAACACTAATATGAATGATGGCACGAAAGATACGGTTCTTAAGCCGGCTGCCACAGCTCCAGGGTGGGAATATTTTGTTTTTAAGTAGAATGAACAAGCTGTGAGCTCATGAACACCGACGAGCTGATATGTCGAATTTGTTTGAAAGATGTGGCAACGAAGAAGAGGAGGTTCAGCAGAGCCTTCGTCCTGACAGTCAGCTCTTACTGAGGCGTTTGGTCGACAAAGTAAATATAAATAAAACAGAGTAAAATGGTGCACTCACAAACAGTGTCGTTCAGTACGTTGCAAAAGAAATGCAGCCCTTCATTACTATTAAAAAGCCAACAATGTTACGAAGGTTTGACAGATAGTACGATTTGACTGGGAGAACAAACATGTCGCAAACGATTCCTGTATAAACTCCCTTTTATTTATTGTTTTTATTGGAGTTTCGTTTTTTCTTTACAGAGACGGGGTCTATTTTTTTATTGTTTTTGATTAGTATAATTATTTTTATTTGCATGCAATTTTTCTCAAAAAGACAATCCATTTCATTTTAATTGTTTTTTTTTCTTTTTTGTTAAATTTATTATATTGTCTGTTTAATTTGTTATTTAAAAGATCTTGATCTTTGAATTACAGTTAAATAGCCTTAAGAAATTGAAGTTTCTTGCTTCTGATATGGTGTACTCTCTTATGACATATATTATATAATGAATGAAAAAATGAAAAAAAAAAATATATTGACAATCATATCGTTTATTGTCAATAATTTTTTTCTACAATTATCGTCCAGCAAAATTTCTAATCGTGATAGGCCTACAAACATGTAAAGAGGAGAAGAAAAAGCCTGGTGAGAACGTCCACCTGCAGTAGCCTGGGTGGCAGCTGTGGTGAGATTAGAGCAGCAGAACAAACTTAGAAAAACAAAGAGTTTATTTTAGATTTCTGTACACCTGTCTTAAAATGTGAGGGATACTGGAGCTTGGTTGGGGTTGTGGGACGGCTCACAGCAGGCTTCCCTTATTTTCAAAGACTAAACTTGATGGGTAAGCATTCTCCAGTGTAGCTGGATCCCTCTCAGCTCAAATGAATCAGTCTGTGCACGCCGGTGAAATGTACGAGCAGGAGGCGGGCAGAACGGCGACAGGATTTGATTGGTTTAATAAATTCAGAATGAGTGGTTGGTTGGTGTTTTCCCTGTTTTACTCCTGCTGTAGACAGCAGCTGTTTTTCAGTCTTTAAGAAAACATCATGCAGTGATTAACATCAGGACATAATGATCATTTAACCATAATGACAAAAAGTGAATCTAAATAAAAGCTTTAAGCTCCTGTAACACAACGTAACATACTGCTGACTGGTGTTTGAATCAGCCGTGTACACAGTACTGTTCCACATTAATGCTTTAGTGTTATTTACATTCTTCATGTGGTTTCTGTAAACAAGACGCGCTAACAGCAGCTAACGTTAGCCTGGTAGATTGACGTGTTTAAGGTTAGGGTTTATTATTTTTTTTCTGACTTTGTAACTGGAACACTGATAACTCGGACATGAAGTCAAACCAGCAGAGCGAGCTCTACATCTCACCACGGAGCATCATCAGCTATGTGCACAGACACCTGCAGCCTCTCCGTGGATGATTTCCTTATTTCCTGGCTGTAACATGTTGTTGATGGTGTGGTATGTCCATCTCTGGAGCCTCAGTGGCTTGTTTGCTGCGGGCAGCGGGGGTGGACCAACCCATAGGAGTTGACTTATTTATATAACTTAATATTTTTATATATTTGTAGACTTTTTCTAGAAACTACCTCATCCATGCACTTTATCTACGTGCACTGTGGATCCAGCTCTGCTCTGCTCAGGCCCATGTCCGTGTAACTCTTCTCTTTATTCTTGTCTCATTACCTGTCGAGTTACTTCAAATGTAAATCAGCTTTCTGCAAGCTGCACCATGTTTACACATGTGTATGTGCTGATGTCCATTTCTAAATATCTAATCGTCTGTTGTTTTTGTCTTCTTCCTGCAGAACTATGACACCACAGAGTCCAAACTGCGCCGTGAGTTTGAGGTCTATGGCCCCATCAAACGGGTGAGTGAACGAGGAGTGACCTGAGGGTCGTCAGGGATGCTGTATGACTTCCCAAACTCCCTCTGCTGTTCAGCTGTTACCAAAAGCATCTCCTCCTCTGTTTTTAAGAAAAGCTGCTGTAGTGTCACACAGCCACGCTGCCTACCTGACAGAAGCACTGATGCAGTCAGGGCTGACGTAGAAAGTGGAGCAGATAAGTCAAACTGAGAAGAACAACACAGAATCATTTTAGCATCAGACAGGTCAGCCTGTGATTAACTCTGCAGGCTCAGTCTGAAAGTCCCGAACAGATGTGGAGTGGATTTCTGTGAGTGTTGGTCACAGAGAAGAAGAGAATATCTAGATGAAGATCCTTTTTTATAAGTATTATTCCACCGTAAGAGAGGGAGACGGGATAGTTTTTAGGGCTGGGACAATTCACTTTTCTCCCGATTGGATTTATTGCGATTTTTTTAGGTGCCGATTTGATTTAAATTGCGATTCTACTATATTGCCAATTTTTTAATCTTTAGTTAGTTTTTTTTAACACCAGTGAAAAAGATGAACAATGATGATGCCTACAGACTATATCAGGAAAAATACACATCACATGTGAGTCTGTTTTTAGGATTTATTCAGCAATATATTTTAACCAGCTGTTTATACTCTCTCTTCAAAACACTGGACTGACTTTAAAAGTGGATTATTAACCCTTTAGGCACCAAATGGAAGTAAAGTCCACTCTGAAGTGTAAACGCATGGCAGTTATTACAGCAGGACTGTTAGTGCAGTATTTCAGGGTTATAAAGATGAGTGTCGGATGTTGGATTGATTGAAGCAGGGCTGTTGGTGCAGTTTGAGTTTGTCTTTGGTCAGGCTGCAGCTCTAACTGGACTTTCTTCTTTTCAGATCTACATCGTGTACAATAAGAGGACGGGGAAGCCTCGGGGCTACGCCTTCATCGAGTACGAGCATGAGCGGGACATGCACTGTGAGTGTCCCCGCCGCTGTCTTAGCCTTATGATGTGATGTGAAGGCCTTCATTTACTCAGCATACACAAATGTTCATGTAAGGGGGAGGGGCTTAGCGTGACCTCCTCCAGTCTGCATGTTGACCCCAGTCTGGTGATGTGTGCCGTGTGTCTGTGTCGTCAGTGGACCAATAGTGTGGTTGAGAGGGCATGATGGGAAAGTGGGAGGAGCCAGGAATAGCGGTGTGTCTCTGATGCTGTTTGCCTGTCAAAGGGCACGTTGTGTTTTAACGTTAGGCGTGTAGCTCTGTGAGGGAGCAGCTCACCCGGTGGACTCTCATGGTAAGCACATGGTCACCACGCAGCGACCAATCACGTGTCAGGACTGTTGTATGATTAGATCTGTGTCGTGGTCTTCAACCCTGGTCATGCTGAGATTCGTGCAGCGTCACCACAGTAGCCGATAGTCGTTAAAGCCGGTGGTGATGCCTCAGATTAAGGCAGCGGCGCCGTCCAACAGGCGGACGCCAGTCAGCTGATCAGACCAGAGTTGGTGAATCACAGCATCATGTAGTGTCAGAGGGGAGGACTGAGGGGGGACGGGGGGGAAAACACTATATTAACTGTGTGTTGTTCTCATTGCCACTGCAGCCGCCAATCTGTGATGGCTATTGGCCAGAGCTGGCTGGCAGATGATGATGGTTATGATACATCTACACCCTACTACCACAGCTCAGTATATGGTTGGTATAATGGGTTTGTATGATGGGTAAGATTTCTTTCCACCCTCCATCTCCTACATAGGGCACAGGAGCTGCGTTCCATGGACAAAGTTTGATTAAAGGAACATTTGAGAGCTCCCTTTGCTGTTATTTAACCCCTGATGAGATGCTTTGACCATCGAACGCACCCCTGACAGTCTGAAACATCACCCCGTGACTCTGCCTGTTCGGTCAGAGCCACCTCGCTGCACCGAGAGCTGTTAGCCAAAACTAAACGTGTTCAGGTGGAGCATCAGCTTTTCTATCAGTGTCACTCATTCAGGGGACGGAGATGATTTAGTTTGAGGTGCGTTTGTTGGTAAATTATTGACATTAACCCTTTAAGGCCCAAGACCATAGATTATAGATAGTAAATTCTATTTTTTTTTAGCTGAAATGTTTGTTTCACTTTCTGCTGAAATCCTAAAAATATCAAAATGTCCTTAAAATTCAACATTCAGATTTTTTGTATCTCGTTTGATACATTAGGTGTTTTTGGCAACTGATAATCCGTTTGAGGACATTTTTATCATTTATCTGATTTTATTCAGATGTTTTTTTGTAATTTGTTGATCATATTGAGTAGATAGAGGTATTATAAAAGTATGTTTCAAATATGATACAATTGGCTTGATAGGGTTAAGGAGACGGGCAGAGCTAGGGCTGGGCGATATGGCCTCAAACAAGCTTTTAATAAAAAAAGCTTTTATCCTTTTAAAGCAAAAAACTAACTCAAAGTGACAAAAAATGACATGAACCAAGTACTGCCTTTATCTTAACAAAATATATTCCCTCTAAAAAACTAAAGTGTGTGTCATAAATGTTGATTATGTAGTTCTAACACAGGCAAGTTTGCCTACATAAACACTGAAAGCTGAGGGCTGTTTGCAGATTAACCTGTTTCTCTCTGATCAATATTTAATCTAATTTAGAAAAAAATAAACACAAGCCTATAAAAGTGTAAAACCTGACAGGGCCACCATCACGACAACTGTAAAGTTTCAGTATTGAGATTTTTTCAAACTTTGCAGCTACTTACAATTTAAGAAAGTGAATAAGAAAACTCGACTTTAAATTTTAAATCTCCTGCCAAAAATAATTCAAATTAATTGATATATTGCCCAGCCTTAGGCAGAGCTAAATTAGAGCTGAAGAAGCTGGTAGGATGTAGGATGAGGATGGAGGATGGGGGAGGGAATGATGTGAGAAAAAGGAGCCACATTGGATGACCAGTCAACTCTGACGTAGTAATTCAGCCTGATGCAGGTAACAGAGATAATTCTGTTTTTTTTGTAGCTCTGACCCTTAAACACTCCTTAATCGTGTTAAAGCTGCTGTGAGGACTTTCTAAGTAATTACAAAAAAGTCTCCATTTTAGATATCTGCCTGATGGAAACACACACTTTAAGATGAGTTTTATAGCATCTAAATAGGTTATCTATAAATGCTATTCCTTAGCTTCGTGGTCGGGTCGGACAGGGCTGGACTGGCCTGGATATTCAACTTCAGGAACAAGACAATTAAAACTAGAGCAAATTTGTATTATTCAGACACGTCTTAGAGCACTGGGCTGTAAGTAGCCATATATAGCCGGCTACAAAACTACCATACTAAGTTTTCCAAAAATTGCTTGTTGTCACACATCAAAAACTACCACTACGTAACTAGAAAGAGATACATTACCTCGTGGCTTTGCATCCTGTAAGTTGTTGAAAAAAGAAGTTGTAAAGCAATGCAGAGTTCTGAGGAAGGTCTGAGCTGCATTCATTAGCATCACAACAAACACACGCTTTGGCTTGGGTCACACCTTTACCACAGTCGCCACGCGTGCTCATGGGTAGCAGAGTCTTTAAATAGATTCTCCTCATAGCACCTTTAATTAATGATTTTGCTCTAAGATATTTGTCGGAGCTTCGAAGCTGCTCTCATAACTCTGCTCACGGAAACAGAAGTCGCTGACGGCGTTTTCTCAGGTGTCCCACACTGACCTCTGACCCCGGCGTGGGCTGGCTCGGGCAGAACAGGCGGATGAGGGTGATGAGTTGGTAACAGACGGGCTGAATTCATACACGACTGACTCCCACTTAGCAGCAGGCAGAGAGCAGCTCACTGCACTGACACACCGTAGCTGCCACAGGGTTAGCCAGGTGAGCACACACCTGAGTCAGGACAGCCACACTGACCCACACACAGGAGCCCCGCTGTCACCATCCTGTTAGGAAGGAGTCCTCAGCTGTAGTTTGAGTCCTCTCCACTGGGTAAGTTCTGGTAGGTGTGGTGGGGGTTTGGTAAGGCCCTGCTGTGATTGGACGGTGTCGTCCTCAGACAGGAAGTGAGGGGTTGTGGTAAGGCCCCTGATAGAGGTGTGTCGATGTGTGTGTGCTGATTCAGAGGGACGTTGGTAATGCCGAGGTCAGACTGCACGCCTGTTCAGACCGTCAGACACGGGACATCCCAACACCTGACTGACTGACCTCCCCTTTAATCAGAGGGCAGGAGGGAGGGGGGTCTTAGCGACAGCTGCTCCGTCGAAGTGCTTTTTTAACAGACAGGTAAGGTTTTTATCTCGTACCTGTTGATAAGTTTGAAGGCTGGAACAATGAAGAGAAAGTCGTCCTGACTCTGACGTTCACTTTGATGAACAAAAGCTGCTGCTGAACATCAGAGGCAAAGCGCTCTCCTAAATTCACACATATTCTAACTTTTCAAGCCCGAAGAGCAAAGTACCAGAACAACAGATACATACACTTCTGGTTTTCATTTCAAAATAAAAGCATCCGGAAGATTTGGTGTTAATGCATTTCAAAATAAAGTATATCGCAATAAAAAATGTGCCATTCTAACATCTCAGCTGCCAATTAAACTGCAGATACTTTAACAATATCTTAACCATGAATTATTTTTTTATCTTAAAACAATTCTCAACAAACCTTTACATGTTTTGACAGAGCTCTTCATCAGAAGTGTCAGCTGATGTTAGTGTGACGCGTCCATTTCAGCTGTTTTTACACGAGCAGACAGCAGGCAGCGTGGTCGACCTGTCAAATCTGACAGGCTGATCCCACCTCCTTAAAATCAGCTGAAAACGTCACACTCACATCAGGTGACACTTCTGATGAAGGTGGTAGAGCTCCGCTGAAACATGTAAAGGTTTGATCGAGGGCTGAACGATGTGGACAAAAGCTCATATCTCCATATCGATATGATATGAATACCAAGCGTTTTCAGAAAAGTAAAATCAATGCAAAAGAACGTGGGAAGTGCAGTTTTATAAGAAATCTATTTCGTTTATATCTTTGCTTTTTTAATATTAATATCTTGTATGTTCCTGTCTCGATATAGATACGATAACGATGTATCGTTTAGCCCGATTTTGATCTAAAACCTCACCTGTCTGTTAAAGAAGAAATCATAAGCACATAATCCAGACGTGAAGAACTTCCTCTGACTGTGAGGCAAAGTCCTGATCACGTTAGCTCGGCTGTTATAGGACGTTACAGACTGGTGGTCCCACAGGAACGGCCTTCATTAGGCTCCTCTCCACATGCCCTACAGTCTCTTCAGGACTGCCCCCTTTTCTTTTTCATGGTCATGACAAGCCCAGATATTCAGTGAAGCTGAGACTGATGCAGCGCTGTGCTCTCATTGGTCACTGCTGTGGAGTGGGCAGGTCCCACCTGTGACCTTCTGGATCGCTCACCTGTGCTGATGATGAGTTTTAAGGCCCTGGTTCGTCTCAGATCGGTGCAGCGTAGTCTGGCCTCGGCATTCAGACTCTGCACAGAGTGTGGGGGGGCGTGGTAAGACCCTCGGACTCTGGAGGATCTGGTAAAATCCTCAGACTGTTGGTGTCTCGGTGGGTTTGGGTAAGGCCCTGTGGTGGACTGAGGGTTGTGGATCAGACCTGCTGGGGGGGGGACCTCATGCTGCTCATGTCAGACCTGAAGCACACAGAGAAACATGGAGTCTGCACACAAACAAACACGGAGTCTGCACACAAACAAACATGGAGTCTGCACACAAGCAAACACGGAGTCTGCACACAAACAAACACGGAGTCTGCACACAAACAAACACGGAGTCTGCACACAAACAAACACGGAGTCTGCACACAAACAAACACGGAGTCTGCACACAAACAAACACGGAGTCTGCACACAAACAAACACGGAGTCTGCACACAAACAAACACGGAGTCTGCACACAAACAAACACGGAGTCTGCACACAAACAAACACGGAGTCTGCACACAAACAAACACGGAGTCTGCACACAAACAAACACGGCGTCTACACAAGCAAACACGGAGGCTGCACACAAACAAACACGGAGGCTGCACACAAACAAACACGGAGTCTACACAAACAAACACGGAGTCTACACAAACAAACACGGAGTCTGCACACAAACAAACACGGAGTCTGCACACAAACAAACACAGTCTGCACACAAACAAACACGGAGTCTGCACACAAACAAACACGGAGTCTACACAAACAAACACGGAGTCTGCACACAAACAAACACGGAGTCTGCACACAAACAAACACAGTCTGCACACAAACAAACACGGAGTCTGCACACAAACAAACACGGAGTCTACACAAACAAACACGGAGTCTGCACACAAACAAACACGGAGTCTGCACACAAACACGGAGTCTGCACACAAACACGGAGTCTGCACACAAACAAACACGGAGTCTGCACACAAACAAACTCGGAGTCTACACAAACAAACACGGAGTCTGCACACAAACATGGAGTCTGCACACAAACAAACACGGAGTCTGCACACAAACAAACACGGAGTCTGCACACAAACATGGAGTCTGCACTGATTGGTCTAAATCTCTAAGAGCTCAGAGGTTCTTATGCTCTTCATAAATACATTAATTATTTCCTAGATTAAAAAAAAATCTGATTTCAATGCAAAAGGCATCTTTCATCTCCATGAACAATAACTACTGTTAGTGCTGCAGCTTGTTAAAGATCTCAGAAGATTTGATTTGATCTGTTTATCGAGGTGTTTAATTTCTGATCAACCCAAAATCTTGTTTTTATCTATTTGACATTTAAATGCAGCCCTAAACCAACAAGAAGTTGGTTTAGGGCTGCAGATATTTTTTATGTTGTAAGAACAACATAAAACATATCTGCAGCTAGAAGGTTTGAAGGTTAACTTTATACAGGGCATGGAGTTAAGTTTATTTAATCTGACAGGATTATAGTTTTATTTAGTTTGATGATAGTTTGCTCTATTGTCTTTAATCTGATAGTGATAAGTGTATTTAGTCTGGTGGGGACAATTGTTATATTTGTTGAATGTGACAGGGATTATTGTTAAATTTATTTTGTTTGATAGTTTACTTAATTAACAATCAGTTTGAAAGGGGTTATAGTATGTTATATTAAAGTTAGTCTGACAAGGATGGTTGTTTAGTTTGTTTAGTCTGATGATAGTTTGATTTATAATATTTAATCTTGACAGGGATTATAGTTTGTTTTATTATATTTAGTCTGACAGGGATGGTTGTTTATCTTATTTATTTTAATCTGACAGGGATGATAAGTTTTTTTTTTATTATTTAAGGTGTTTTCAGTGGTATAAGCTCATGTGCAGCACAGCGTTGATCCATCCTTTTACTTCCATCCTCTGTCCCAGCTGATCTTTTGAATCACAGTTAAACTCCAGAGTAGGCTTCACTTCAGCAGCTGATCAGACATGTTTATTCAGGGAGAGCTCAGCAGGTGTTAGCTGGTGTTGTGTGGCGTAGCCTGTTAGACTAACGGTGTATGAATCGCTCGTCGGGTGGAAGGAAGTCTTCGGCTTTTGCCCAGAGAGCAGCCCTCACGGCCTCGCCTGCTCCTGGTCAGTATCCTGAAGCACTGTTTGTTTGCTTTGACCCCGGCCTGCTCTCCTCCTCGCTAAGCTCCTCCCTCTCCCCTTCCTCTCCTGCAGCCGCCTACAAACACGCCGACGGGAAGAAGATCGACGGCAGGAGGGTGCTGGTGGACGTGGAGCGAGGACGCACCGTGAAGGGATGGCACCCCCGCAGGCTAGGTCAGCCGGTTCTCCTTAATCGACTGTTTCAGGATCAGCAGGAAGTTTCTCTGGTTAAACACTCGTAAACGCTGCCTCACATCCTGATCCATCTAAACTAACTAACTATTAAAACCAACATATCCATAATCAAGCAGACAGTAATAATCAAAAACCTGATGGCATCACTGTCTCATATTAGAGACAGTCTGCTGAGCTTTTAAAGTTTATTAACCTCTGTAATCTTTATAAATGCTTTTATAGTCTACAGGGCTGGGACGATACACTTTTGTCCCGATTCAAATTTTTTAGGTGCTGATTTGATTTCAGTTGTGATTCTACGATATTGCTGATTTTTGCAGTCTTTAGCTTTTTTAACACCAGTGAATAAGATGAACAGTGATGATGCCTACAGTCTATATCAGGAAAAATACATTTCTCTTTGTATGACTTTAATCCTTAAAACCTCCCATGAACTGGTGTTGATCAGCTCCGAGCTATGAACACTTACAGCAGTGCATTTGTGTATATTTAAATATTTTGGGTGGGAGAAAAAATCTAATCACAGAAGTATCAGGATTTTTTCTTTTTTTAATAGATTTTTTTGTTCAAAAAACGTTTTTTTCCAAATGTAAATGCTTCATTTTAGTCTGTGTTAATAATCCACTTTTAAAGTCAGTCCAGTCTTTTGAAGAGAGAGTATAAACAGCTGGTTAAAATATATTGCTGAATAAATCTTAAAAATAGACTCACATGTGATGTGTATTTTTCCTGATATAGTCTGTAGGCATCATCATTGTTCATCTTTTTCACTGGGGTTAAAAAATCTAACTAAAAACTGTAAAGTCAGCGATATCGTAGAATCACAATTTAAATCAAATCAGCACCTAAAGAATGTGAAGAGCGTATCTTCACAGCCCTGTTAAACATCACAGCATCAGCGTTACTGTGTCCATGTCAAATACATAAGTTAATAGAGAGGTACCTTATAAGGGCCACACCTGTCATTAGGCTCCGCCTCCAGGTCCCAGAGTCTCTAAACCTGTCCTGGTTGGCTGTGAGACATGTCAATACCAGACTGTCCTGTTAGCATGAGTCTCTGACCTTTGACCCCCGGTTGTTTTACAGGTGGAGGTTTGGGAGGCACCAGGAGGGGCGGAGCCGACGTCAACATCAAACACTCCGGCCGAGATGACGCCTCACGCTACGACGACCGCGCCATCGGCGGGTGAGTATCCGACTGCTGGCTATGAATGTTAAGGTGGACTGACGAGTCTGACCGCCACCTCTTTGTCTCCGCCCCCTGCAGCGATCGAGACCGCCGGGAGCGCAGCCGGGACCGAGACCGGGACAAGGACCGAGAACGCCGCAGGTCCCGGTCCAGAGAGCGGCGCCGCCGGAGCAGGTCCAGAGACAGAGAGAGGGAGCGGGAGAGGGTGCCGGGGGCGGAGGAGGCGGGGGGAGGCAGGCGGCGAGAGAGGGAGAGGGAGAGGGAGCGAGGGGGCGGGGACAGCCGGAGCAGGGAGAGGAGCCGCGAGAGGAAGAGGAGGAGCCGCAGCAGAGACCGCAAGAGAGACCGCGAGCGAGGGAAGGGCGTGGACGGCGAGGAGATGGCGGCGGGCGACGGGGCTCCAGAAGGTGGCGAGAGGATGACGGAAGAGCAGGAGGGGGAGGGTGGCGAAGGGGGCGAGGAGCGTAGGGACAGGGAGCGAGACCGAGACCGGGACCGCCGCCGCAGCCACCGAGACCGAGACCGCCGCCGTGGAGACCGAGACAGAGACCGCGAGCACAAGAGGGAGCGGGGAGACCGGGACAAAGGGGAGCGCCGCGAGGACCGCCACCGGGAGGAGGCGGGGTCACAGGACGACATGGGCCCCGAGGAGGAGGGGGCGGGGCCACCGCCAAACATGGAGGACTACAGCCAGGACGGCGTGATGATGGAGCCACAGGAGGCCCCGCCCACTGATGGTTACAACTCCGGGGAGAACGGGTTCAAGATGGAGGCAGCGGGAGACGAGTACTGAGGCCCGAGACAAATAAGTTCATCACACACACACACACACACACAGAAATACACAAACTCACACAATCACACACACACACACACACACAGAAATACACACATACAAATACACACTCACGAGGTCATCCGTGACGAGGACGAGTTTTAACGATTTCGGCTGCAGAATCCGTGCCACTCTGTTTTACTTTAATGATTTAGTGATGAAATGTAAAAAGTGTTTTTGTTGTTGAAGGTCGACGTCGTGATTCGCTGTTTCATGATCGATCCGTTTACCGCTCTGTACGAGAAGAAGGAAGTCGTGACCATGAGGCTGTTCTGTTTATTCATTCTGGAATAAATTCTTTTTTAATTATGACTGCTGCCTGCGTCTGTCTGCATGTTCACCTGTTAGTGGGCCTGTCACTATAACACATTTTACTGAACGACAATTGTCCAAAAAGATTATTGCTGATAAATTATATTATCGTCAATTTTGAAACATTTTTTCATTAATGTTGTTATAATATGTCATTGTGAAGTGAGTACACCATATCAAAAGCAATGAATTTTAATTTCTTTGGAGCATTTAACTGTAATTTGAAGGTATTTTAAATAAAATAAACATAATAAACAAAAGAGAAAAAAAATCAAAGTAAATGAAACGGACTCTTTTTGAAAAAACTGCATGTAAATACATTTTTTTTTAAAGTAACATTTCCCAAATTGCAGACATTTCAACGGTATCGAAGGGCTGCATTTCTTTTTCTGTGTGCAGCCCCACCTGCCCTCACAAAAATTGAATGACTGACAGGTGGCTCACTCCGCTATAGGATTCCTCTGAAGAACCAGTGCGCCCCGGTGTTGAGACAGATGAATAGAGTGAACCATCTTGTCATTCAGCCTGTTTGGTAAAAAGAGAGCAGGGAGCAAACATGCACATGTCAATTTATCAAGGCCAGCAAACTTATCCAGGACGTTCTTATTTATCCTGAGGTTGATTTATTGATTATCGTGACAGGCCTGTCTGTTTGCTAATGTGAGATACACCATGAGCGGCCACTTCATTAGGGCGGCTCTCTTAGAGCTCTGTAAATCTTCAGGGTGCTCAAACTTCCCTCAGAGATGTTGAGTCTGCTGCTCCACCACATCCCAGAGGGGCCCTATTGAATTGGGGTAAGAAGCCTTGTATTAAAGGCGTCTGTTGGTCCACAGAGCAAACGAGACCTGATGGACCTGCAGGTGAAGATCTGGTCCACGGTCTCGGGATCGAGACAGGATCCACGTTACTGCTTCAGTCTGAGGTTTGACCATCAACCTGAACTCACAAATATTTATGTTTATCCTTCACTCCATCTGCTTTGGATCTATTTAGGAAACAATAAACAGGATAAAGGAGCAACCGACTGAGTTAATACATTTCATTTATATATGGGTGTGTGTGTATATATATATCAGATTTTATTTGTATAGCATTTTCATACAGGACTTTGTAATACAAGATGATTTAAAATAAAATAAGTGAAATAAAAAGTAGAAAATGGCATTGTTGAATAAAATGAAAATGTAAATCCACATTAAATATACACACTGAAAGACGAAGACAAAAATGGAAATTTTAAAGAAAACATGATTAGAGGACTGAGGAAACACTTGAATTAGAAATGAGGAAAAAGGAGCAAAAACTAAAATAATAGTTTAAAATCAAATGCTGTAGGGTAAAATTCATAAATGCATAAATAAATATGGTAAAATGAGAGCCTAATATCACATGCATATATACACATTTTTCTGAATGTATTCTCTTCACGTGTTTTCAGTCAGTTTAATATTCTTTATTTCCACAGGTGTATTTACTTCAGTTTTCACAGTTTCAAATATTTTTAATGTGGGAAGACACCAAGTGTATTTGTAGTCTCTGTTGCATGGTTTTATAGTTTGTTTAAATTACCCTGGTGCTCCCACACCAACACGGCACCATACTGGTCCACGCTCCTGATTTTGAGCCAACCTGAGTTCAGACCAAGAACACCTGGCTCCTGCTGTCAGGTAGGTGAGGAAACAGCTGCCCCGGTGTGGGACGTCCCGTTTCCTTCTTCCTGTTTCCTCGTCCCAGCTCTGATGTGATGTAGGCTGAATCCCAAACCGCCCCCTGCACACTACCCCTTCACTAACGAGTGTCACTCCAAAATGAAGTCACACTCGTAGATATGGAGGGCACTTCCACTGAAGGGGGAGGGTATGTAAAAAAGACAGGCAGGGATGGGAGGCTCTCTTCACTTCACCGGAAAAGGAAAGCCTTGTGGCCATGGCAACAGAAAGACGCCCTGTGTACGGCAGGTGGCTGTTACGCTGTGGAAACGATTGTGACGCCCTCGGACAGTTTTAGACTACTTCAGTTATTTAAGTGATTCCACGTCTTTCGATCCGATAACCATCTGACAATTCCAATTAAAGAAAAGAATAATGCTGCCGGCTGTGCTCACACGTTAGGATGCCAGGGCTGCACAATCATATCACACATCAGCATAGAGTATGATTTTCTTGTTTTGTTTTAATCTTTTAAAACCACGCTTTATGTGATTTTCTGCTAGTGTGACAGGTGTGGGGAACATGTGGACACATGCGGCGCTTACATGTATGTTGTTTCCTCTCCCATTTAGACGTTACACTTCCTGCAAATGCCGTTGACAGCCTGCATCGATGCAGACTCGCTGTTTAAGGGCTGAACGGTCCACTCCCCCTCCACACTACGTGGTTTGGGACGGCCCTTAATATGGCGGACCCTCGAGGACGCCCAAATGGAGGGGTAGTGGGTAGGGAGAGTGTGCAGGGGGTGGTTTGGGATTGGGCCTTAGAATATTGATGTGACCCACATTTTTCCTGCTGATTATTAACTTCCTCCTGAGTAACGCCAAATAACGTCCTCCCACTTTGGTTCCCCTTAATCTGGTCTGAACTGGTTCACTGGACAGCACCGGGTCTAGAGAGTCCAGAACCAGAACCTGCCGGTGTGAAAGCCCAGCAGGGGCCCCCAAATGATTTTTTCTGATTCTTTTTTCATCTCATTTAAATTATTTGTGTCTTCATTTATGTCTCCTGAGCGTCTGCACCTCTGTTTCTAGTGATTACTTATCTAGTGACACGTGATCTCAAGAATTATTTAATTGTTGTTTACACCTCTATTGTCCCTCCCAGGCCTCCGTACCCGCCTGTGGTTTATTTAATTGTAATTTCCATCTTCAAGTCCAAACAAATCTGTTTAAAAAAGGTAAAAAGTCTCTAAAAAGTTTCTAAAGTCTTTGGAAGAGGAAGTGTGTGATCAATGAGAGCGATGGGGTAAATAAATAAACCACAGATATTATGTGGAATTGTTGAGTGTTGACCTGTAAAGTAAATGGATGTTGGATATAGATATTTTATTTACATGGACAGTTACTAATTATGTATTTACATGTCAGTATGTTTGTGAGCATAGGAGTGAATTATATTTCCAAAGATGTCTTTGAATTGAATTTTTGTTTTTTTTTGCACATTTCAAATATAACACAATATGAACAAGAAAAAAAATACATGATATATTAACAGATAACTAAACAAAGCAAAAACAAAAAGAAGTGCAGTGAGTCTTATGGAGTGTCCCTTTAAAAGAAAACAAGAAAAAACAAAGTTTAGCTCAAACAGAATAATCCTGATTTTAGTGTTAGCAAAGGAAAAGATGGGAGAAGAGTATTTGTTTATTATTTCTATTTTGATACTCATGTTCAGTACATATGTGTATACATATGTTTGTATTTATGTATAAGATGTGTATATGTAAATAGGCCTTTTTATAGACTATTATAGATTATATATTTGCATCAATAGAATTTATTCTTGAAACACATGAGGGACAGTAATAAGGGGTAAGAACTACAAAAGTATTTACTTCTCCTTTTCTACAAGCATAATGACTTCATTTCTTTCTTTTTTTCTCTTTGAGAATGTCATTTCTCTATTTTTGATTTCTTTCATACATGTTTGAAATAAAATCAAAAATTCAATTCAATTAATTGTCCCTCCTCAGCCTCCGTACATGGCTGTGTTTTTTTTAGTTGTTATTTATTATCTGTTATCGGGGTGAACATATGGAACAGTCTAAGTGAGGAAATGAAGAAATGTTTAAGTAAAAGGTTTTATAAAATGTACAAAATGATGATTTTTGCATGATACCATAAAGAAGAGAATTAAGCAGTCTGATAGTATTATCTGGTTATTATTAAAAAATAATGATGGAATGAGAATTCTGTATATCTGTGTGAAATTATAATTACTGTTGTGGATGGAAGTTTTCTGTTGTAATGTCCAAGCATGAAATGAGGGAGCACGGACATAGTGGTCTATGGGTATATGTATGGTAAGAGCATCACATCTGCATTTGTTCGTAAATAATTGTTTGGTAAGGCGGTGGGAATTAATAAGTTTTTAATTTATCCCACTCCTTTTCGAATATGTGACTAAATAATGTCTTTTTGTTTTGTCTTTTTCCGTCTTTGACAGTGATTTCACTTTAACCTCCTGTTTGAAATAAATGTAATTTTTTAATTTATTTATGTTATAAATGAATAAATGTCAATCAAATCAATCAATCTAGTTCCTCCTTTATTGTCCCTGCTCGGCCTCCGTACCTGACTGTGGTTTATTTAATTGTTATCTATGATCAGTTTTGTCCCCGCTCGGCCTCCGTACCTGACTGTATTTTATTTAATTGTTATCTATGATCAGTTTTGTCCCCGCTCGGCCTCCGTACCTGACTGTATTTTATTTAATTGTTATCTATGATCAGTTTTGTCCCCGCTCGGCCTCCGTACCTGACTGTGGTTTATTTAATTGTTATCTATGATCAGTTTTGTCCCTGCTCGGCCTCCGTACCTGACTGTGGTTTATTTAATTGTTATCTATGATCAGTTTTGTCCCCGCTCGGCCTCCGTACCTGACTGTATTTTATTTAATTGTTATCTATGATCAGTTTTGTCCCCGCTCGGCCTCCGTACCTGACTGTATTTTATTTAATTGTTATCTATGATCAGTTTTGTCCCCGCTCGGCCTCCGTACCTGACTGTATTTTATTTAATTGTTATCTATGATCAGTTTTGTCCCCGCTCGGCCTCCGTACCTGACTGTATTTTATTTAATTGTTATCTATGATCAGTTTTGTCCCCGCTCGGCCTCCGTACCTGACTGTATTTTATTTAATTGTTATCTATGATCAGTTTTGTCCCCGCTCGGCCTCCGTACCTGACTGTGGTTTATTTAATTGTTATTTATGATCAGTTTTGTCCCTGCTCGGCCTCCGTACTCGTGGCTCTTTAACGCTGAAGATGCTGACTGAGCTCCTCTGATCGTCACTCCTCCTCCTCCTCCTCCTCCTTCAGTGCTGCTCCATCATGGCTCCTTCTTCTCTCTGAGCCTCCTCCTTCTCCTCCTCCTCTTCCTCCTGCGGCTCGCGCACGGTTTGCGGGATCAGGGTGCACGCGGGTGTCGGTGTGCGGGATCTGGAGCAGGTCCGGACTCAGCATGATGTCCTCGTACTATCATCCCACCAAGGAGGCGGACATGGCGGCCATGGCGGAGCCGCTGTGCCTGGAGAGAGGTACGAGGCCCGGAACGAGGCCCTGCGGGGCCGCGGGCCGCACATGCGCAGACGGCGGCGTCAGATGAACGGGGTTATTGATCAGGTGATCGGGACAGGACAGGTGAGGGGCCGCAGCAGGTCGGTGCGGAGGCAGGGCCGGTCTGAGGGCTCCGGGGCCCGGGGCAGGGACCAGCACGAGGCCCCTCCCCCCCCACGCTGAGGCCCTGTGATAGGAACAGATTGATTGATTATAACTGAAGCTAAGGCACGAGGCCCTGATTAAACCTTTAAGTAAAGCAGTGATGGTGGAGAGAGTCGGGGAACGACGGGCTCCTTTTCCTCCATTTAACTGCTTTTTCATTTTCACAGGAGATTTTTTATTTTCTTTATTTTCTGGTTTTGTTTTGGTCTCCTTCAGATCACAGGTCAGTGTGACAGTTTTCATGTTTGAGGCTGTTTTCATTTTATTTAGATTAAATAACGACGAGGGTTTAGTGTAAATGTTCAGCCCACATACGACCATTTAAGAACTTTAAACCTTCAGATTTTTTATTTCAGTAAAATTAAAAAAGTGTTTGATGTCTAAAAATGTCTTTTTAGTTATTTTTCCTTCCGAGGGAAAACTACGGAGGCGTATTGCATGCACTTGAAAATAAATCAAATCCACCTGTTTTTATGAGATACTGAGGAATCTTTAAAGTAAGAACATGTGGCTCATGTTCGACCTTATTCAGTTTTATTTCTCACTCGGTTTGAAACATTGGGAGATGTTTGTGTCTGTGAGCGGTGGAGATGGTTTTGTTATTAGTTTGTCCACATTGTGCAGACACCTGAGGAATTTGCAGCTGTTCTGACTCAAAGCTCTCAGGTGTCTGCTCCACATTGAGGTTTTTTGTACATGATCAGATGGAGCAGTACGGCGGGCCGACCTCACCTGTGAGACCACGTACCTGTTTGATAAAAGCAGCAGCCAGTCTGGAAGCAAAGCGTCAGGGGGAATCCTGTTTTTACCAGACAGTATCTCATAGAAACAAGCAGATTTTTTTTTATTTTCAAGAGAATGCAATACGCCACCGTAGAAAACTGATAAAATCATAAATCAATGTTTGGCTTTACTACAAACCTCTAAAGTCTTTATTTGATTTTTTACATTTGATCTTTAATTTAAAGACTGAAATAATGTTTATTTAATCTGTTTTTAGGTTTTTTGGAGCCATCTGAACGTGAACAGTAAATGAATAAATGAAGCTGAAAAACTGTCAGAAACATTTTAGATCTCTGACGTCATGATCGTTAGCCACGCTTTTATTTTGAAAATCCTGACATAAATTAATCTGAAGGAATAACCATCATTGTCAGCCTCTGAATCAGTGTGTGTTTGTGTGTGTGTGCATGTGTGTGTGTGTGTGTGTGTGTCAGATGTGTGCAGGGTGATCGAGCTGCTGGATCGTCTCCAGCGGAGCGGAGAGCTTCCTCCTCCTAAACTTCAGGCCCTGCAGCGAGTCCTCCAGAGTAAATTCTGTGCTGCCATCAGAGAGGTGCTCCAACACTCCTTTATTTAAAATATAATATTATAATTTATATATTTACAAACGGATGTAGTGTGCAGAAGTGTGCAGTATTTCACCAAACAGAAACAGTGAATAAAGGATAGAAGGTTTTTATTAGTATGTAAAGAAATAGTTGAACAATAATCACCATAAAACTTTATTTTTCTTTTTATTAAGTCAGAAAAATCTTTTTATATTTGTGTACAATCGATGATTTTGCTTGATTAGTTTTGCTTGTGTTGCTAAAAGTTTACCAAACCTATAATCATCATCTTAACTGACCTATAATCTATAAACTAATAGTTACAGATCTGAGTGTCAAACCCTCTCCTGCTAACTGTTGTTAATGATGCCCTGTTCATGATCCTTTTTGGTCTTCACCGCCTCTTACGGTGCATTCCCACCAAAAGCGTTGCAAATTTTTTGCGTGTTCATATTACATACAGCGTCAATTTAAAGACGCAAATTGACGCTGTATCGAAGCTAGCATAGAGCGGCGTTTGAGCGGTGAGCGTTTCCAGCGAAAAAACGCTCGCCGCTCGCCACTCACCACTCAACGCTCGAGTTGAAATAATTGAACTTTTCGAGTGAGCGAGCGTGTTGACGTGCTGGGACAGCCTATCAGCGTGGAGATCGTCACTGACGCAGGGCATTCTGGGGGTCGGAGTCTTGCTAATTTGACAAACTGCTAAACTGGAGACAGATGGAAAGGCGCTCCGCAGCTGCAGCTGGACTGTCTTACCTGTAGTTGGTATCCAGGCGGGAGATCCTGGCACCAACCCTGGCTAGCAGGTCTTCAAACTGGGCAACAGTCAGCCTGAAGTACCGCTGGAACCGGCCGTGGTCCAGACGCAGCTCCTGTAAGAGACGGTGGAACTCACCGAGCTCACACCGCCTCCGTAGGGTAGCATGCATCCAGTACTGACGTCAGCCCCTAGCCCGCAGCTGACTTCTCCACAGCAGGTACAGAGCAGCGATGGTGGTAATCAGAGCCATGTTCGATGATGAAATGATAAGATGAAATGATAATGGCGGACTTTTCGTGCAATGATGCCGCGGCGAACGACGAGCGTTTTTTTACATATTTGTACCAGCGTCAAAACTCGAGCGTCTAGCGCGGCGCGATTTCACTTGACGTGCGAATACACTCGCTTTAAACGCTTTCGGTGGGAACATGGCGTTAGTGATGTGATGTTTTAGAAACAGACGGGCTCATTCCAACATCTGAACACTAGATGGCGCTAAAATGTAAATTTCTACACACTGCACCTTTAAACAAGTCTAACAGAGATCTGGTCTTGGTCCTGGTCCTGCAGGTCTACGAGCAGCTCTACGACACTCTGGACATCGTTGGCGGTCCCGAAGTTCGAGCTCAGGCCACAGCGAAGGTAACGTGTTTTTGATTTGACCTCTGGATTAACGTTAATCCTCTGGATTATATAAAGATGATCAGAATGGTAACCTGAGGCAGTAGCTGCCAAACACTGTCTCTGTGGTTTGGTCCTAATAAGTGTTTTTATTTGGTTAAAGTTTATTTCACCTTTATTTAACCAGGCTGAGGCAGCAGCCAATCATCACACAGACTGAAACATTAACAACAGGTCACATTTTAACAAACGCAGAGACCCTTCACCTCTGAACCCACGCTCTTCTTTAGATCTTCTCTGATCCACGAACCTGGAGACACAGAGGCTGCAGAGATGCTCAGAGTTTGTCTTTGTAGGTAAAGATGCAGCTGCGCTGTTTTCTGTGGACTGATGATGACGTCCACATCATAGATCAGCTTTATTAGAGCACTTTAAATACAGAGCTAGAGCCATAGAGCTGCACAGCCCGACGTGTCATGGATGATTCAGAGAGGCTGAACCAGGTGATAAACTCATGACTGCAGCTGTTTGGTGACAGGGACTGATCTCACTGTAAAGGGTTGTCGTACATCTACAGTAACTGTAAATGTCTTTGTGGTAGCATAACCTTATTAAATTAACATATTTATTATTGTATTGTTTTTCCTATAACTGTTTATCTTCTATATTTTTATTGAAGATATCATTAAGGTCTGTCAGTTTACAGCATTATTACTGTGTTATATAAAACAGCTTCCTCACTGTTTTTCCATTTACAGGATCTTTTTCTACAGCTTAGTGCATTTTAAATGACTGCAGACTTTCCATATTTTAATGCATATAGAGATATCTTTAACTATTATACGGACCATTTGTTAGAAAGATATAATTTGATAAATAAATAAATTAAACATCATTGTTTAGGTAATGAAATAAATGTACTTATTCAATGGTTTCACCCAAATCTGTGAAACATTATGTAAAAAACATTTCCTGGTCAGTTTATCTGGGAAAATGTTTTTTCTCCTGATCATGCCCATAGTCAGTCTTTACTGTCTGGACTTTTTATGGTAAATAACTGTAGAATTTATAACACATGCTGTAAATTATATAAAAATCAGTTTTTTGAATATTTTTCTGTTTTACAGTAATTTACTGCATAGCTGTAAATGTTGCTGCAGATGTTACGGTGAAATGCTGTAAAGTTTACAAAAATCTGTTACAGTGAACTTTTACAGGCTGAGAAACTTTTAAAGATTAAACTCATAGAATAAAATATTATAGAATAAACCTTTATTCATTCAACACGGGTATATTCACAGTGTTACAGCAGCAGAGTGACAGCATTAAAGAATAAAAAGTAGACTTAAGTATAAACAATAGCAGCATGTACATTATTCTACCTATATAAGGTATAAAATATAAAATAAAAATATAGAAAGGGCTTGTAAACAAAAGTAAAAGCAGATCCAATAAAGATTATTAACACATTTACTGAGTCGTTGCACGTGGGATCAGTGATTGTTCATGGTCTCTTACTCCAGAGGATTAGTCTGCTTTAAAACGAGGCCCCTGATCTAAACTGTCAAAGGAGGAGTCGTGTCCTCACCTGAGCAGGTCAAACGTCGACCAGGTGAGACTCAGAGATCGAACTCTCCACCTGCAGCTGCCACTGCAGGCTCACGAGGCCATGACCTTTGACCCTGCGTCCCATCTTCTCTGGAAATGAAGCAGTGAGTAATCCTCAGGTTAATGAGGCTGTTAATCTGAGCAGCAGAAACACAGAGGAGGTGCTGCCACCCTGTGGTCAGACAGAGAACTGCAGCTCAAACAGCTCAACAGATAAATAAATGTAGAAGGACTCAGAGTATTTAAACCTTCTCATGTTTAAAATAAAGTTAGGCTTTCATTTATAAGGCAACTATTAGTCTGCTTCCCCCCATTTATGTGTTTTTATCATGCAAAGAAGTATTGGACAGTAATCTTTGCATTCACAGGAGCTGCTGTCCTTAAATGATTTTAAATTGAAAATAAAAGACATGGCAGCAGATTCTATCTAATGCTGATGTTTTTAGCTAGGCTGTGATATGGCTCAGAGATGTCTCTGTTTTTATCCACAATGATGTGCTTCTAAATTATTTTAAATAAATAAAATAATGCAGGTTTTTTCTCAGGACTGCAGAGACTGTTGGACATTGAACGCACCACGGCAAACACTGAAGCTCAGCTGGACGATTTTACTGACCAACATCAGCCTTTTATGTTCACAGATTTAGTTTAGGATCCAAAATAATTATAAAAGAAGTAACTTTTTATAGGAATATCATGATAGACAAATCAAAAATCAAACATTTAGGATCATACGTTGTGTTTTTTGTGTTTGGTGACTTGTTTCTGTGCATTGATTAATGGCTTTCATTTGACTTTTATTTTTTTATTTGACATTTGAGTGGCTGTTGTGTTTTGTGCCTGCATGTAATCATCATTATTACTGAGTCACTTTCAAAAGTCAAACGTGATGTCTCACATTTTTTGTCTTTTTCCACCTTGTTGTCTTTTTGTGTGGGTTTCACTTCATGTTTTGTGCCCCAGTCTTCTACATTTTGTATTTTTATATATTGTTTTGTGCTGAGTCTTTCTCTAAGCTTCTTTTAAAAGAGAAAACCTTCAGTAAACATGAGGCTGAAGTGTCAGCTGCTTCTCAGAGTGTCTGGAGATGGACACACACACACCAACACTCCAGGATCATATGTGGAATAAATTCATCTTTTTAAATATTTCCTCTCTCACACTCAAATTCAGCAAAGCTTTACTGTTGCCAAAGCAAAACAAAAACAATCATACAGACCTGATCAAAATCTTCAGACCAGTTGAAAAATTTCTAGAATATTCATTTTGCACATTTGGACCTTAATGAGGTTTTAAATAGAGCTACAATATGCAACAGCAAGAAGGGGGAGTGTGACAAAAAGCACTTTGAAAAAGTAATTTATTGAAAACAACAAGTAAACTGAAATAGTCTGTTTATCAGCTGATCAAAAGTTTAAGACCACAGGCTATTAAAGCCAAAATCTGCTCCAAATGTTCATTTTCTGTCAGGCATTCACACGGTCATGCCCTCCTGATGGCTAAAGCTAAGAAGTTTTCTCTTCTTGAACGTGGTCGGATCGTCGAGCTGCATAAGCAAGGCCTCTCGCAGCGTGCCATTGCTGCTGAGGTTGGACGCAGTAAGACAGTCATTCTACATTTTAAAAGATCCTGAGCATTATGGAACAAAAAAGTCAAGTGGTAGACCCAAAAAAATTACACCTGTGCTGAACCGGAGGATCTGATTGGCTGTCTGTCAAGACACAGGGTGGTCCTCGACCCAAATTAAGACCCTTACTGGTGCTGACTGCAGCACAATAACCATCAGACGGCATCTGCAGGAAAAGGGTTTCAAAAACAAAAAACAAATTCAAAGACCTCATCTCCTTCAACGCCACAAAACTGCCCGTTTAGACTTTGGAGCATCAAACATGGGACATTGAAAGGTGGAAAAAATGTAACCCTGACGGTCCAGATGGCTTCAACGTTACTGGCATGACAAGGAGATCCCACCTGAGATGTTTTCTACCTGGCACAGTGGAGGGGGGTCCATCATGATCTGGTCTTTTTCATTCAGTGAACACTGGAGCTTCAGGTGGTGCAGGGTCGTCAAACGGCGGCTGGTTACGTGCAGATGTTGCAGAGGGCATCCCTCATGACTGAGGGCCCTCGTCTGTGTGGTAACAGCTGGGTTTTTCAACAGGACAACGCTGCAGTTCACAATGCTCGCTTGATCAAGGACTTCAGGGAGAATAACATCACTCTTTTGGACCATCCCGCATGTTCCCCTGATTTAAATCCCATAGAGAACATTTGGGGATGGAGGTCAAGGGAAGTTTATAAAAATGGCCCTTCATGAAGCCATCTTCACCACTTGGAGCAATGTTCCCAAAAGCTTCCTGGAAACACTCTCATCAAGCATGCCCAAACCAATTTTTGAAGTGATTAACAAGAACGGTGGATCTGCTCATGACTGAGTCCTACTGAGAAACATTTTTGTTCTGGTTTGGAGAGTTTTTTGTCATTTTTTGAGCGATGGTCTTAAACTTCTGATCAGCTGATAAACAGCCTATTTCAGTTTACTTGTTGTTTTCAATAAATTACTTTTTCAAAGTGCTTTTTGTCACACTCCCCCTTCTTGCTTTTGCATATTGTAGCTCTATTTAAAACCTCATTAAGGTCCAAATGTGCAAAATGCATATTCTAGAAATTTTTCAACTGGTCTTTAGATTTTGATCAGGACTGTATATAATATTTTCATAAATCTGAACAGTCAGCTTCAGTGTTGTTTTTAATAATGATGATTTATTTACAGACAGTTCATCTTAAAGCAGTTTTCTGTCTCAGTAAAATGTTCATGGATGTTTCTCTGCTGTCATGGCCGACTGTCACGTATAAACTGAACAGTTTGATCAGCTCGTGTTTCCTCTGATGTGATCTGGTTTAGGAAAGCCTCTCTCAGAGGGTGGAGCTCAGTCAGTAGTGTTCACAGATTCTCATTTCTTTGGCTTCATTCTTTCCTTTGGCCTTTTTTCCATCCTGATGCTGCAGAGTCTGTTCATTGTTAATGTGTCTCTGTTTGGGTTTTTACTCTAATCAGAGGCTGTGAGGGAATATTCTCTGTTCAATAAGCTTTAACATTCTGATTTATGGATGATTAAATGTCATTTTTCCAGCTGTCAGTGTGAGCAGCTTTGCTCTTTCTGTCTCTACATGTCAGCTGAGGTCTGCAGAGGTGTCGGAGGTCTTTGGTGTTGAGGTGGCGGGCTTCTCTTTCTCAGTTTGAAACAGTTTTAGCCAAAAGTGCACCAGCACAAAAATTAGGGGCACCCAAATTTTATATAGTGTCACCTATGAGGTCACCATTTTATGACTCTCCAAAACTTTTACATTTCCATGCTGAAACCTGACATCACAGTCAGGCTCCGTCTGGGCTTATTTGCATACTAACAGCTGATTGTATAATTACTGAGGGCTCTGTGTGTGCATGTGTTTGGACGGGCCAGGTAACCGTTCTCCATCGTGTGCTGAAGAAAACAGGCTTGGATTCTTGTGACCTGGCCTTTTTCTGGAACACTATGACTTTAGTTTTGTCCAGGTTGATGTCTAAGGCCCAGTTTGACTGCAGCAGGAGGTCTGCAGCAGAGAGGTTCTGCTTTAGGCCGTGGTCTGTCGGGACAGAAGGACCAGGTCATCTGCATACAGGAGGAATTTAATTTCAAATCAAATCAGGTTTTATTTTTAAGGCACTTTTCATGCTTAAAAGCAACACAAAGTGCCTCACAGGCTAAAAAAAACAGAAAAACAGAAAACCCAGCCCACAAATACAGACACACACTCACTGTCATCAACACACACACTCACACACACATTCACATTCATACAAGCTGTCATAAAAGAGAGAGAGAGACATGGCTGTGCACCAAGGACTGAGGCAAGGATTAAGTTACCTTTGGGGGCCATCAACACTGAGGAGGGCTCCTGGCCCATGAGGAACGCAGCTGGAGACACGAGGCCCCACAACACAGTGCAGGGACCTCCGGCCATGCAGGTGGAGCCATCCTCCAGCAGTGGCCCCACAAGTGGACCAGGAGCAGCTCCCAGTGTGGAGAGCCCCCATGAGGAAGCACTGGAGCTAAAAACCATCATACTAAAACAAAAATAAAAATATAAGAAAAGAGATAAAATAACATAAAATGGATAACTGAAATAATGTAAAAAAAAGTAAGAGTTAAATATGATAAGAAGTTTGACTACAAGAATAAATAAGTTACAAAGTAATATAAGAATAAATAATAAAGGAATAAATAAGTAAATTAAAACAATTAAAAGCTTAAATTAAAAGGTGGGTTTTAAGCCTCTTTTTAAAAGTATCAACAGACTCTGTGGCCCTGAGATTCTCTGGCGGGCTGTTCCACAAACAGGGGCCATGAAAACTAAAAGCCGCCTCCCCGTGTGTCTTAGGTCTAACATTTCTTATGGTTAAAAGGCCAGTACCAGAGGACCTCAGGGTCCGCGAGGGCTGATACGGTAAAAACAGGTCAGGTAAATAAGAAGGCCAGAGGCTGTTAAAACATTTATAAACCAGTAAAAGAATGTCTCTCTGTTTCTCTCCTTCAGGCCACAGTGGCAGCATTCGCCGCCAGCGAAGGCCACGCCCACCCGCGGGTGGTGGAGCTGCCAAAGACGGATGAGGGTCTGGGTTTTAACATCATGGGGGGCAAAGAGCAGAACTCGCCGATCTACATCTCCAGAGTGATCCCAGGGGGCGTGGCCGACCGCCAGGGTGGGCTGAAGAGAGGTGACCAGCTGCTGTCCGTCAACGGGGTGGTAAGAAGCTCCGCCCACCTCAGGCCCATATACTCAGCTCGCCATCTGCAGATATTGATGTCATATTTCATCTGCTGTTCTGCTGCTGCACCTCACTGCAGGGACAGTAAACATTAGAGCACAGTGTGAGGAAGATGAGGCCACACCCCCTTTTCTTTCAGATGATCTTTACATCCAGATTTTTTTTTTAACCTGATGTCTGTACGAACATTTTCAATTGTCATAGATGTGACATACATCACCTGCATTAAAGCACTTATCTCTCATTCCCATCATGCACTGCAGCCCTCTAAGGTGTTACACCTTATGTGGTCCAGAAAGACGCCCACACCTGACTGAGCATCCTTTAACCTCCAGCTCTGCTCTGGGTCAGGTGGAGGTCGTTTAAGCATCATCTGAAAAAACAGTGGGCGTGGCCTCCTGTTGATCAGTGGGCGTGGCCTCCTGTTTCTCAGTGGGTGTGGCCTCCTGCTGATCCGTGAGCGTGGCCTCCTGCTGCTCAGTGGGGGTGGCCTCCTGCAGCTCAGTGGGTGTGGCCTCCTGCTGCTCAGTGGGCGTGGCCTCCTACTGAGCGGTGGGCGTGGCCTCCTGCTGCTCAGTGGGCGTGGCCTCCATCTGATGTGTGTCTCTCTGCAGAGCGTGGAGGGCGAGCACCATGAGAAGGCGGTGGAGCTGCTGAAGGCGGCCCAGGGTTCGGTGAAGCTGGTGGTGCGGTACACTCCGAAGGTCCTGGAGGAGATGGAGGCTCGCTTCGAGAAGATGAGGAGCGCCCGCCGAAGACAGCAGCACACCAGCTACTCGTAAGATTAACATCTGCTCAACTCAGGCTGTGTCTGAAATGTCATACTAACGTACTACATACCACAAACTGTATATACTGTATACTACATACTATAAGTATGATTAGGATGCCAACTGTTCACACTGTAGTATACTACTCAGTTTCCCATGATGCATTTCAAACCTCCGACCACAAAATTAGAAGCACACCAGACTATCAAATATCTCTGTTGATTCATCACATTTGAAAGTTCAGAGAGCATTTTAGAAAGTCACCACATTGAATACCAACATGTGGTCATTTGAGCAGTAAAACGCACGGATACAAATTTGATTTCAGCATTTCAGACATTCTGTTATGTGCTCCATTCTGCTATCAAACAAACTTCAAAACAAGAGCCCAGTTTACAAAAGCATCAAAGAACTAAAAGGAGATAATAAAAGATGCTTTTATTTTGAAAACAGGAAGTTTGCTAGTGGCTGATTTTTAGCTGAATGCCGTCTCAAGACGATTTAACATTTATGATATTAATAATATTGGCTGGGCCAAAGTTTCATTTTCTTTTGCAATGCATTATGGGTCATGAGTGTGCCCACCTCACATACTGAAGACTCTCTGATGGTTTACATCCTGGTATTTCTCACACGCTCATCTACTGTGAACGCACTTCATACTCATTCAGACGTCACTCTGAGTATGAGCACGACGTTAGTGTGACATTTAGACACTGTGACCTTCAGAAGGACGCCGTGACCTTCTGAAGAACGCCGTGACCTTCTGAAGAACGCTGTGACCTTGTGTCCCCCTGCAGGTCTCTGGAGTCCCGGGGCTGATCCTCCTCGTGCTCTCGTGGAGACGCAGACGAGAAGCGACAAACCAAAGTAGCCTACCAACACGTGTTACCTGAACTTCCTGATGAAGCCCCGCCCCCTCTTCCTGTTTCCGTAGAGACCGAGCTGCTTGTTGTCAGACTGTGCCTGTGTGTGTGTCGTCCTCCTCAGCATCATGTACTAAAGGGCAAACCCTCTGAGTGAGTGTGACCAGCTCAGTGTTCATCCTCCATGACCTCCGCGGGTGGGCGTGGCCTCCACGGCGAGGGGCGGAGCATGAACCACAGGGCGGCGTCGTCCATGTTGGAAATGAAGACGATGTCTCAGAGTTTGTTTGTTACCAGAGTCTGATTTTCACCTCCGGCTGTCTCTGATTACAGGAACTAAACATGCCAGAAAATAAGAGAGATTTTCAAATTAAAAGCCTCAAGATTTAGAAAACAGCCACCTGAGAATAATACATTTACTCACCAAAATAAAAGCCTCAACATTCAGCAGCGAGGATGTCTGAGTACATTTACTCACCAAAATAAAAGCCTCAACATTCAGCAGCGAGGATGTCTGAGTACATTTACTCACCAAAATAAAAGCCCCAACATTCAGCAGCGAGGATGTGTGAGTACATTTACTCACCAAAATAAAAGCCCCAACATTCAGCAGCGAGGATGTCTGAGTACATTTACTCACCAAAATAAAAGCCTCAACATTCAGCAGCGAGGATGTCTGAGTACATTTACTCACCAAAATAAAAGCCCCAACATTCAGCAGCGAGGATGTCTGAGTACATTTACTCACCAAAATAAAAGCCTCAACATTCAGCAGCGAGGATGTCTGAGTACATTTACTCACCAAAATAAAAGCCCTGTCATGTCAGAGCTCCTTAAGCTGTCTGCAGTCACCTTGGACTTACTGATGAAGGTCAAATTTAGGTTAGAGTCGTCTTTTCTTGAGACAGCCTCGAATATTCACGACATGATGCCAAAGGAAACTTTTTAAACTTCTGTGACTCAGGTTACCGTTTTAGTTTCTTGAAACAGAATGTCCGTTCTCTAAACTCAGAGAACATTGAGTTAAACAGTTTAACAGAATAAATCAAAATAAATAAAACTGAACAAACAAAAACAACAACATGATTTACAGCCAGAGCCTCCAAGCTTTATTAAAAACACTTTACATAATTCAGACAAACACAGATAGCTTTATAAAACCAGACTGTAGCACAGATGACGCCATGAAACTAAAAAAGTTTAAAAACTCTTTTTATTTCTGTGCTCGTTCACGTGCACAGAAATATCCACAGACACACAGGCTGTTCAAACATTGATTTTCTGTCAGTGCTTCATGTGCACAGCAGATTTATTTACACCACAGAGGACAAAATGTGCTTTAAAAAAGTTAACCCAAAACAAAACTGCAGAAAATATGTGTAGAAATGAATAAAACAAAAAAGGCAGGAAATACCAGGTTAGAGTTTTGGAGCTGTGAGCAGACGTGTTGCTCTGACTGACAGTTTAATGTTTGTGTGATGCAAATCACTTTGTTGTGTTAGCAGCTGGAAAAACTGTTCACACTCATACAGTAAGTCCCAGACATCAGCAGAAAGAACTGAAATACAAACACATCAGCAAAAACAAGGAAATGTTGATGTAGAGAAAGCTGCAGCTAACAGACCAGAACAGTTAGCCTCTGAGCTAACTTTAACTGTTTAACAGACAGTTAGCCTCTGAGCTAACTTTAACCGTTTAACAGACTGTTAGCCTCTGAGCTAACTTTAATAGTTGAACAGACTGTTAGCCTATGAGCTAACTTTAACAGTCAAACAGACTGCTGTGACGACGTAAACAAAGAAGAGAACAACAATCAGGTTTGATCAACAACATCTGTTCAGCTGGAAATAGTGCTAACTGTAGGCTAACTGTGCTAACTGTAGGCTAACTGTAGGCTAACTGTGCTAGCTGTGCTAAATCATTTGTAAAGATGTCCTGAGACTCTGAGACGTGCAGGAAGACATTTTCAGTTTGAGGAAGTGACGGAGAAATTCAGTTCTGTTGAGAAAAACTGCAAAAAGTTTTTCTGTTTCAACAAACAAGACAAAAAGGCAAAAAAACCCAAAAACTGTTAAAGAGATAAAATAAAACGGACTCTGGTGATCCAGAAAAAACTCAGAGACTGCTTTGGTGGATCTGAGACTCAGTCCATCAGACTTTAGACCATCAGACTTTAGTCCATCAGACTTTAGTCCATCAGACTTTAGACCATCAGACTTTAGTCCATCAGACTTTAGACCATCAGACTTTAGACCATCGGACTTTAGACCATCAGACTTTAGTCCATCAGACTTTAGACCATCAGACATTAGTCCATCAGACTTTAGACCATCGGACTTTAGACCATCGGACTTTAGACCATCGGACTTCAGTCCATCAGACTTTAGACCATCAGACTTTAGTCCATCAGACTTTAGTCCATCAGACTTTAGACCATCGGACTTCAGACCATCGGACTTTAGACCATCGGACTTTAGACTGTCAGACTTTAGTCCATCGGACTTTAGACCATCAGACTTTAGACCATCAGACTTTAGTCCATCAGACTTTAGACCATCGGACTTCAGTCCATCAAACTTTAGTCCATCGGACTTTAGTCCATCAGACTTTAGACCATCAGACTTTAGACCATCAGACTTTAGTCCATCAGACTTTAGACCATCAGACTTTAGACCATCGGACTTCAGTCCATCAGACTTTAGACCATCAGACTTTAGACCATCAGACTTTAGACCATCGGACTTTAGACCATCAGACTTTAGACCATCAGACTTTAGACTGTCAGACTTTAGTCCATCGGACTTTAGACCATCGGACTTCAGTCCATCAGACTTCAGACCATCAGACTTTAGTCCATCAGACTTTAGTCCATCAGACTTTAGACCATCAGACTTTAGTCCATCAGACTTTAGACCATCAGACTTTAGACCATCAGACTTTAGACCATCGGACTTTAGTCCATCAGACTTTAGACCATCAGACTTTAGTCCATCAGACTTTAGTCCATCAGACTTTAGACCATCGGACTTCAGACCATCGGACTTTAGACCATCGGACTTTAGACTGTCAGACTTTAGTCCATCGGACTTTAGACCATCGGACTTCAGTCCATCAGACTTTAGACCATCAGACTTTAGTTCATCAGACTTTAGACCATCATACTTTAGACCATCGGACTTCAGTCCATCAGACTTCAGACCATCAGACTTTAGTTCATCAGACTTTAGACCATCATACTTTAGACCATCAGACCTTAGTCCATCAGACTTTAGTCCATCAGACTTTAGACCATCGGACTTCAGTCCATCAGACTTTAGCCCATCAGACTTTAGACCATCGGACTTTAGTCCATCAGACTTTAGTCCATCGGACTTCAGACCATCAGACTTTAGACCATCAGACTTTAGTCCATCAGACTTTAGACCATCGGACTTTAGACCATCAGACTTTAGTCCATCAGACTTTAGACTGTCAGACTTTAGTCCGTCGGACTTTAGACCATCGGACTTCAGTCCATCAAACTTTAGTCCATTGTACTTTAGTCCATCAGACTTTAGACCATTTGACTTTAGACCATCAGACTTTAGACCATCGGACTTTAGTCCATCAGACTTTAGACCATCAGACTTTAGACCATCAGACTTTTTTCCACCGGACTTTTGTCCATCGGACTTTAGTCCATCAGACTTTAGACCATCTGACTTCAGTCCATTAGACTTTAGACCATCAGACTTTAGACCATCAGACTTTAGTCCATCAGACTTTAGACCATCAGACTATAGTCCATCGGACTTCAGTCCATCAGACTTTAGTCCATCAGACTTTAGTCTATCAGACTTTAGTCCTGGTCTTGGTGACCCCCTGATCTTCGTGGTCCGCCCCTAAGGTTCTCTGTCTGAGGGTCCAGGTGTCTCCTGCTGGTCCTTTCTGTCCTGGCTGGAGGACTGCTCAGCATCAGGACCAACATCTCGTTTGTGACTTGTTTCTATCCGTGTGTTTGTATTTATTGTATATTTATTCATGAAATAAAGTCAAACTGTGCAGGTCCACCTGCAGGTCTGCTCCGAGTCCTCAGTGCCCCCCTTTACCTGGGACCATGACAGAGTCCACCTGCAGGTCTGCTCCGAGTCCTCAGTGCCCCCCTTTTACCTGGGACCATGACAGACCGGTATGATGGATTTAACACGTATGAACATCCTGTGCTCACATACGGAGGTTTTAAAGTGTGAACACACGTGTTTAAAATGATTAGAAACATTTAAACTTAAATTCAAACACGTTCTAATTTTATTTGTATTTAACATTCATACATTTATAATAAACAAAAATAAATGAATGCAAAATAACAACATTCATATATATGGATTGGCAAACTTGGATAATCAATATAAAAATAAAATCACACAAACATAAAAATAAACATTCACTGATGATCATACACAAACATTCACACTGAGATTTATGAATTCAAAAATGCTTTGATACAAACACAACACAAACATTTATCTCATACATGATTTATATGTATCATTAAATATGATTCACACATAAAACATTAACACACTCATACATTCAAACATTCACACATTTCCAAACTTCACAAATAAATTCAAATATTCAAACACAGATTCATGAATTCAAAAATGCTTTGATACAAACATGCACACAAACATTCATACATGATTTCATACTTAAAAACTTTCACACAAACATTCATACATTCACAAACAGATTCATACATACAATTATATACATTCATGCATTCTTTAAAAAACAAACATTCATATCGACGTTAAGACTTGCTTTCATTTTTAACAAAAATTCAAACATGCTAACATTCCTACAAACCTTCACAAATACATTCATACATTCTTCCATACAAACGGCCACCCCATAAACATTTTCACAGTAACACGTGATTTTATACTAAAATAAATTAACACAAGCATTCACAAATGCTTTCATAAACTTCCACACATACATTACTCCAAACATTCAGACATGATTTCATACTTAAAAACTTTCACACAAACATTTTTACATTCACACACAGTAGATTCATACAGATATTGACATTCATGCATTCTTTAAAAAACACAAACATTCATATCAACATTTAGACATGCTATCATTCTTAAATACATTAACACATTTTCACAGTAACACATGATTTTATACTAAAATACATTAACACAAGCATTCACAAATGCTTTCATATATATACAAACTTCACACATACATAACTCCAAACATTCATACATACTTTTAAACACACAAACATTTACAAAAACATTCAAACATTTGCACAAGCCTTCAGCTCATTCTTATATATATTTAGTTTACACAAAGAACATTCAGACTTCCATTTATTCATACACAGAGATTCATGAAAAAAAACTTTCACACATACAAACATTCATAAAAACATTCATACATGCTTTCACACATGTAATGATACATCAGTCTGCCATTCCAGCCTGCAAACATGCTTCAAACAAACATTAGCACATAGATACATTCAGGCAAACATTCAAGCATTAATGCTAAAGTAAACACATACATTCATACACACTTTCATTCAAACAAACATGAACACATACATTATTACATTCACACAAACATTTAAACACGCTTTCATTTACACATTCACACAGAATTTGTGTGAGATAAATTATCAAATACTACACACATTAATGCCTCTACACAAAAACATTCACACATATGCTTATCTATCTATCTATCTATCTATCTATCTATCTATCTATCTATCTATCTATCTATCTATCTATCTATCTATCTATCTATCTATCTATCTATCTATCTATCTATCTATCCATCTATCTATCTATCTATCTATCTATCTATCTATCTATATATTACCCTACCCTAACCCTATATGGGCCATTCTACCCAATTTGTCCAAAGTGCAGGGTTGGAATTTTTTTTTTTTAAGTGTTTTTTTTCCTAAAACTTTGTCCATACATATGTTGTACCATATCTAAGGTACATATATCTTGTATAGTGCAGTCAATATTCATATTTTAATTTCTTCCTGTTCTTGAAATGTTTTTTCTGCTCCCAAAATGTGTCACAACCTAAACACAGCAACACACTGCAATAAAAGGTATTATATTAATCTGTTCATATTGTACTTCCATGCCCCATCTAAAGGATATTTTTTCAAATTTTTCTTGAAGGCTTTTACAACAAAATCAATAAAAATGATATTTGAAACATTTTTCAAAGTTCAATTTCTAAGACTCATCAAAATCAAAATCCAATCTTTTCTTGTAAAATGAATTCCACTGATTATATAGATCTCAGAGTTAATGAGTTATGAAATTGAACATACATTTAAAGAATAGTCATCATAAAATGTTAGTTGATGACTCAATACAGTACAAAACACCCAGTGTTTCGGTTGTGACTGCACCGTTTCGGTTGTGACTGCACTATTTTGGTAGTGACCACTATTTTTTTGTTTGCAAGGTTGTATCATATTCCCTCCACCTTATTGCTAAATATTAACTTCAAACATGTTTTACATTGGGAATATTATGAGCACAAATGTTTATAATCAATCAAATGACATTTACTTTGAAGGCCAGCATTAGCCTACTCAAACATCACAACACATCTACTGTAACATTATTTAAAGGTGCTATGAGGAGAATCTATTACCGGCCACATTAAGACTCTGCTACCCATGAGCACGCGCGGCGACTGTCGTAATGCTGCGTTCCAGTAACCTCAGAACTGGGAGTGACATCATCTCCGACTTATCGGCGTTCCAGTTGAAGTCTGAAAAAAAACATGCTGATCTACCAGGCTATTGTTAGCTGTTGTTAGCACGCCCTGTGTTGTTGTTCACAAATATCACATGAAGAATGTGATTATCACTATGGCAGCATTTGTGTAAATATAAGTCTAACAATACTATGTATACAGCTGATCTAGAGCCACACACCCCAGTCAGAAGTGCAAATAAATGGATTATTACAGGAGCTAAATAACTGTTCACACTGGGGGCATCCATCTTCCATTGTCAACTCGGGGGTGGCGAGGTTTCACCGAGTTCACAGTAGGACATTCAGACTTCGGGGGGCGTTCCAGTTGCAGTTTCCTACTTGGAACTCAGAAATTCCAACTTCCTACTACAACTGGAACACACCAAAAGACGTGACCCAAGCCAAAGTGTGTGTTTGTTGTGATGCTAATGAATGCAGCTCGGACCTTCCTCAGAACTCTGCATTGCTTTACAACTTCTTTTTTCAACAACTTACAGGATGCAAAGCCACGAGGTAATGTATCTCTTTCTAGTTACGTAGCGGTAGTTTTTGATGTGTGACAACAAGCAATTTTTGGAACATTTAGTATGGTAGTTTTGTAGCCGGCTATATATCTCTACTTACAGCCCGGTGCTCTAAGACGTGTCTGAATAATATAAATTTGCTCTAGTTTTAATTGTCTTGTTCCTGAAGTTGAGTATCCAGGCCAGTCCAGCCCTGTCCGACCCGACCGTGAAGCTAAGGAATAGCATTTACAGATAACCTATTTAGATGCTATAAACTCATCTTAAAGTGTGTATTTAGATCAGGCAGATATCTAAAAGGGAGACTTTTTTGTTATTATATAGAAACTCCTCACAGTCTCTTTAAAACATCTTATTTTAAAAAATACACACACCAGAAAGTGTTACGCAAGAACTTTAATGAACTTAAAACAAAACAAATAACTTCTTCAGAATAACGTGGTCGACACCCTTGGGCTAAAAGTCTAGTTTTTCAAATATTTTGTTTTGCCATATTGGTGTTTTTTTTCATTTCTCGAATCAACATTATCTACGTGTTTTAAGAGGTAATAATGATCAAACATTGACTTAAGTGAGTGGACCATTGCATGATGTCACAACTGAAACTCTACCATCTGTTTCGGTTGTGACAATTTTAGCTAATAACTAAAAAATGCTACAAAGCACATGGCCAGCAAATGGATGTTTGAACAGGTGTACACCCATAAAAACATAATGTGTTGCATTAAACCTCCAAAAGTTTACCTAATTACAGAGAATATGTGTTTGGTAGTGGCGATTAAAAATGTTCAGACAGATTTTCAGATTTTGGAACACGTTTACTCCAAACTGATGAGAGGTAACTACTCACCATGATGCCATGAGGTAGAGGGATGCTGAGTCTCTGCCTGATCAAAAATGTAGGGGTGTGGCTAAAAACAGGCTCAACCTATGAGGTAAAACTATCTGTGTTTCAGGTGTGACATGAAAGAGTGGGACAACATTTTCTGAATAATCTTTGTAAATTAAAAAAATAAACCCATAATACATCCAAATCTTTTCAATGCTGTTTAAAAGAAATCAACAAGATATTTAAAAAAACATCATTGAAAAAAAATACAAAATTGTTTTAAGTATTATTTTCATAGGTTTAAATTTAGGGCTTAGGGGTTGGGACAACCACTCCCCAATAGAAAGTACACTATAAATGATGATTTTGTATATTTAACTTATTACTATCTATTTGCTGTCTTGTGTGTTAAATAGATCATAACAGAATCTTAGTAAATATGTAAAGTCTGAATTCTTAATTGTTTTGTTACGTTTTTTTAGTGTGGGACCACAGTTTGGATGAATTCGGTAGAATGGCCCATACATATATTTGCATTTATGTATGTCTCTCTCTATATATAGATACATACATATATATAATATATATATATATATGTATGTATGTATGTATGTATGTATGTATGTATCTATCTATCTATCTATCTATCTATCTATCTATCTATCTATCTATCTATCTATCTATCTATCTATCTATCTATCTATCTATCTATCTATATCTATATAGATAGATAGATAGATATAACCTTCAAACATTCACACATACATTCATTCAATAATAAACGAAACATAAATACTTCATTCACACAAACATTCATACACTCACACATAAATGTAACATTCTCATAAACCTTTAAATGTGCACACATGCCTTTACACACACAAACATTGATGCATTCATACATAAATATACACAAAAACATTCACACAAACATTCACACACTCTTACAATCATTCACTCACAAATAAATTGAGCCATACACACAAATGTTTAAACACACACACGTCTTTACAGACACAAACATTCACATTCACATAAATACATAAATATACACAAAAACATTCACACAAACATTTATACATGCTTTCATATTTACAAACATACAAACATTCCAATACACAACCAAACATTCACAAAAACATTTATAAATTCACACACACCTTCATAAATCAAATCTTACTCAATACAGCCGTACAGAAACATTCATTCATGTTTTCACTCACACACTCACACATACTTTTATACTTTATTTCATACCAAGATTCTCAGATAAATTCATACATACAAACATTCACACACAGACTGACAAATTGATAAAATCATAAACTATTATACATATATTCAACAGTTTATTCTACACACACTTTCAAATATTCATTCATGCTCATTCACACAAACACATCAACACAAACTTCATAAACATTCATTCACACAAACTTTCACACATCCATCATAAGTTTACACAAACATTTAAAAAATCATTTATACAAACATTCGCTTCAACACTTAGAAATTCATACGGATAAACATTTAAACACAAACTTATATAATAATAAACACATAAACACTCTGAGACACTCACACTGACTCAGACTCTGCTCCACTGTCATGGTTTCTCCTCCTGTTTCATCTGAAGCTGTAAAAGTTTATCTGTGAGGAAACATCAGCTCAGACTAAACCATGTTAGATTTGAGTCAGTGTTTAAACCCTGTTTGTAATGAGTCAGTGTGACCACCGGGGGGCGCTACAGCACAGCAGATCAGCTGTTAACACTGGAGCAGAAAAACAAACATCAGCTTTTATTAGAGCTAAACAAGAAGAATCAAACCCACCAATCACAGAGCAGAGCCACGGCCAATAAAGAAAACATCCATGAATGAAGAACATGTTGATCTGTGACCTTCAGTTTTAATAAAAATATAAAATCAGGATGTTTGAAGAGTTCTGCAGCCCCCCCACATGACCCAGATTCAGACTGTGGTTCAGGTGTGATGGTGTGGGTTTACTCCAGGTCCTCCTGCCTCTGACTTTATTATATTTCAACATTTGATTTGAATTAAAAAGAAAATAAAATAATCATGGCATGATTTCTGCTTTGAATTGCAACATATAAAGAATAAATATACAAACCCAACACCAGTGAAGTTGGCACGTTGTGTAAATCATAAATAAAAACAGAATACAATGATTTACAAATCCTTTTCAACTTATATTCAATTGAATACACAGCAAAGACAAGATATTTAATGTTTGAACTGAGAAACTTTATTTTCTTTTGCAAATAATCATCAACTTAGAATTTAATGGCAGCAACACAATGCAAAAAAGTTGTCACAGGGTCATTTTTACCACTGTGTTACATCGCCTTTCCTTTTAACAACACTCAGTAAACGTTTGGGAACTGAGGAGACCAATTTTTGAAGCTTTTCAGGTGGAATTCTTTCCCATTCTTGCTTGATGTACAGCTTAAGTTGTTCAACAGTCCGGGGTCTCCGTTGTTGTATTTTACGCTTCATAATGCCCCACATATTTTCAATGGGGGACAGGTCTGGACTACAGGCAGGCCAGTCTAGTACCTGCACTCTTTACTCTGAAGCCACGCTGTTGTAACACGTGCAGAATGTGGCTTGGCATTGTCTTGCTGAAATAAGCAGGGCGTCCATGAAAAGACGTTGCTTGGATGGCAACATATGTTGCTCCAAAACCTGTATGTACCTTTCAGCATTAATGGTGCCTTCACAGATGTGTAAGTTACCCATGCCTTGGGCACTAATACACCCCCATACCATCACAGATGCTGGCTTTTGAACTTTGCGCCTATAACAGTCTGGATGGTTCTTTTCCTCTTTGGTCCGGGGGACACAACGACCACAGTTTCCAAAAACAATTGTAAATGTGGACTGGTCAGACCACAGAACACTTTTCCACTTTGCATCAGTCCATCTTAGATGAGCTCGGGCCCAGTGAAGCCGGCGGTGTTTCTGGGTGTTGTTGATAAATGGCTTTGGCTTTGCATAGTAGAGTTTTAACTTGCACTTACAGATGTAGACGAACTGTAGTTACTGACAGTGGTTTTCTGAAGTGTTCCTGAGCCCATGTGGTGATATCCTTTACACAGTGATGCCGGTTTTTGATGCAGTACCGCCTGAGGGATACATACATATGTATATATATATATATGTATATATATATATATATATATATATATATATATATATATATACATATATATATCCTGCCTGATAAGGTCCTCTTTTGAACGTATTTCAAAAAAGATCATATGTTAGCATGTGGACCATCTCTATGTCTCAGGTCATCACTCTGGTTTATTCACTCCACAGAAAAGATTTACAGAAAAATGTTCCAGCATTCAAAGATCAAATATAAAATATTATGCTGTAGTTTTATAATAAATGAAGAAAACCACAGAGTCTTTAAACATGTTTTTATTTTAATAGAATATTATCCTCTGTTTCTGAGATTAAAGAGAAACATCGCTGAATGATTCAGTCTGATTATCAATAATCTGAATTATGTGAGCCGCTCTGCTTTAATTATTGATCATCAGACATAATTACCGTCTGTAATATGAACCTTCATCTCATTTAAACATTTATGCAGCTTATCTTTCTGCTCGGCCCCACGGCCACATCTATAATCACACCGAGCAGAGAGCAGCTCAGCCAATCACACAGCAGCATTTCACATTAACCAGAGCGTTTGATATTCAGGGCTGCAGGTGAACATGGATGTTCATGTTTTTATGAAGAGCGTTTAAAACTGCTGAAACAGGAATAAATCAGTTTAATGTGGAGCAGCCGTGCTGAGTCGGCTAAAATCATCTGTGGATTATAATAATTATCATAAAACCCTGAGCCGACAAAAACAACAACACACTCCAGAGAAACGTAAGAAAGGACTTTATCTTATTAAAATAAGAAAACACCTGAAAAACAAACACGTGGTGAAGAGGATCTATCATGTTTCCTCTGATACGTTTAAAGATTAGTAAAGAAAGTATACGCGTTATCTGACATAATAAATCCACTCTGTTTATCCTCTTTAATCAAGACAGAACTGAAATATCAAAACATAAAAATAAAAAGCATTAATAAAAACATTAAAGGAAAACTAGGACCAAACCACGAGGACGATGGCCGCGACCTTCTATGTTGATGTGAATCAGTATTTACATCATTACAGCCTTCAAAACATGAGATTAGATAAAAGTGAAGGTGAAAGAGGAGAAATAAAATGATCTTATGTTCATACAGCCTGTGATGGTTTTAAAACTCTAAATATGAACTTTATGTTCAAAGAGGCAGAAGAATCACAGAGATAAATTCACCTTTACTGACATAATGATGTGATACGGACACTCACCTGTGCTTCTGTAAACCAGGTTTCATCTTTACGTTAACGTTTGATCATTACAGCCATCACAGCGAGTCTCTTTTATTTAATGGAACAATGCTAAGCTAACGTTAGCAGACTTCAGAGACCTAACAGCTGACCTCAGATCTATGGTCATCATCAGATCTTCATGTTTTGTCCTTTTTTCTGTCACTGAGGACAAACTCATTAAAACATCGTTAATAAAAGAGCGTGACCACGGACAGTTTGACTAACTCAGGCACCAGGTAACCAAGGGGGCGGGGCTTAACGCCTCTTCCAGGTGAGTGTGGGGCTTCCTGAAGATTCAGTCAGGACCAGGTTACATCGAAATCCTCACCTCCTATATCCTTTCCTAACCACTTCTCCTTAACCCTGATGGAGAACATCATGAGGTTAAGGAAAGGAGACAGGAGAGTTCAGAAGGACTTAGGAAAGGAGACAGGAGAGTTCAGAAGGAGTTAGGAAAGGAAAACTGGCGTGCAGAGAGAATCCGACTACACTTTCACTACTCTACGTCATTATGTGACGGCGGATGTTACTGCTGCAGTGAAACTACAATTTTCTGAAGATGGATGTTGAAGTGAGGATTAAAGCTTAAAGGGTTGGTAATCTGATTTAGATCCATTTTTTTGTAATACTGATTAAAATGATCTTTATGACCTGACGTCAATCAATTCATAATGTGTTCGTAAAATATAGAGCGAAAATATCCGCTATCTACAGCAGGAGTAAAACAGGGAAAACACCAACCAATCACATCTTTGTGGCCCACATTTTAAACCAATCAAATCCCATCACTGTTCTGCCCGCCTCCTGCTCGTTCATTTTTGCACAGACTCTGGTTCAGTGTAGCCGAGCTGAGAGGGATCCAGCTACACTGCAGAATGCTTACCTGTCAAGTTTAGTCTTTGAAAATAAGGGAAGCCCGCCATGAGCCGTCCCACAACCCCAACCAAGCTCCAGTATCCCTCACATTTTAAGACAGGTGTACAAGAAATCTAAAATAAACTCTTTGTTTTTCTAAGTTTGTTCTGCTGCTCTAATCTCACCACAGCTGCCACCCAGGCTACTGCAGGTGGACGTTCTCACCAGGCTTTTTCTTCTTCTTTGGTTTTACGGCGGTTGGCATCCATCATTTTGGAGCATTACCGCCCCCTTCAGGCTAAAGACAGAGTTCAGTTTGGAGAGGCAGAGGAATGTTTTTATTATTATATCATCACACGGGAGATTTACAGGAGAATACTGATACAGGAAAGAGGATAAAATATGTAAAATACGGTAGTTTAACGGCCAAAACAGGAGACTTGACAGCTATGTGGAGAATGGCAGAGGAACTACCTATACCCCGATCAACATCAGGCTGTGAGCACTAACTAACTTTACATGTTTGTTTTTAACTTTACTGTGATAATGTTTTGGTGTTTTACTACCGCTGACTCAGACATGACTTGGTGTAGAGTAAAACAAAAACTTGCTGAGGGTTTGGAGTCAGCGGCGCTCGTTCATGTGAGCGGGGGGGTGTGGTTTAGGAGGAGGAGTGGGAGGGGCTAGGCGGAGCCCTGAGGAGATGCTACATTCAGATTCATGCTAGTTTTTAAAATGACTGACCCCAGCTTTTAATAAATCTGTCCTCTCATTATCAACATGAACACCAATCAGTGCATGAAAATAAATGAACTGAAGGAAAGAAAGGCACAAACTGTTAAGACCACAATCTAATAGAGCACAAATGATTAACCCATTCATGCCCACATTTTTTTTTAGTTGTAAGGAATATGATTTTATCAGTTGAGTCCCTCTGAAACATGTTATGTATTTCTTTTTTCCATTTTGTACTTTATTTAAAGAAAATAGCATTTTTATGACAGTGGTCACACAGCTCGTATGGTCACTGTTTCAGAGTCCTGCAGCATGGACACGACCTCTGTTACAGAGGACTGAAGGAAAGGACAACATACATGATTGATTTGTACTTTGACCTGTTATCTTATGAAGATAGTATGTGTGTGTGTGTGTGTGTGTGTGTGTGTGTGTGTGTGTGTGTGTGTGTGTGTGTGTGTGTCATAATTACGAGATATAAAGTCATAATTATGAGAAAAGTGTGTTGCTGTAGGATGGTCCATGGACGTGTGGCACATGCACAACTGGTATCTCATAATGTCGACTTTTTATCACATTATTATGACTTAGTATTTATTTATTTATTTTTAGATTCCTAATTTCCTTTTTTTTAAGTTGTGGAAACAGGTTTCCATACTGATGTTAGTTAACAGAGAAAGACTGTTTAGCAAATAGCAAGAAAATTTATGGAAATGTTTTTAATGGATTTTTAATATTGAACCAAGTTTGAACTAGAAAAGCACTCGGAGAGCACAGACCTCCGCCAGCGCCACAGTCCTCCCTCTTATTGTGTTTTTCACCATAAATATTAGTCCTACATTTATTTCATGTAAATATTTAGATTCCTTGACCATGAAAACATACCATTAGCAACTGGATTCATAATGATATCTATTTTAGTTCAGTAGTGATTCACAGAAATCACATTTTTCGTCATGGCATCCAGACGCTGATCCGGATCAACACCAAAATCAAATCAGTTCTTTCTTTTCCCATGCTGAACATTTCCTGAAACTTTCATCCAAATCCATCCATAACTTTTGGAGTTATTTTGTCCACAGACGGACAAACAGACAAACAAACTGTCCCGAAAACATAACCTCCTTGGCGGAGGTAAACAGAATCAACATCAAATGTCTCATATCCTGCTCTCTTCAGAGAATCAGACTGCTGGAAAGTTAAGGCAGGTTTTGGTAAACTTTAGAAAGGATGAGCAGCAGAGGGAACTCACATGGACTGAGAGATTTGTTCTTTATTATTCTGTTGAATTCTGATAACAGGCTGTTTATAAAAGCTGCTGCTGCTGCAGAGAATTGTGGGACAGAATAATCTCCTCTCCTTTCCTAAAGGATGCTCTGGTGTATCCTATGCTAAAGGAGATGCTAAAGGAGATGCTAAAGGAGATGCTAAAGGAGGTGCTAAAGGAGATGCTGAAGCAGATGCTAAAGTGTGAGACAGTGGAGCCACAGCAGGCTGGTCAAAGAAACTTTATTGATGTTACTGTTAGTGGAAGAGCCAGAGAACATGCACGTACAATGAGCGGGCCGAGCGGTCACCACACCGGCTGAAGCAGAGAGCTCGTACAAAGAGTGTCTCGCACATTCGTTAGCTACACACACTCTCCGGGTGCGGGCCGAGGTCGTCCGTCTGAGCCAGAGGAATAAAAAAGTCTCTCCATATCGGGTCGTCGTTGTAAACAGGATCGGCAGAGGGCGCAGCTCGTGGGCGGAGCTTGTGCTGCCGTGTGGAGTTTTCCGGTACATCGTATTTACAGCATAGATCAGCACGTGATATCAGACAGGTATGCTCAGGTCAAGGGACAGAGGCCACGGTAAAGGGACAGTTCAGCCGTTATTCTTACGGTCAGAGTTATTAAAGTTAAAGACATGGTGGAGCTGCAGACAGAACAAATCCCAAAGCTAAAAACAAACTACGAGCTCTAAATATCCAAATGTGAAGGGGCACAATTTAAAAGGTAAATCTTACTTTAAAGTCACAATAGTGCAAAAAGGAGAAGTTTTTGTTTCTCTGTCTGTGAAACTGTGGATCAGTCTGAATGTGGACGTCCAAACATCAGACAGTTCAAAAAAGAACTGATTTTTACAGATACATGGAGGAATCAGGTGTTTAGTGTTTATTTGTATTGTTATAGATTTATTTTTGTTGATATGATTTTTGTTTGTGGTCTGTATGTATGTATATATGCATACATATATATTCATGAGGCATGTATGGTTGTTGATTACTTGGTTTGAGATTTAGTAATTGCATTAATATCAAACAGGACGTGGATTAACTAACCTTTTTATCTAATGGAGAAGAGGAGGGATTAAATAAGTCTGTACTTCGAGAGTTCTTTTCCAAAATGCTATAAAAGCCAAAATTAAAAAAACATATCACTCAGTGCTATTTTTTTGTACACTAATTGTACTTCCTGCCTGATCAGTATTTAATGCCAGAAAGCCACATAACCCTGTTAAACTGTATTTCAAAGTTCAGTTCCCCAGCCAACCCAGTGGTAAGTCTGGGTAAAGAACAGCATTTTTCTAAATGAAAATGGATTTAAAGTGTTTTGGAAAAGAGCTCTTCACTTCTTCCTGCTCCTTTTCGAGCACGTGGGTGGAGTCAATTGGTGTAACTTTTCTACTGAGGGGACTTTAATCACTTTTTTATTGATGTTTCTGCTACATTTGTATAAATTTGATATATCACATTTCTTTCTTGCATGTTGGAAATAAACTACTGCTACTAAAGGTGAGGTCTGTCCATGTGGAGTCTGCAGCAAACACACCGCGGGCGTGCCAGAGTAACTCCACGGAAACGGCAGCACAGACAGAAATCTGACCTCAGGGTCAAATCAGGGTCAAATCAGGGTCAAACAGGGCCATACGTCCTAGATGTTTCCTTGAACTCTGCAGACTGAGGCAGAGTCTGGACTTAAAGCCTCCTCAGATCATTATGAAACTGAAACGATCTTCAGCCAAACAAAAGCCCAGACGTTTAAACTCTGCCTTCACGACCTTTAGAGACGCTCTGACTCAAGTTTAACCTCATGATCCAAATCACCTCAGAGGAGAGCTTTGACCTCTGACCTTACAGCTGCTCCATCTGATTAAGGAAGACTTCATTCTGCTAAAACTAAACCCTCAGACTCCTGAACCAGGAGCTCCTGACTCTGGAGACGGTCCTGCAGCTCTGACGGACACAGACACAGTTTGGTGGACTTAACGAGGACAGAGTGGACGATGGTGTTTGGAAGACGTCATCAGAAACCATCACCCACACGGGCCTCTCTCAGACCTCCTGTCCTGGTCTGGGACCTTAAAGTCCAGCTGCAGAGACAGACCTCCTGTCCTGGTCTGGGACCTTAAAGTCCAGCTGCAGAGACACAGATGATGAGGGGCAGAGTTTAAACCTGAAGTCTGATTTAGGACGTCCTGTCTGTGGACACGTGTGGTCATGAAAACAGCGGAATGTCCCTTTAACGTGACCTTGAACAGCTCACCTCTGCAGCACTGATATGTTTCAGGTAATGTGAGAAAGTCCAGGTCTGCATGTGCAAATGTTTGATGAGGATAAATGAGCTTATGTACAAAGAGATTATTCAATAAAAACCAGAATATGATTCATAGAAAATGATATCAGACCCTAACCGATCATCTACTGCTCTAGATCTAAAACATCTGCACATTATTGTGTTTATAAGAGAACATCTTCACTGCACAAGTCAAATATAATACATGTGGACTATTAGAATACTTTAATGACCCCCCGACATCTGGAATCATAAAAAAACAAACGTAACCAAAAGAGAACAGACGCAGCAGCTGAGCTGCTCATATAGATATATATATATAGATTTAAATCTCTCCTGGAATATAAAAATCATCATTTATAAGATTATATAAAAAACATCTACGCCGCTCAGTACGGAAGAGGATTAGTGCCAAAAATCACCACCAGATTCTGCCATGGAAGTTTGAGCTCTGCAGCAAACAGACGCTATATTACCCACAATCCAGTTCTTCTGCCCGTCCATAAACAGACGCTATATTACCCACAATCCAGTTCTTCTGCCCGTCCATGAGACTGTCGTTGCTTCTGCTGAAACATGATTTATTTTTTCTATACGGCACACAAACACGTCGTAAACGTCCACCAGATCCTTTGGCTTCAAGAGATAAAACTGGATTTAGTTAAATCTACAATTCTTCATCTGAAACTGAAACCTTCGTATGGAAGCCCAGAGCAGCCACGATTCATCACGCCTTTAATGAGAGAGTAAGGATGTTTTAGTTTTAAAATAAAGAGGAAACGTCATAAATTATCATCTGCAGTGAAGAATATTAATGTAACGAGGAAAAAACAGAAATAACTCAAAAGTTAAAAACTTAAACTCGAGGTAGATAAACTTTACACATGTGTTTCAGATGATCTTCAAACTGTCTTTGTTTTTCTATAATACACATTTTTATTGTTATTCTGTCATTGGTCACTTTGTGCTTCTTTCAAATGTTCAGCAGTGTCTCATTTAAATCTCTCAAATTGATTTTTTTTCTATGAAGTGAATAAGATAAACGTAAATAACTGAATTTCTGGGATTAATAAAATGTTTTTAACTCTGATTTCCTGAAAATTGAAATAAAACCAAAGAAATGAGACAGAGATATCAGTGTTAATAATTCATTCATGTTTGAAGTCTTATTTGT
>JAZDUH010000342.1:715000-720000 GCA_036419115.1 Scarus forsteni
ACATTTTAGCTCCATCTAGTGTTCAGATGTTAGAATGAGCCCGTCTGTTTCTAAAACATCACATCACTAAGAGACGGTGAAGACCAAACAGGATCGTGAACAGGGCATCATTTACAACAGTTACCAGGTGAGCGTTTGTCATTTATATTTGTAACTATTATTCTGATAGATTATAGGTCAGTTAAGATGATGATTATAGGTTTAGTAAACTTTTGTAGACTCAAAACCCACCCATAGACAACATGGTGGATCGTTATGTCAGCCTCCACAGAGGAGAGACCCTCGGTACATAGATATGAAAAAAAAAGTCTGACTTAATAAAAAGAAAACCAAAGTTTGAGGATGATTGTTCATCTATTTTGATGGATGTTAGGTACAAACAGAAACATCATTTCCTATATCAGCTGATGGTTTGACTCCACCGTTAATCCAATCAGCTGTTCGTCTTTGCTCATGACAGTGGAGCAGCTCGATCTCTGATGGATCTGCTTTAGACCAACATGCAGGTCCATCCGTCTCCTGGTCCATCTGTCTTCACCGAGGACAGAGTCTGTGGACAGAGGGACCATCGTCTGCGGGCCGTCCCGCTGATGAATGACGGCCCTTTATTAGGCAGAGAGCAGCTGAGATAATAAAGGAGCAGATTTATCCTTCTGCCTCAGGACTTTAATTCTGAAATAAAGATTATGAGCTGATGGATGGGCAGAGAGCTGTGGAGCTCCACAGTGTTCACACAGGAGCAGGGACCTCCTACTGATCTCCTGCTGCTCCTCAGGAGGCCCAGGAGGTGCTGCAGCCTCAGATCTTTGAGACAGGGGCTGATTGAGCCTTTGAGAGATTCAAGTTATTTACTCTGTTCTAGGAGCCTATGGTTACCTGGCCCCGCCCCTAACCCCGCCCCCTCTCTGCTCCATCTGACTAAACATGGGGCCAAAAAGGGAGGAGGAAACTGAAGGATGGGTGTGATGGATGCACAGATGGATGGATGGTAGAGTAAACATGTTTGTCTATAAATGAAGAGTTTGTCTTCTGCCTGTGCTAAAGTGAAGAGTCTGGAGAGAGCACAGTTATAAACTGGAGCCACACAAACAAAGATTGATTGATTGACTGAATATACAAAAAGATGATAAATAAGTGTATCAGAGGATGAGTGATGGATGGATGTTGAATGACTGCACTGATGGATGGATGGCCTCATGAACTGATGGACTGACTTAATGTTGGATGAATGTTGGATGTAATCAACAATCAGAGGGGGATCACTGTGTCTCTACCTAACAACTCAGTAAGGATACAACTGAATGAGCCTCAAAACATGTTGACAGGGGCCTTTAATCAGCAACAACACCGTCTTCACTTCTCATTAAAAACAAAGGGACTAAAAAGGGTCTTAAGAGAGTCTTAAAAGAGCCCTAAAAAGAGCCCTAAAAGAGTCATAAAGGAAGCTTGAAAGAGACTTAAAAGAGTCTTAAAAGAGTCTTAGAGAAAGCTTAAAAGAGACTTAAAAGAGGCTTAAAAGATCCCCAAAAAAGCCTTAAAAGAGCCTTATAAGACATTGAAAAGAGCCTTAAAAAGAGCCTTATGAAAGATTTTAAAGAGCCTTAAAGGAGCCCTAACAGAGCCTTAAAAGAGTCTTAAAAGAGCCTTAAATAAGTCTTAAAGAGCCTTAAAAGAGACTTAAAAGAGCCTTAAATAAGTCTTAAAAGAGCCTTAAAAGAGACTTAAAATAGTCTTATAAGATATTTAAAAGAGCCTTAAAAGAGCCTTTAAAGAGCCTAACCGAGCCCTCCTGGATGGGCCATGTCCGTCTCACCTGTCACTGTATGCAGCAGCTGTGGCAGCAGTAGGTTGGGCATATCTGTAGGCAGCGTAACCACCCTGAAACACACAGCACACACACATCAACAACGAGGGAGTTCATCTGGTTTGAACTCTTTTCAGTGTAAAACAGACTCAGCAGGTTTAAGGCTCTGCATGCACAACATGAGACGACGTCTTTATTTACTGATGAGGATCAACATGCACAAATCAACATGATTAAATTAGCTGAAGCTTGTTCAGTGAAACATTTAAAGCTCAAACGTGACGCCCGTCAGGCTGCAGCAGAGAAGATTCACAAAGACCCTCAGACCTCTGAAACGTTTGTTAGACTGTGAGATATTTTATACTTAATATTTAAAATATTTATTTATTTTATCAAATGCAGCTTTTTCCAGTAAAATTCTCATTAACTTAATTATTTAATTTTATTTTTCCTTTTGCATCATTTAGTTCTGCCCCCATGTCAGTGTCATTTTCACATAACTCATAAATAAATCAAATAAAAAATTAAACCTTTAAACAGCTCATCTAAAATATAATTATTGACAAGAGCACAATAATCCATGTGACACGAGTCAGCGTGTTTCTAATCTTTCTAATTTCTAATTTCTAATGTCATCTAATCCGATAAACTGCTCCGTCTGTCACTTCAGAGAAACCATGAAAGTGATCAGAGAACAGAAATTTAAGCTTCCAGCTCTCTGGTGCCCCCTGTGGTCGGTGAGTGTAACTGCACTGTCGTACACCAACGTGCCTTTGCTGACATACAGAGGGAGGAGAAGCCGACAGGACGTCCAGAGAGACAAATAAACCATGTGGACTGTTGAGGTTCAGTCTGATCATGTTTCTGTTTGAATAAATCATCAAGTCCAACAATAACCGGCTGAATCAGCTTCAGTCGGACGTCCCTCCTCGTCTTTCAGCTCACGCCAGCGAGTGACCGCCGGGCTGATGTTAAGCCCTGTCCGTTCATTTAGTGTGTTACTCTCCTGCTTTCTTTTTCCTCTCCTCTGATAAAGTGTTCCTTTTCTTTGGGTTTTCGCTGCTGTTACCATGATAACAGCTTTACATTTAGCTTTCTTCTTCTTCTTCTTGTTTAACAGTGTGTTATCCAGAGTCAGAGGAGCATCACTGCCCCCTACTGTGCAAGAGTGTGAGTCAGAGCTCCCTGTTTCCATCAGGAAAATAAGAGCAGATTTACTTTAAACTAAAGTCTGTTCTTTAAATCTGTTTTGAAAATTCAAAAACTGCTTTATATTCTCCTTTTCCCAACATTTCGCTTTCGCCTTAAGGGGAAGTGACGTACGCTGTAAAGCAAAGTAAAAATCTGTAATTTTTTAGTGTGAAGTGTTCGTACATCCACACTTAAGTTACATAGTGCCAGTGACGGTGATACAGACACTCAGATCATGACAGAGGAGTCACTACACCTGCTGTGAGGAGAGGCACCATCACAGTGACTCTAGAAATGTTATACTAGAGTGGAAACACTACTGAGTGTTGATTTAAAAGCTGAAACAGCCCCATGTGGACAGGAGCAGAGCGCCCTCTGCTGGTGCACTGTGTTACACACATGTTACTGTTTAAATCTCTCGGTGTCCGATTTTATGAACTCACTGAAAAATCAGACAGATGACAGGCTGAAGCTCACGATCAGACTAAACTCTTCATGAAATGTTTCAAATCTCAGGAGGATAAAAGTCATTCAGGAGGACTTAACTCTTTATTTCAGGCTCATCGTTTTCATTTATTATTGTTTATGTCTTTTTTTTCTAAATGTAGTTTTTGGCATTTTGTGCCTTTATTGATGGAGAGAGAGAGAGGATAGGCTTGTGAAAGGGGGAGAGAGAGTAGGGGAAGACACTCTGCAAACCGGTCACAGGCGGGATTCAAACCTGGACCAGCAGAAGTCTGTACGGTTGTTAACCACTCCGCCAAACCAACACCCTCGTTATGAATTATTTCTGAGGTGTGATCGACTCTGCAGCATCACCGTGAGCCTGGAGCTGCTCAACCTGCAGATCATTGTAATTACAACACACATGCATGTGAACGTGCACGAGAGCATGCACCTGAACATGTACATAAACATGCATGTGAGCATGCACGCTCATATCATATGAGTAAACACAGCAGTTGGATGATCACATGCTGCACACTGACAGGTGAAATAGGGCTGGGAGGATTTTATCTTTGATCATTACCAAGTCGAAAAAAAAACACTGGAGCTGAACTCACTGCACCTAAGGTCAGAGGTCATGTGTCTACTGTTCAGTTTAGGCACCTCAGTTGATTTAATATTATTATAAAGTCATGAATGTACAAGAGAATGTCTTTATTTTTAAGTTAAAAAAATCCAAATTTACAGAAATATGTGAAACCTGAAGGATAAGTTTGGTTTCTACAGCTTTCACATTGTTTATAGAATGAAGTAGAACAATATACTCACCCAGAAGGCTTTCCTGATCCAAACAGTGCTTCAGGAGATATTTAGATCCAAAATCGAGCGGCGGACATCCGTATAATGGTAGCACACGGGTATAGCGCCGCTCCTAAAACTGCATTAATCGTCCAAAAACTCATTAGTTTCACCAATATTTCATCATGGTCCACTCAAGCTACGCCTCCACGACAGTCTGTGTCACTCCAGACATGTTTTTGTGGCTGTGCTGACCTCTGAACTGAAGAAGAAGAATGTTTGCCTCGCACATGCACAGTACGGCTCATTGTTTCAGAGGAAGACAGAAGGCTACACAACGACTTTCTTCTTCCAGTTTTGTGCAAAATGGACGAATATCTATGGGATGAAGATGTTGTGGAGGAGAACTTTGAATATGATGGGTGTCCTTACAGTTTGGAGCCAGAGTTTACAGATGAGGAGCTCATCGAAAGGAGGACGCAGAGGCAAAGAGAAGAACAGCTGGCCAGAGAGCAGTTTTCAGTTCAGAGGTCAGCACAGTCACAAAAACATGTCTGGAGTGACACAGACTGTAATGGAGGAGTAGTGTGAGTGGACCATGATGAAATTTTGGTGAAACTAATGAGTTTTTGGACGATTAATGCAGTTTTAGGAGCGGCGCTATACCCGTGTGCTACCATTATACGGATGTCCACTGCTCGATTTTGGATCTAAATATCTCCTGAAGCACTGTTTGGATCAGGAAAGCCTTCTGGGTGAG